>CAMZMU010000052.1:58016056-58380663 GCA_947311845.1 Poa pratensis
AACTTCACACGTCAGTTGGGAACCCCAAGAGTAAGGTATGATGAGTGCAGCAGCAAGTTTTCCCCAGTATGAAACCAAGTTTAACGAACCAGTAGGAAAACGAGGTTGCTTCGAAGGTGTTGGTGAAGGAGTGTAGTGCGGCGCAACACCAGGATTCCGGTGCCAACGTGGAACCTGCACAACACAACAAATTACTTTGCCCCAACTTAACAGTGAGGTTGTCAATCTCACCGGCTTGCTGAAAACAAAGGGTTAAACGTATCGTATGGAAGATGATGTTTGTTTGCATAAAACAGTAGAGAACAATGATTGCAGTAGATTGTATTTCAGATGTAAAAGAATGGACCGGGGTCCACAGTTCACTAGTGGTGTCTCTCCAATAAGATAACTAACATGCTGGGTAAACAAATTACAGCTGGGCAATTGACAATTGATAAGTGCATATAACATGCATGTGCGAGTTGTGGTGTCTACTATGAGATTCATTTGGGCATTACGACAAAGTACATAGACCGCTATCCAGCATGCATCTATGCCTAAATAGTCCACTTCCTTAACATCCGTACCCCTTCCAGTATTAAGTTGCAAGCAACAGACAATTGCATTAAGTAATGTGCGTAATGTAAACAATACATTCATCCTTGAATAAAGCATTGCTGTTTTACCCCTAGTGGCAACAACACATCTACAACTTAGAACTTGCTGTCACTATCCCAGGTTAAATAGAGGTTGAACCCAACTATCATGCATAAATACCCCTCTTGGAGTCAAGTATTCACTTGGCCAAGGCTTCAACAAGTAACGGAGAGCATGCAAGATCACAAATGACATAGACATGATAATATAATATTCAGCTCCACATAGGTATCAATATAAGTCAGATCCCAGCAAACACAACATGTAGCATTACAATAAGATGATCTTGATCATGATAGGCAGCTCACAAGATCTAAACATGATGGCACAAGTGGAGAAGACAACCATCTAGCTACTGCTATGGACCCATAGTCCAAGGATGAACTACTCACGCATCACTCCGGAGGCGGGCATGGCGATGTAGAGCCCTCCGGTGATGATTCCCCTCTCCGGCAGGGTGCCGGGAAGAGCTTCAGAACCCCCCGAGTTAGGGTTGACGACGGCGGCGGCAGCGAATATGTTCTGGATGAAAGGCTCGGTGTTTTAGGGTTTTCACGTCTCGGGGAATAAATAGGCGAAGGGGCGATGTCGGCGGACCCCCGAGGGGCCCAAACCACCAGGCGGCGCGGCGGGTGGGCCGCGCCGCCTGTGGTTTGGCCACCTCGTGGCTCTTCGTCTCTCCTTCGGACTCCGTGTACGTGCTGGAAAAATAGGGACTGGCCTTTTGTTTCGTGCAATTCCGAGAATATTTCCAGAAGTAACTTTCTGAAACCAAAAACAGCAGAAAACAGGGAACTGGCACTGTGGCATCTTGTTAATAGGTTAGTCCCAGAAAATGCATAAAAGTGATATGAAGTGTATATAAAACATGTAGCAAATGGTATAATATAAGCATGGAACAGCAGAAATTATGGATACGTTGGAGACGTATCAAGCATCCCCAAGCTTAGTTCTACTCGTCCTCGAGTAGGTAAAACGATAACAACAAATAATTTCTGAGGAGACATGCTTTCACACAATCTTGATCAATATATTGCAAGGCTCATGTCATGAATGAAGTGACTCAAAGCAATGGTCTATAGTTTGCTAACAAATAGATAAAGAGTAAACAATGAATCATATAAGCAAAAACTTTTCATGAATAGTACTTTCAAGACAAGCATCAAAAAGTTTTGCATAAGAGGTAACTCATAAAGCAATAGATTCAAAGTAAAAGGCATTGAAGCAACACAAAGGATGATTAAGTTTCAGCAATTGCTTTCAACTTGTAACATGTATATCTCATGGATAGTTGTCAACATAAAGCAATATAACAAGTGCAATAAGTAAACATGTAAGAATCAATGCACACAAAGTTGACACAAGTGTTTGCTTCTAAGATAGAAAGGAGTAGGTAAACTGACTCAACATAAAGTAAAAGATAGGCCCTTCGCAGAGGGAAGCAGGGATTAAATCATGTGCTAGAGCTTTTTAAGTTTTCGAAAGCATATAGAGAGCACAAAATAAGTATTTGAGAGGTGTTTGTTGTTGTCAACGAATGGTAGTGGGCACTCTAACCCCCTTGTCAACCAGACTTTCAAGAGCGGCTCCCATGAAGGACGTTATCTCTACCAGCAAGGTAGATCATCCCTCTTCTCTTTTGTTTACACATGTATTTTAGTTTCTTTATAGATGACACTCCTCCCAACCTTTTGCTTACACAAGCCATGGCTAACCGAATCCTCGGGTGCCTTCCAACATTCACATACCATGGAGGAGTGTCTATTTGCAAAATTAAGTTGCTTACTGATAAATCAGGGCAAAACATGTGAAGAGAATTATTAATGAAAGTTGTAATTAATTGGGGCTGGGCACCCCGTTGCCAGCTCTTTTTGCAAATTATTGGATAAGCGGATGTATATGCCACTAGTCCATTGGTGAAAGTCTGTCAGAAGTAAATGACAAGATTGAAAGATAAAACACCACATACTTCCTCATGAGCTATAAAACATTGACACAAATAAGGAGTAATAAAGTTTTGAATAGTTTAAAGGTAGCACATGAAATATTTACTTGGAATGGCAGGAAATACCACATAGTAGGTAGGTATGGTGGACACAAATGGCATGGGTTTTGGCTCAAGTTTTGGATGCACGAGAAGCATTCCCTCTCAGTACAGAGTTTAGGCTAGCAAGGTTGTTTGAAGCAAACACAAGTATAAACCGGTACAGCAAGAATCACATAAAAACATATTGCAAGTATTATAAGACTCTACACTGTCTTCCTTGTTGCTCAAACATTTTACCAGAAAATATCTAGACCTTAGAGAGAACAAATATGCATCCCAAGTCTCAACAAGCTCTACGGTAGTTCTCCACTACTAGGCTTTAACTACATGATGCAAGAGCTTAAACATGATCTACTTGAGAGCTCAAAACAATTGCAAAGCATCAAATCGAAACAAGACAATGATCTACAAGAATGCATATGTCTTTTCCAATACCAACTACTACATGTAGCATTTTCTTTCTTCCAAACAAACACCAATCAATTTATTTAAACATAAACTCTCCAAATGATAATATAATGCAGCAAGAGAGTATTTATAAACAAGTGCTAACAGCTCGAAGAGATGCATGAAAAACAGGAGCTAAAAGCACTGCAGTAGCTAGTTAAGAATACTCAACAAATATAAGTGAAGAACATGAGTATTCACATGAAAAAGCGGAGCGTGTCTCTCTCCCACAAGGATTGCTAGGATCCGAATTTATTCAAACAAAAACAAAAATAAAAACACACAGACGCTCCAAGTAAAGCGCATAAGATGTGAAAGAATTAAAATATAGTTTCACTAGAGATGACCTGATAAGTTTGTTGATGAAGAAGGGGATGCCTTGGGCATCCCCAAGCTTAGACGCTTGAGTCTCTCTGAATATGGTTGGGATGAACCACGGGGGCATCCCCAAGCTTAGGCTTTTCACTCTTCTTGATCACATAATATCACCCTTCTCGCTTGATCCTTGAAAACTTCCTTCACACCAAACTCAAGACAGTTCTCATTAGAGGGTTAGTGCATAATCAAAAATTCTCATATTCTGTAATGATACAATCAATCCCAAAGCTTCTGGACATTAGCTACAGCCACCAATGCTTTGTGGAGCAAAGAAATCCACACAAACACAGTAAAAGAGCGAATGCAAAACAAAAGGCAGAATCTGTCAAAAACAGAACAGTCTGGAATGACGAATTTTTTCGAGGCACTTAAGTTGCTCAGATGGATCTGGCCTAAAATAATGAAAGTTGCGTACATATCTCAGGAATATGCGTGATTTTTTCAGAATTTTTGAATTTTCTACAGGGAGATAAGCTCAAATCCGTGACAGCTAAAAATCTGTCACTGCGCAGAAATCCAAATCTTGCATCAACTTTCAATATAGAACTTTACTTGGCACAACATTGCGATAAAATAAAGATACAAAGGAGTTGCTACAGAAGTAACAAAACTCCTTGACTCAAAGAAAACAAAAATAACAGCAAATAAAACGATGGGTTGTCTCCCATAAGCGCTTTTCTTTAACGCCTTTCAGCTAGGCGCAGAAAGTGAAAATCAAGTGTTATCAAGAGAAGAAGCATCAACATCATAACTTGCTCTAACAATAGAGTCAAAAGGTAACTTCATTCTCTTCCTAGGGAAGTGTTCCATACCTTTCTTGAGAGGAAATTGGTACCTTATATTACCTTCTTTCATATCAATGATGGCACCAACAGTTCGAAGAAAAGGTCTTCCCAAAACAATAGGACAAGATGCATTGCATTCAATATCCATAACAATAAAATCAACGGGGACAAGGTTATTGTTTACTGTAATAAAAACATCATTAACTCGCCCCAAAGGTTTCTTCATAGCATTATCAGCGAGAAAAACATCCAAATAACAATGTTCCAAAGGTGGCAAATCAAGAATATCATAAAGCTTCTTGGGCAAAACCGAAATACTTGCACCAAGATCACACAAGGCATTGCAATCAAAATCATTCACCTTTACCTTAATGATGGGTTCCCAACCATCCTAATTTCCTAGGAATAGAAGCTTTAAGTTTCAACTTCTCCTCCCTAGCTTGCAAAAGAGCATTTGTAATATGCTTTGTAAAAGCCAAATTAATAGTGCTAGCATTGGGACTTCTAGCTAATTTTTGCAAGAACATAATAACTTCAGAGATGTTACAATCATCAAAATCAAAATCATTATTGTCAATGGTGGTGGAACCATTGTCTCCAATAGTTTGAAAAATTTCAGCACTTTTATCAGAAAAAGTTTCAGCAGTTTTAGGCAATTTCAAACGCTTTGCAGAAGTAGTAGAGACATTACAACAACACCAATAACATTACCATCAATAGTAGGAGGCTTACTAGCATGTAAACATTAGCATTACTAGTGGTGGTGATAGTACAAACTCTAACTATACTATTCTCTTTTTCAAGTTCTTCCTCTTTTTCCCACCTAGCATGCAATTCAGCCAACATCCTAATATTATTATCAATTCGAACTTGGATGGCATTTGCTGTAGCAAATGACTTAATATCTTTAACTTCATTAGGCATAACTTTCAGTTTTAGAATTTCAACATCATGAGCAAGACTATCAACTTTAGAGAAAGATCATCAATTTTTTCAAACTTTTCCTCAACAGTTTTATTGAAAGCTTTTTGTGCTAATAAATTCTTTAAGCATAGCTTCAAGATCAGAGGACACACTTCTATTGTTGCTGTAGGAATTACCATAAGAATTGCCATAACCATTTGAAGGATAAGGCTTATAGTTGTTGCTACCAAAATTATTCCTATAAGCATTGTTGTTGAAGTTGTTGTTTTTAATGAAGTTTACATCAACATGCTCTTCTTGAGCAACCAATGAAGCTAAAGGAACATTATTAGGATCAACATGAGATCTACCATTCACAAGCATAGACATAATAGCATCAATCTTATCACTCAAAGAGGAGGTTTCTTCAACAGAATTTACCTTCTTACCTTGAGGAGCTCTTTCGGTGTGCCATTCGGAATAGTTGATCATCATATCATCAAGTAGCTTTGTTGCTGCACCTAAAGTGATGGACATAAAGGTTCCTCCAGAGGCTGAATCCAATAAGTTCCTTGAGGAAAAATTTAATCCTGCATAAAAGGTTTGGATGATCATCCAAGTAGTCAGTCCATGAGTGGGACAATTCTTCACCAAAGATTTCATTCTTTCCCAAGCTTGAGCAACATGTTCATTATCAAGTTGTTTAAAATTCATAATGCTACTTCTCAAGGATATAATCTTAGCAGGAGGATAATATTTCCCTATGAAAGCATCTTTGCATTTTGTCCAAGAATCAATACTATTTCTAGGCAAAGAAAGCAACCATTCTTTAGCTCTTCCTCTCAAGGAGAAAGGAAAAAGTTTCAGTTTTATATATATCCCCATCCATATCCTTATACTTTTGCATTTCACAAAGTTCAACAAAGTTATTAAGATGGGCAGCAGCATCATCAGTACTAACACCGAAAATTGCTCTTTCATAACAAGATTTAATAGAGCAGGTTTAATTTCATAAAATTCTGCTGTAGAAGCAGGTGGAGCAATAGGAGTGCATATGAAATCATTGTTGTTTGTGCTAGTGAAGTCACACAACTTAGTGTTCTCAGGAGTACTCATTTTGAAAAACAAAATCAAACCGAATTAAACAAGTAACTAATTTTTTTGTTTTTGATAAAGAGAGCAAACAAGACTAAATAAAAATAAACTAAGCAAGACAAATAACAAAGTAAAGAGATTGGGTGTGAGAGACTCCCCTTGCAGAAGCAATTCGGTTTTCCCCGGCAACGGCGCCAGAAAACGTGTTGTGCTAAGTTGACGAGGGAATATCTCCCGGCAACAGGCAAAACATGCTTGTACGTCACACGTCAGTTGGGAACCCCAAGAGGAAGGTATGATGAGTGCAGCAGCAAGTTTTCCCTCAGTATGAAACCAAGGTTTAATCGAACCAGTAGGAAAACGAGGTTGCTTCGAAGGTGTTGGTGAAGGAGTGTAGTGCGGCGCAACACCAGGGATTCCGGTGCCAACGTGGAACCTGCACAACACAATCAAATTACTTTGCCCCAACTTAACAGTGAGGTTGTCAATCTCACCGGCTTGCTGAAAACAAAGGGTTAAACGTATCGAATGGAAATGATGTTTGTTTGCATAAAACAGTAGAGAACAATGATTGCAGTAGATTGTATTTCAGATGTAAAAGAATGGACCGGGGTCCACAGTTCACTAGTGGTGTCTCTCCAATAAGATAACTAACATGCTGGGTAAACAAATTACAGCTGGGCAATTGACAATTGATAAGTGCATATAACATGCATGTGAGCAGTTGTGTGTGTCTACTATGAGATTCATTTGGGCATTACGACAAAGTACATAGACCGCTATCCAGCATGCATCTATGCCTAAATAGTCCACTTTCCGGTTAACATCCGTACCCCTTCCAGTATTAAGTTGCAAGCAACAGACAATTGCATTAAGTAATGTGCGTAATGTAAACAATACATTCATCCTTGAATAAAGCATTGCTGTTTTACCCCTAGTGGCAACAACACATCTACAACCTTAGAACTTGCTGTCACTATCCCAGGTTAAATAGAGGTTGAACCCAACTATCATGCATAAATACCCCCTCTTGGAGTCACAAGTATTCACTTGGCCAAGGCTTCAACAAGTAACGGAGAGCATGCAAGATCACAAATGACATAGACATGATAATATAATATTCAGCTCCACATAGGTATCAATATAAGTCAGATCCCAGCAAACACAACATGTAGCATTACAATAAGATGATCTTGATCATGATAGGCAGCTCACAAGATCTAAACATGATGGCACAAGTGGAGAAGACAACCATCTAGCTACTGCTATGGACCCATAGTCCAAGGATGAACTACTCACGCATCACTCCGGAGGCGGGCATGGCGATGTAGAGCCCTCCGGTGATGATTCCCCTCTCCGGCAGGGTGCCGGGAAGAGCTTCAGAAACCCCCCGAGTTAGGGTTGACGACGGCGGCGGCAGCGAATATGTTCTGGATGAAAGGCTCGGTGTTTTAGGGTTTTCACGTCTCGGGGAATAAATAGGCGAAGGGGCGATGTCGGCGGACCCCCGAGGGGCCCAAACCACAGGCGGCGCGGTGGGTGGGCCGCGCCGCCAGGTGGTTTGGCCACCTCGTGGCTCTCTTCTCTCCTTCGGACTCCGTGTACGTGTGGAAAAATAGGGACTTGGCCTTTTGTTTCGTGCAATTCCGAGAATATTTCCAGAAGTAACTTTCTGAAACCAAAAACAGCAGAAAACAGGGAACTGGCACTGTGGCATCTTGTTAATAGGTTAGTCCCAGAAAATGCATAAAAGTGATATGAAGTGTATATAAAACATGTAGCAAATGGTATAATATAAGCATGGAACAGCAGAAATTATGGATACGTTGGAGACGTATCAAGTAATGCATGCTTGTTCTATGTTGATATAATCAGTTTTGATGCATGTTTAGTCCTCTAGCAAGTCTATATAGTAGTTCCCCTCATTTGTATGCTTCAAAAATCAATTTTTATGATATGTTTGAAAATTTCAGGAAAGGAAAATGCATAACCACAACTCTGGAGAGGTGTTTGAGAGTGACTCTCAGAGGGTAAGAAGACCCTTGAGGGCATCACTCGAGTTAGGCGCTCCTATGATGAAGATGTCATTGAACCAAACATTGGAGATGGAGGGGATGATCAAATCCCAAATGCGTCATCCTTTCCATGCATTGAGTTTCTAACTAATGCAGGTTTGCTTGATGACTTCAGGTTTCTCATCCAGAGGGTTGGTTTAACTACATATATGCAGGATGAGGGTGTCCAACATTATGGCTCACCAAAACTTTTGTTGAGAGTTTTAAATTCACAAACTCATCTTATGGACCGTTGTTAAATTTAAGATCTATGATATGCCTGTTACCATGAGTTTGAATGACTTTTGTGCTACCATAGATATTGCTCCTATAGGTACAGCGAAGAAGATTGAAGGAAACACCCGCGACTTGTTGGAACTTTATCGAGCAGTGACCGATGACGATAGCCGCGACGCTCATCGCGGCAAGATAAGGAATATCCAATATCCTGCCATCAAGTATTTTGTTTTCTACCTTGCTACTAGCATTCTTGGTAGGGAAAACACCAGCAACATTTCTAATTATCATCTTGCTTTTCTGCTGCTGCACTTAATGGTAACACTGCTTACAACCTTGGTGCTCTTATTGCTCGCCGCTTAGCCGCTAAAGGACCCATCTATGGTGGGATTGTTGCGAAGCGTGTTGCTGCTAGTTTTGGTCTTTCTGCGACACCTACTGATGATGTGCTAGCCCCTGTTAGTCTTGATCTTGCTACTATGATAGATCATCAGTTTGCTGCACCAGGCCTCGCATAGGGAACATTGTTTTAAAGTGTTTTATACTAACGGGGAGGCAACCGAGGTCCCTTTGCCCCAGGCCGATTTGTTTCCTATTCACAGGAGGCCGTGGTCGTACTCCAAGGATGCATTGGAGGAGCATCTTCGACTGCAAGGTTTTCACCAGCAGCATCAGGAGAGAAGAGGCACCTGGTGATCACTACACTGTCACTTATCCTGGTGCGTCGTCAGCTCGTACCAGGATGAGTACCCTTCTTCATCATATCACGACAGTGGCACATCATGGGGACAGTGGCATTGACCTCCACTTAGGCCAAAAGCCTAAGCTTGGGAGGAGGTATATCGACATCTCACTCATTTACATATCATATCTTGTCGATACTTTGTATATCCTGTTGTAGTTTTCTTTCTTTCTTTTTAATTGTTTACCTTTTATTGCTACATTCCAAAACACAAAAAGACCAAAAATATTTCTGTTGTTTCTCTTCATTTGTTTCTTTAAGTTTCAGTATTAGTTTGCTTAGTTTTAAAATTCGGTTTGTTATTCAAAAATCTAAAAATATTTTGCTTTATTGTTTGTTTCTTTTTGCTCTTGTTTCAAAAACTCGAAAACCCAAAAATATGTTGTTTCTTTTTGGTTTTGTATAGTGTTTTCAGAGTTGGATAGCCATCCGTGACTCCGAAGGAGCTTGGTTTTCATTCTTATCATTCGAAGCAACACAAGTGAAAAAGCAATAAGGATGATCTACAACAACTCGAGTTGGGGTGAGAGGCTGGTATGAACTCTATTTGTTTTTCATTTTTGTACATATACTCATCTATGTGAGCATGCTTAGTTGGTTCATGTGAGGTATATGTCATTTAGTGGATGCTTAGTAGTTCTTGTTCTCTCATGATCGGTCTCAATTTATTAATAGTGGTAGCATGTTGTCGTGGGGTCAATCTTCGACTACCCCACGGTGGGGATACCTGGGTCATGCCAAGCCCATCAGCCTTATGACGACGGCCCCAAGGAAGGCCCAAGGAGGACGACGTGTGGCCCAAGATAGTCGACGCTAGGTCATGCGACCCCGCCATGCTTGTAAGCGCCATCGGCACCGTTCACCTGAGACCTAGCCTACCATATAAAGGCTAGGAGGGTCCTTCGTCTAGGGTACACTCATAGCCGCCACACAAACCCTAGCGAGATTGCCATCTCGCCATTGTAGCCACAACTCACCATCAATAACCAGACAAGGAGGAAGTAGGGTGTTATCCTCCGGGAGCCTGAACCTGGGTAAACGCCTTGCTTGTCAGCCGTCGCGATCACCACGCTCATCTCTCTCCCCCTCAATCAACCTAGGGTGCTTAACCCAGGGATTTGCCGAGTCCACACCTCGTCAATTGGCGCCGTCTGTGGGAAAGAACGAGCGCTGGATCCATGGTCGCACCGGCTCCATCAACTTTGAAGACCGACGTCTGCATCACCAAGGAGCCAATCTGCTTCGGCTCCTTCGAGTACACCTTCCACCCGCCGGCCCACCGCTCGGTGTACGCCGATCTGCACGTAGGTATGTGCCTCACCTTCGGTACCATGCACTACTTCGTAGACAGCTGTGGAGTACTCAGATCCACGGCGATCGCACCGCCCGCGGCGGTGGCACCCGCATCTGCCGCGGCTGCGCCAACCACGCCCCCACCTGCTGCGGAGATCGCATCTGATGCGACTGCGGTGGCAGCATCTTCGACTGCTGAGAAGATCGCGTCCGCCTCGACTACTCCGACCGCCTCCGCTGCGGCAGAGATCGCGCCCAACGCGGCCGCGCCATCAGCGTCTCCGGCTACCACGGGGATCGCATCTGCTACGACTACGTCGACCACCTCATCGACCACCGCGCGGATCGAGTCTACTTCGACTACCCCGATCGCGTCGCTGGCAAGGCCAAGATCTACGTCAACTTCGACTACGTCGACCACACCTCGCGCGCAACGGAGGTCGCGTCGTTCTATGCCGCACCACTCGCATCTCCATCGACTTACAAGATCGTCAACGAGCCAATCGCGCCCACGTCGACAACAACGACATCACTCCTCACGACCGCGGCGAAGATCGCGAAACTCCAGGGAAGAAGCCTCGGCGGCGACTGTGGTGTCCACCACGTCGCACCCATTTTCAGCTCCGAGCATGGCTCGGACGAAGGAAGCAGCAGTGGCAGCACCCGTCCCACTGCCCAGATCTACCCCGCGCAAGTCTTCATGATCGGCCAGAGGCCGCAGGGCAACGACGACGAACCCGCATACCCACTGGAGGTGGTCATGCCGGACCAGGTGACGCGACTCACCATCACCCGCGACATGGCAATCAAAGCCCTGAAGCACGTCGAGGACGGCACATACCCCCCACCGGATGCACCCCGGGAGGACCTTATGGCGGTCCAGTACCTGCTGCGGAAGGAAGACGAATGACTCCGCGCAGAGAAGGCCGAGCTCCTCCACGCAAGGAGGAGGCTGACGCTCAGTGCCAGGAGGGCCGCTTACTCGTTCACTGCCTCAACAGAGGTCTCACAAGGAGCAAGGCGCCACAGAGCCCGCGTTGCCCCTGATGACGGAGGCCGACCGCGCTAGAGTCACCCGCAACCTCGAGTCATCATACATAGAAGACGCAGACGGGATACCCGTCCCCAAGACACCTGGAGCTGCACTCATGGCAGTCGAAACATACCTGCGCTAACACAGCCGCCTGAGGGCGACTCGCGCGCTCCTCCACAAGCAGCAGATCATGTCTATCAAGGCACTCAAAGACGCACTGGTAAACAAGGCACCGACAGAAAAAGCGTGAGAGGATCGAGATCACCGCGACCACGAGCCCGCAGCACTCGCAGCCCCGGCGACAAGAAAACTGTGACAACCGCAGCCAGGTGAAGACTACGAGCACGTCCAACCTCGACTACGACCGCAACGACGAAGACTACGACCGTGCGGCGCCGCATGCTTTAGCTTCAGCATACGCGACACAAGAATGCCCAAGGGCTTCAAGCTCACGGCAGAAGCAGTCAAGTACGACGGGAAGCAGGACCTGAGACTCTGGCTAGAAGACTACCTCATAGCCTGCAGCTGCCAGGGCGGTACTTCGACTACGGCCATGCAGTACATCCAGCTGATGCTCACGGGCTCTGCACGCGGGTGGCTCAACACTCAACCCAAGAACGCCTTCAGGACGTGGGACGAGTTCGCGGAGGCCTTCGTTAAATCCTTCCTGGGGACGTACTCGAGACCGACGACGTTCGTCGAACTACAAGCATGCAAGCAAGGACGAGACGAGCCGCTCCGGTCATACATCCAGCGTTGGACCTGCTCCGCAACACCATGGAGACCGCCTCGGAGGACCGAGTGATGGATGCCTTCATGCACGGCGTCTCCCGCCGCGACCTCCGCGAGGAGTTTGGTAGGCTCCGGCCGAAAAACATGATCGAGGTCATGAAGATAGCAAACCAGTGGGCAGACGGAGAGGACTCGGTCCGCAATAGTTCACATACTCTCCGAAGGACGAAGCCGGACCAAGCAACTGGCGAGAAGGGCGCCACAAGAAGAAGCCACGTTACAACGGCAACGACTCAATCGAGCTAGTAGCGGCGGGATTCCAAACCCCCCGTGAGGATGAAGCGCGCGACAGCAGTCGCCAGTACAACCATGCACAGTACAGTCGAAGCGGCGGTGACCAGAGTCGCCAATACAGCCAGGGGCAGTACAACCGAAGCGGCGGCAGCAGCTACCGCAGCGACGGAGGCCATAAACGCGAGTGGCAGAAACGCACTCTAAGCCCAGCGAAGAGCTGGAACAACCCTGCAGGCACCACATGTTCAGGAACCCGGAAACGGGCAAGTGGGGATCCAACCACCTGTTGAAGGACTGTCGAAAGGCACGCAAAATATACGAAGCCATGCAGAAGATAGTCACTCCAGCACCCGCAGCGCAGCCAGCCGCGCAGCTAGCCATCCAGGCAGCACCCGCAGTCGCCAATCCAGCACAGGCGGCGGGAGCCTTTCTGCAGCAGCAGCAGCAGCCGCAGCAAGATGCCCCACCGGTGATCCAGGACGCATATCCAGCGGCACGCGGACAACTCAACATGATACAGAAGGGGCGCCCCTCAAACAGGACCAGAAGATTATCACTCGCCAGGTTTTCCAAGCCATCACCTGTCCACCTGCAGTACCCGACTACCTGAGAGGGTCAGAGACACCAATCACTTTCTCCAGAGCAGATCACCCGCCTGCAGTACCACGACCCGGGCACGCCGCTCTGGTAGTCGAAGCTCTGATCGGAGATTACACCCTGAAAAAGGTGTTCATGGATGGAGGCAGTGGCATTAACATCATCTTTGCCGACACCCTCAGAAGGATAAACAGACCAACGACGGACTTGGCGGCATCAGAGACCACCTTCCATGGCATAGTACCAGGGCAAGCAGTCACGCCCATGGGAACGATCACACTCGACGTCATCTTCGGCACACCCGAAAACTTCAAGAGGGAGTCGATCGACTTCGAGGTAGTCGACTGGAAGTCGCAGTACCACGCGATACTCGGGCGCCCAACCTTCGCCAGATTCATGGCGGTACCTCACTACGCCTACCTCATGCTCAAGATGCCTGGACCCAAGGGCGTCATCACGGTGCACGGCGACTTCGACCGCTCCAACAGCTGCGACCGCGAGTTCAGCAAGATCTCCGAATTCTTCGGAGTCGAAGAGCACTTCGAGGCAATGGCAGTCGACAACGACAAGACCATCTTCCCAGCCCGCAAGAAACCAGCCAAGGACGCTGCCTTCAACGCGGCTGACGACACAACGACCCATCAGGTCCACCCGACTGACGCCAGCAAGACGGTCAAAGTATCGTCGAGTCTGACTCCCGCATAGGAAGGCGCGCTCGTCGAGTTTCTACGTGAGAACTGGAGAATCTTCGCATGGCAACCCTCTGACATGCCAGGAATACCCAGGAACCTCGCCGAGCACTCCTTAAAGGTCCACAAGGACGCCAGACCCGTCAAACAGGCCATGCGACGCTTTTCCGGGCCCAAGCGAGACGAAATCAGCAGAGAAATCGATCGACTGCTGAATGCCAAGTTCATCCGAGAGATCAAGGACTCGGACTGGGTCGCCAACCCGTCCTAGTGGAGAAGAAGAAGACGAAGAAACTCCGCATGTGCGTCGACTTCACCGCCCTCAACAAATGCTGCCCCAAGGACCATTTCCCGCTCCCGCGGATAGATCAGATCATCGACTCGACTGCAGGCTGCGAACGCCTGTCCTTCCTGGACGCCTACTCAGGTTACCAGCAGATCAGACTGAACGTCGACGATGAGGAGAAGACAGCATTCATCACACCCGACGGCGTTTTCTGCTACCAGACGATGCCCTTCGGGTTGAAGAACGCTGGTGCCACGTACCAGCGCACAATGCAAGCATGCCTCAAAGGGCTCATCGGGCAGATCGTCCAAGTCTACGTCGACGACATCGTCGTCACCACCCGCAAGGAGGACACCCTCATCGCCGACCTCCGCAAGGTCTTCGCCGCCCTCGACGAGTATCAGATCAAGCTGAACCCAGACAAGTGTGTCTTCGGCGTGCCAGCCGGAGAACTGCTTGGGTACCTCGTCTCTGCAAGAGGAATCGAAGCCAACCCTGAGAAGGTGCAAAACATACTCGCAATGCCAGCACCGACCAAGCTTCACGAGGTGCAACGCCTAGCCGGCCGAGTCGCAGCTCTCAGCCGGTTCATAAGTAAGTTGGGAGAAAAGGCCCTGCCTTTCTACCAACTGATGAAAAAGACAGACAAGTTCGAGTGGACAGAAGAAGCGCAAGTCGCGTTCGACCAACTCAAGAAAACACTCACGACTTCCCCAGTACTGGTGGCTCCACTGGAGAACGAGCCGCTATACCTCTACGTGTCAGCCACAAACAGGGTGGTCAGCACGGTACTCGTAGTCGAACGAGAAGAAGAAGGACACAGTCACCCTGTTCAGCGACCCGTCTACTACCTTAGCGAGGTGTTGACCCTGTCCAAGCAGCGCTACCCGCACTACCAGAAGCTGGCCTACGGAGTTTTCATGACTTCAAGGAAAGTAATCCATTACTTCTCCGAGCACCCGATCACGGTGGTAAGCTCCTCCGGGCTCTCCGACATCCTGACCAACCAATGCGCGACAGGACGAGTCGCTAAGTGGGTCGTCGAGCTAGGACCCTGGGGGCTGAAATACGCTCACCCGAAGTCAATCAAGGCCCAAGTGCTCCCAGAATTCACCACCGAGTGGATAGAAGCCCAGCTGCCAGATGTCCCCGACCTGTCCAACGCATGGACAATGTACTTCGACGGCTCCAAAAAGTTCAGATCAGCCGGGGCAGGAGTCATCCTCATCTCCCCCAAAGGCGACAAGCTGAAGTACGTGCTACAGATGGACTTCCCAACACCCTCCAACAACGAGGCTGAGTACGAAGCCCTAATCCATGGCATGCGAATGGCCAAGAACTGCGGCGCCACTCACCTCATGATCTACGGCGACTCCTACCTCGTCGTGCAGCAAACCATGAAGCCTGTGACGCCATCGCCGACAACATGATCGCCTACAGAGACCTGTACAACCAGCTGGAGGGCACCTTCGACGGCTGCGAGTTGCGGCACATCGGCCGCGAAAGCAACGAGGAAGCCGACGCCCTCGCCAACCTGGGCTCAGACAAGGCGCAGGTGCCACCCGGCGTCTTCCTTGAGCGCATCACGCAGCGGTCTGTCAAACTTCGACCCACGCCCGGATCCTCCACACCATCAACGAGCACCGCCGACCCGCCAGGCAAAGAGAAGGAGCCAATGGAGGTTCTGCTCATCGAGCCCACCTGGACGAGCCCATATCTGGCGTACATGCTGCACCAGAGACTGCCAGTCAACTCAGTCGAAGCCAAGCGCATTATTCGCCGTTCGAAAGGCTTCACCATCATCAAGGGGGAGCTATACAAGCGAAGCATCTCAGGAGTACTCCAAAGGTGCGTCGACCCAGTCGACGGTCAAGCCATCTTACTCGAGATCCACGCTGGCATCTGCGGGCACCACGCCAGCAGTCGAGCCTTAGTGGCCAAAGCTTTACGAGCCGGATTCTACTGGCCCACCGCAATGCAAGACACAGAAGAACTCGTGAGGAAATGTCTCGGCTGCCAGGAGTTCGCCAACAAGCCGCACGCACCAGCTTCAGCACTAAAGACCATCCCACTTGCCTGGCCCTTCGCTCAATGGGGGCTCGACATGGTGGGTCCACTCAAGAAGTCCTCGCCAGGAGGACACACGCATCTCCTGGTGGCAGTCGACAAGTTCACGAAGTGGATCGAAGCCGTGCCTATCACAAGTTCGACTGCCTCCTCGGCAGTTAACTTCATCAGGTCGATCATCTTCAGGTTCGGAGTGCCACACAGCATCATCACCGACAACGGCACGAACTTCACAGCCAAGAGTTCAAGGACTTCTGCTCCGAGCAAGGCATCAAACTCAACTACGCATCTGTCTTGCACCCGCAGTCCAACGGGCAAGTCGAAAAGTCCAATGGTTTAGTCTGCAAGGGCATCAAGAAGCGCCTTCGAGTACCATTGAAGTGCGCCGCAGGCGCCTGGGTTGAGGAGCTGCCGTCTGTGTTGTGGAGCCTGCGCACTACGCCAAATAGATCCACTCAGTACACGCCATTCTTCATGGTCTACGGCGCAGAAGCAGTCATGCCATGCGACATCAAGTTCGATGCACCCCGAGTGGTGGCCTACGACGAGTCCGAGGCAGAAGAAGCACTCGAGGATGACATGGATACCCTGGACGAAGCACGCGACATCACCCTTACCCGCACAACCATATATCAGCAAGACTTGCGCAACTATCACGGACGGCGACGCGGCCCAGAGCGTTCGTCCCCGGAGACCTTGTCCTCCACCTCAAACAGAAGAAGGTGCACAAACTAGCCTCCCCATGGGAAGGTCCATACATCGTGACAGAGGCAATTGGCGGCGGAGCTTACCGCCTAAGGACTCGAAGACAGGGACAGTCTGCAGCAACCCGTGGAACGTGGCGTAACTGCGCCGCTTCTACGCCTAATCGACTCCCCCTTGTAACAAAGTGTGCTATCTCAAGAAGCGGCAGGTTTCAGACGCACTCTTTCCCTTACCAGGGTACCTGAGGGGACTGGAAGGGTTTTAATGAGGCGGCCTGCTCGCAAAAATCAATGAAGTGATTTGTGGAACAAGCTCTCCCCTTTACTTTTTTAGTCAAAAAGCAACATAAACCTAGGCCGTCACCCGACGCACTCGGGGGCTGCGCCATACAGGTTCAACTCAAAAACCTAGGCCGCCACCCGAAGCACTCGGGGGCTGCGCCGCACAGGTCTAAGTCAAGCCTAGGACGTCACCCGATGCACTCGGGGGCTGCGCCATACAGGTCACTCGCAAAATCCTTGGCCGTCACCCGAAGTATTCGGGGGCTGCGCCTCACAGGTCTAAGTCAAACCTAGGCCGCACCCGATGCACTCGGGGGCTGCGCCATACAGGTCCAACTCGAAAACCTAGGTCGCCACCCGAAGCACTCGGGGGATGCGCCATACAGGTCACTCGCAAAATCCTTGGCCGTCACCCAAAGCACTCGGGGGCTGCGCCATACAGGTCCAACTCGAAAACCTAGGTCGCCAGCAGAAGCACTCAGGGGCTGCGCCATACAGGTCACTCGCAAAACCTTTGGCCGTCACCCGAAGCACTCGGGGGCTGTGCCACACAGGTCCAAGTCAAAGTACTAGGCCGCACCCGACGCACTCGGGGGCTGCGCCGCACAAGTCTGACTCGATACACCTCGGCTGCACTCGAAGCACTCGGGGGCTGCGCCGCACAGGTCTAATTCAAAATCCTAGGCCGCACTCGATCCGCTCGGGGGCTGCGCCATACAGGTTTACAGACGTCTACAAGATACAATTTACTAACTCGGGGGCTGCCCCCACCCAGACATACATACACTCATATTTCCATTTGAAAAAAATTCTTTTACAAGCTAACGCTATGCAACAACACTCTACTGCTCTTATTCTACAGGCTCGCCCTTTGGCGCATCAAGTGGCCCTACAAGGTGCTCGCTAAAGTTCTGGACCTGCCGAATCATCTGGCGCGCAGCCGCATGAGTATCGGCATATTCACCCTCTCCAGGCAAGCCATCAAGCACCTTGTGCAATGGAAGATTAGGCCGGTGCAGTCGAACGTATGCCAACGCCACGTTCGCCCCGGCAACAAGTTGAGCGTGCACGACTTCCTTCAACGCACTGCCTTCACGGAACCTCTCCAGAAGCTCAGTCAGTCCATTCGGATGCTCGTTGTGAGGAAAGTACACCTTGTTGATCTGCCAGAGGGTTTTTCTGCAACCTTTCAAGAGCACAGCAGCCCGCCAGGTGCGATCCAGCATTCGTGCCAATACACTACCTCTGGATTTGTTTGACCAAAACTGGCGCGCTTCGGGTGAGTCACCGGCGGCCTCATTCTCTACTCGCTCGTCCACTCGAAGCTGCTCAGCATTCAACTCAGAGTTCACATCTGCATCAAGGCCAAGCATTAAGCATAGCAGGAAGACACAGAAGCCGAAGCAAAAACGCTAGAAGGCCAACCTTGCAGCTGTCGACTGATCAAGTCCATCTCGCCAAGCAGAAACTCCTCACACTAGGAGAACGGCGCAACGGGCCGCGACCTCAATCGCTCCAGCTCCAACTCAGCACTCCTCACCTTCGACTCGACCGCGTCATCATCAAGCTCATTGCCAGCATCCTCACGCGCCCACATCGGGTGGACGCGACTGCGCAGCGGCTGCACCCGAAGCTGAAGTAGCGTCAACAAGGGCTGAGTCGCCTCCCTATCCTCCTTCGACAGCGGGTGCGCCCACGCGTTCGCGATCAGCGGTGAATTCGGGAAGCCCTGCTTGGTCGCACCTGGTGTAGAACCACTTCTTCCGCCAGCCCTGGACGGAGTCGGACTTCTTCATCTGGAAGTAGGAGGTGTCGCCACGCACCTGGATGCCAAAGCCGCCGACTGGGTACACCTGCTTGCTCTTCCCCACGTTCCTCCTCACGAGGAATAGCGACTTCCACAAGAGCCAGTTGGGCGCGATTCCCAGGAAGTACTCGCAGAGCACGAAATAGCTCGCGATGCTCAAGACGCTATTGGGAGTCAGATCGTGGATCTGAATCCCATAAGCATACAAGAGACCACGGACGAAATCATGGAGGGGGAACCCGAAACCCCGCGGAAGGAAATCCACGAAGCACACGCGTTCCCCCTCGTGAGGAGCGGGAATACCTCTTTCCCGGGACCACACACCGTCGCCTTATCCGCCGGCGGCAGCAGTCCCTGCGCGCGGAGGGCCTCGAGGTCGGCCTTCTACACCGACGATTTGACCCAGTCACCGTCGGGCTTCTTCATCACGCTCGCCTCGGCGGCGGCGACGGCGCCAGCAGCAGCCTTCCCCCTCTTCATCGCAGCCTTGCTCATGGAGGGTGAAGACTAGAAGCTGATAGAGAGCACGCAGCGCAACAATGGTGGAAAAGAAGCAGTGGAGACGAAGAAGGAATGGGGATGGATGAACTGTTTACCGCCGCGGTGAAAATTATATACCGCGCGGTCAGTCAATCTTGGCCATCCCTGCTGAAACCGCTCTCCGCAACATCATCTGGCCGTCCACGTGTTGCGCGGAGATAGCACCGTCGACGGCCACGCCGCCCACTACGCGCGGGAATCAAGGCGCCATCATCACACCGCGAAATTTTCGCGCCCAACGGTCAGAAAAAAGCAGCAACCGCTGTCTCCAGTCAATACTGACAGTGGGCCCGCACTGTCACGTCCCGTCGGACACAGAGTGAGCTAGAAAACGTCAGCACTGACGTCAACTGTGCAGGTGTAGCAAGTACGCCAATGGGCTGATCGAGAACTCGAACAGCTCATTCGAGTGCAAAAATGTTCAGTAAGCTCTAAGAGCCGAATAAACTCGAACAGCTCATTCGAGTGCAAGAAGATTCAGTAAGCTCCAAGAGTTGAAGAAACTTGTGCAGTAAGCTAAACAGGCCGAATACACAGTAAGTCACGCAAAGCCAGTCGCGACTCCAACATGTCGAGTCCCTTCTTTACTCCCATTGGAGCGGGCTTTTCGACTGAAGAAAAATTGAGTTTAACCTCAATTGCAAGCAATTCAGCTTAATCTCGGGGGCTACTCCCATCGGGAGCGCTGTTCGCGCTCCCGAGTGACTCAGAACAATAGTAGTCAAAAATCACCGACTAAGGCTGTACTCACGGTATTTTACCCTGGAAGTGACAGTTCGACTAAGGAATCCTCCATAAGCCCTGAACGGCCGGAGTCGACCAATTTTACTCATCTCTTTCAGGAACCCGATGGCGTGCCCAGGAGGAAGGAGTCCTTTACCCGACTCTACGATTCGACTAAGCACTCGGGGGCTCCTGTCGTGGGGTCACTCTTCGACTACCCCACGGTGGGGATACCTGGGTCACGCCAAGCCCATCAGCCTTATGACGAGGGCCCAAGGAAGGCCCAAGGAGGACGACGTGCGGCCCAAGATAGTCGACGCTAGGTCATGCGACCCCGCCATGCTTGTAAACGCCATCGGCACCGTTCACCTGAGACCTAGCCTACCATATAAAGGCTAGGAGGGTCCTTCGTCTAGGGTACGCTCATAGCAGCCACACAAACCCTAGCGAGATTGCCATCTCGCCATTGTAGCCACAACTCACCATCAATAACCAGACAAGCAGGAAGTAGGGTGTTATCCTCCGGGAGCCTAAACCTGGGTAAACGCCTTGCTTGTCAGCCGTCGTGATCACCAGCGCTCATCTCTCTCCCCCTCAATAAACCCGGGGTGCTTAACCCAGGGATTTGCCGAGTCCACACCTCGTCACATGTTATGTTGATGTTTGCTTGCATTGTTCTATTCATAGAGGGTATGACATTGTGGTATCCTCCTCTGAATAATTCATTCGAATTGACTTGGCACATGCTCATGCATGCATATGACTGAAAAACAAAAGTCAATTAAGCCTTGATGATTTATTTCGACTCAGAGTTCTTGTATCACTTTTATGCCTCAATTAATTTCATTTTGTCGCAAGCATGATTATGACGGTTATTGCTCTCCTGATTGTCGCTTCCCAGTTTATTGCTAGCCTTCACTTGTACTGAGCGGGAATGCTGCTCGTGCTTCCAAAACCATGAAAACCAAGTTATTCCAAAGTGTCCACCATAAATACCTATGCATGGCATTTCGAACCATTCAAGTAAATTTTCATGTGCTACCTTTAAAACCTTCAAAGTACTTCTCAATTTGTGTCAATGTTTTATAGCTCATGAGGAAGTATGTGGTGTTTTATCTTTCAATCTTGTCATTCAGACTTTCACCAATGGACTAGTGGCATATACATCCGCTTATCCAATAATTTTGCAAAAAGAGCTGGCAACGGGGTGCCCAGTCCCAATTAATTATAACTTTCATCAATAATTCTCTTCACATGTTTTGCACTGATTTATCAGTAAGCAACTTAATTTGTAAATAGATACTCCTCCATGGTATGTGAATGTTGGAAGGCACCCGAGGATTCGGTTAGCCATGGCTTGTGCAAGCAAAGGTTGGGGGGAGTGTCACCCATAATGAAACTAAAATACATGTGTAAACAAAAGAGAAGAGGGATGATCTACCTTGCTGGTAGAAATAACATCCTTCATGGGAGCCGCTCTTGAAAGTCTGGTTGACAAGGGGGTTAGAGTACCCACTACCATTCGTTGACAACAACAAACACTTCCCAAAACAATTTTGCTCCTGTTTTAAAAATAAAAAGCTCTTGCACATGATAATCCCTGCTTCCCTCTGCGAAGGGCCAATCTTTTACTTTCATGTTGAGTCACCATCCTTTCTTTGAGCACTTTCTCGAGAGCATAGTTGTCGTTCTTAGTGTAATGTGTTTGTCCCAGAATGTGGTTAACTGTGATATAACTTTGATGCTTTTATCTTTGATATCTTTGATTCTAGTCTTCCCATGAACTTCAGAGGTGCCTGGGCATTTATGTTTTGCTGTACAAAAACGGGCAAGCGAGATACCATCTTACCATATCCTATTATGAGCATTACAATCTTGTGAATTAATATGTTTCATGTTTGTCGCTATTAGTATGTTGGTATCTTTTCATAGTTTACATGCCTATTGAGTGACATTATTTGCATTTGCCTCATCTTGAATTGCCTAAACATTTGTTCATATAGTGAGAATATATGCATCATATGAAGCAAATGTGTTCGTGAAAGTCTTTTATCGCACTCAGTTGTTAACTGAATTGCTTGAGGACAAGCAATAAGCTAAGCTTGGGGGGAGTTGATACGTCCAAAACGTATCTACTTTCCCGAACACTTTTGCTATTGTTTTACCTCTAACTTGTGTGTTTTGAATACAACTAATGCGGACTAACGCTGTTTTCAGCAGAATTGCCTTGGTGTCTTGTTTTTGTGCAGAAAGTCAACTTTCGGGAAAAACACCAGAAAAGATCGCAAACCTCCTATTTTACCAGAAGACTCACGGAGCCAGAAGGGGAGTCAGAGATGGGCCACGAGTGGCCCAAACCACAGGGCGGCGCGGCCAAGGGGCCCACCGCGCCAGCCACAGAGGAGGGCGACTCGGACACCTCCCCGAGTCCCCCTTTCGACTACTTAACCCTCTCTGACCTAAAACGCGAGGGCGTCGTCCACTTCATCCAGAAACATCACCGTATGCCGCCACCATCGCGAAACCTATTTCGGGGACCAGAAACTCCGTTCTGGCACTCCGCCAGGACGGGGAATTGGAGGAGATCATCGCCATCATCATCACCGACGCTTCTCCATCGACCATCCATGTGTTCCCCCATCCATGTGTGAGTAATTCCCAGATGTAGGCTGAGGGGGATGGTAGGGATTGGATGAGATTGTTCATGTAATAAGTTATAAGATCATTAGGGTATGTTGCCTAGTATCCATTGTTAGTACTTATTGATGTTATTGCAACTTGTTGAGCTTAATGATTGTCACTAGGGCCCGAGTGTCATGATTTCAGATCTGAACATGTTATTGTTTCATAATGATATGCACTGTTTATTGATCATACCTGCAAGTTGTATACACATATTGTTGTCCGGAACCCGAGGTCCCAAAGTGACAATAATTGGGACAGCCGAGGGGAATGGCTGCGATGTGAGGATCACATGTGTTCACGGCGTGTTAATGCTTTGCTCCGGTACTTTATTAAAAGGAGTACCTTAATTACCAGTAGATTCCCTTGAGGCCCGGCTGCCACCGGCTGGTAGGACAGAATATGTTGTTCAAGTTTCTCATTGCGAGCACGTACGACTATATACGGAACACATGCCTATGTTTACTTAGTACTTGGATGCTTTATCATTATTATCTGCAATGCCTATATCTTGATTATTATATGAGCTATCTTATCCATACAGCGACCGTTTATCCATCCCTATGCCTACAGTGTTTTAATCCTACTGTTTACTGCAATCACTACTGCTGTCTCTATTTACTGCTGCTATTATTTCACCGCTACTACTGCTATAAAACTGTTGCTACTGATAATCTGTGTCGAGCAAGACTATTCACAGGTGCAGCTGAATTGACAACTCTGCTGTTAAGCCTCTCAAGTATTCTTTGGCTCCCCTTGTGTCGAATCAATAAATTGGGGTTTACTTCCCTCGAAGACTGTTGTGATCCCCTATACTTGTGGGTCATCAATATATTAGGAGACACATCATTAAGTATTGGCGGTAATTACTCATCAAAATAAGTTCATTTTTGTTAGAAATCCTTAGACCATGATAGTGACAAAGTCTCTGATACCGTATGCATACTTGTGAGACACCAAACGATATTGTATAACTGGGTGATCATAAAAGTGTCTTCCGGTATACCAGAATGTATCTTGTGAATCAAATATATCAAGATTGAGATTTACTCCTCCAGCGATGGAGAGAACACTCTGGTCTCTCTCGTTCATTACAACGCCCATCCGGAGAGTTACTCCTCAATATTGGCCGGGAGTCGACATCAACAATAGTGGGCTCACGGATGGGAGGTGTCCTTCCTGTGGGAGTCTGAGACAGTCGGCATGGCTGGTGACAGACAGATGCGGGAAGCCAAGACTTCACTGCCCCGATGAGACGTGACATCAACATTCTGCACCTGCAATTGGGGGTAACTCACTATTATCTGCACCTCGATAGTGATCTTAGTTTTGTGTTGGCGGATAGAAATATTTATTTTACATAGCACGTATCCCAACACAATGTCCTAGCCATAATTATGTTAATAGATTCGACAAGTTGTTTGACACGTAGCAGTACTTTATTTACTTGGATTTCCGTTAAATATGTTACGCGTGTGGTTTTTTTGAACATGTGGTTGGATGGATACGAGGAAAGTCGTAATAGAGAAGATTTCCTATTTTTGGCATATTTTCTACTCCCTCCTTCCAATATATAAGACGTTTTACGTCTTCAACATATTGTCTAGGTGCATATTAAAATGAGTTTAAATACACACTAAAATATATATATATATATATATATATATATATATATATATATATATATAGGTTGGACTATTCAGAAACCATCCTTAAGAGTGCTCTAAATAGTTATTTAGAGCACCTTTTCAACAAAACAGTTTCTTTATCCGAACACGACACAGCCTAAGGGCATGTACAATAGTTCAGACAGCCACCGTCTGTAGCATTCCTCCACGTCATATGCAGACGGTATTGTAGACGATCTATACAGTGGGCCGTCTTTTGAGGTGTCTATAGAAACCGGCAATTGCTTCAATACGTCGGAGAAGTTACTTCGAGAAATCAGACGAGCTAACCAACACCCTACCATACAATGGGAAAAAGGCCGTCTAGAGCTAGCGACTTTTACGCCAATCGATCGTCTGTTAAATAGCAGACAGCCTCCTTCTCTCTCCTAGTTTTCACTCCTCCACATCACGAAAAAACTGACACGTTACCTCTTACAGACAGCTGAGTAAGCACCGTTGTACATGCCCTAAACACTTTCTTCGCTGCATCAAACGACCCGTGGGAACCGCCCGTCTCCTACCTCCGGCCCGCTCGATCCACCTCCCCATGCTCTTCCGCCCCAGCCCGCCGTCGTTGCTCCGTCCCGGCCCGGTGCCTGTTGTCCTCCACAACGCGCCGCACCTGCGAGCCGTCCAAGATCCTAGCGCCACCTTCCCATCCACGCGCGCCTCCGGCCGGGAGGCCGCGCTTCTCTTGTTCGTCGCGCCGTCGCCGCCGGGAGGCCGTGCTTCTCCTGCTCTCCGCGCCACCGCCGCTGCCTCCAAAGGACTGCTCCCTCCACCGCATCTCCGGTGTCCTCTGCCCACTTCTCGTGGGGGATGGACCCGCGTCCAGAGGAGCTCCTTGAGGCCAGAGAGCCACCGCGCGCAGGGGACTCCGGCCGGAAGTCGCCCCGCCTCGACCCCGCTCCGCCCAGCCCCTATTCCCCAGCGCGCTCCCCAAAGATCTCTTCCACGCCCCGCCCCCAGAGATCGACTCTGCTCACCGACCGTCGGCTCCACCTTTCCACGACGAGCACTACCCCAGGCGCCGTCCCGCATCGATCCACATCCACCCCATCCCTGGGCTTCTCCGGCTCCTTTCCTACTCGACAGCGCGGCCGCCCGCCGTTTCTCCTACCAGCGCGAGCGACAACAGCTCCAGCGCGCGCGGCCGCTATGGACTCCCGTGCGTGCCGCATTGAACCACCGTGGTTGCTACTGTTGACTACCGTGCTTGCCGCTCTGAACCTCCATCAAATAACGATCGAGGCTTCCTTCAATTTGATTTTTTCTCAGGCAGCAGCAGTTTATGCTTCTCGTGTTGGTGGCAGCCCGCGTGTGATCGCGCCGTAGCTCCTGGACCACTGCCTCCCCGGTTCTTCTGCTCTTGCGCCGATGCGGATCGGTGATGTTAACCTCTGAGTCTGGGCTCTTTGAACTGCTCTACTTGCTGAGCCCTGCCCAGGTCTGCTCCAACGGGATCCGCATCCCTCCCCTTTCTGCAGAATTTTTTCGTCGGTTAAGTTCAGTTCGTGTGAGCACTTTCAGATATTGCAGGGCATGACGTTCGGTTCGTATAAAAAAAATTCCCAGGTAAAGACACGGTAGTGCTGGGCTCACATATGACATGTCGTTTGTCCTTTAACTGCACCCTGATGCCTTGATCCACGCCAGGAACGAACTGGTTCAGGTTGCATACTTGCATGTAGGAGCAGTGCGGTTTCGTGCGTCCGCTAGTCAACTTCGCCCCTAGCGACAGTTTATTTTCTATTTCCTAGGAGTTCGCTTCAATTCCGTTTCTTAAGCTGTAATTATTTTGCATCCGATGCAATATTCATTGGACAAGTTAAGCGCATGGAAAAAATATTAGATTATCATTGGACTCGTACGACCATGGCAATTCACTTGCAAAACGAACAAAAAACGTACTTGCACGTATATACGCTTATGTTTGCTCAACCTCCTCATTTGATTTGTTTCTGGCCGCATTGCATATAAGCACATATCCAACACCTATTTACTGCCTTGCTTCCACGGCTTAAATGTTTCTTCTAACGCCCTATAGTTGTTCTTTTCTCTAGCTCAGATTTTGGAGAAGTTTAGATTCCAATGGACTAAAACACATTGGGGCATGCAACAAGCGGATCCAAGTGCCACTATTTAGAAAAAAATAGTTCACGTGACACTATTTTGTCTCAATGATTTTTTTATCGGAATAGCTCAATTTAATACGTGAAAAGTATGGACAAAAAAGAAGAAGAATAAAAGAGGTTTACTATTTTTTGTCGCCAGATGAATTGAAATTTTTATCAACAAAACAGTGAACTTTCAAGGGGATAAATTTTCAAATCATCCGGCGGAAAAAAAGGTTCACTTTGATTTTATTACTTCCGTGAAGTTCACTTTGACCATGTTCGGAGTTCACTTTAAAGGTATCGGAAGTTCATCTCAACCACGTCGAAGTTTATTTTTATTTGGAGTTCCCTTAACTAGTCGGGAAGTTCGCTTTGCATCCTAGGAGTCCACTTCGAATACGTCAGAAGTTCTTCTCGGCCATGTCATATAATTTTATTTTTTTCTCGGAAGTTCATTCGGAAAATAGAAGAAAAGTTCATTATTAATTTTTGAGAAGTTCAATTTAAACCGACCAGAAGTTCACCTTGAATGTGTCGGAAGTTCATATTTAAATGTGTTGGACGTTAAATTTTATCGGGAGTTCGCTTTGAACAAGTCGGAAGTTCATTTAAACGCATTGGAAGTTCACCTTGTACGCGCTACAAGTTTCTGTTTATGTTGGAAAAAATTCAAATCATAAGAGTGCAAAAAAAATCTTCGCAATTTTTTATCACGAAGTTCACACTTTGTAGGAGTTCACTCTTAGAAAATTTCGAAGTTCAATGTATACAATATCGATGCCCACTCTGAATAACAGTATAATGAAACTGAAAAAAAATACTGAAAACAGCAGTTAGTTAATTTAAAATTGCTTTTAAATCATGAAGAATTTCGAAAAATGATAAACACGAAAAAGATGCGCAATTTTCATACCTTTCCAACGATATCTCATTTGCATCGTTCGGACAAACCGTTTAAAAACTACAACAAAAACAGTGCGAGGTACACAACAGAAAAAATCGCGATCGGAAGTTCACTATCGCACGCCCAGAGGTTCACAAACGTGTAAAAGGAAGTTCGAATGCTCTGTTTTTGTGGGGCGGAAATCCTACGCATAAAAGTCAACACTTAGAGCTCCGTTTGTCCAAATCGACCGCCGCCACGTGCAATTAGCAAGGATATGAGTCTATTTTAACACTCCCATGCCAAATTCGAACACCACAAAAGTGTCAATTTTGAATCGTTCTCATCGTATGTTGTTTCTCTGTTTTTCGTATTTTTAAAATTAGTCAAAATCCGTAATGAATTTGAAAATATTTCTTTACGAAAAATTTGCGTCTACTCAATATCTTTCCAACGCTATATCATTGGTTACGTTTCGATAATCGGTTTGAAAGTAATTGGCAAAAAACTGTCCGCTGGACATAAAAATTCAGAAAACAGAATTATTTATTTTTGAATATGCTCTTAAACCGTAAGAAATTTCGAAAAAGGGACAGAGATAGCAAAGGTGCGCATTTTTCATACCATTCCAACGGTGTATCATTTGTATCAATCCGACAAGCGGTTTGAAAATGGTGGCCAAAAAACAGTGCGAAAACAGAAAACTTCGCGAAAACCGAGTGTTGTATTTCTGAAATTGTTTAAAAACCGTAAAGTATTTGGAAAATCCGTCCAGACGAAAAAGGTGCGCATTTTACATAGCTTTCCAACGGCATATCATTTGCATCGATCCGACGAGCGGTTTGAAAACGGCGGCCAAAAAACAGTACGAAAACAGAGAAATTCGAGAAAACTGAGTGTACTATTTCTAAAATTGTTTTAAAACCGTAAAGAATTTGGAAAACCCGTCAAAATGAAAAAGGTGCGCAATTTCTGTACCTTTCCAACGGTATATCGCATGCATCATTCCGATAAACGGTTCGAAAATTACGTTGAAAATACTGTCCGCAAAATAGAAAATCTGAAAGTTCCATCCGGAAGTTAACATAGTATACGAACGGAAGTTCAGAAAAGGTGATCTGAATAGTTATTCAGAAACTGGTTCTTGAATAGCTGAAATATATATATATATATATATATATATATATATATGAATGTGGACAAACGTTAAAACATCTTTTATTTAGGATGGAGGGAGTACTAGATAAATTCTAATAATATTTCACCATGTCTGCACTTAAAGCTGTGTGAGAAAAGTAAAAGACACATAAGTCTGCACTTAAAGTTGTGTGAGTTCGATTTGTCGTTCAGCTCTCTCTAAGGAAATCCAAGATTCACTTCAGACTTATGTGTCTTTTACTTTTCTCTTCTTGGATATTTTTTTTACAACATATTAAACTGACAATTGGGAGCATCGAAATGAATAAACTTTTTTTCCGAAAGGAATTAACTTGGTCAGTGGCGGAGCCAACATGTAGGGATTGGGTTCGAATGAACCCAATAAATTTGTACTAGTCAAGGCTAAACTACTACTTAGCACCTTATATCACCCACTTTGACCCAATAGTTTTACATAAATGAACCCAATGCTTGATTTATGTAGCTTCGCCCCTGAACTTGGTTAGACATTTGGTGAGTGCACGAAGTAACCTGAACTGTTGGAGGCTTGCTTCTTTGTATGATGGTTGGGACAAAAATCCTTCCTGCAACATTACGGACCACAGTCTATTAGTGATTAATGATGGCATTTCGTGTTTATCTCACTAGTAGAAACAAGACCTTTAGTCCCGGGTGGTAAGGACCTTTGGTCCCGGATGCCCACCCGGGACGTCGGAATCGGGACTAGAGGCCCCCCCCTCTAGTCCCGGGTGGCTAACGGCCCGGTACAAGAGAGGTCCACGCGGGGCCGTGGCAGAGCGCGTGGCTGAGAACTTCTTGTACCGGGCCGTAATACGACCCGGGACAAGAGAGTCCCCACGTGGCGGACTCTGCCTTTTTTTGTTTTTCCAGCTTATTGAATATAAAAACTACGATTAATCTTGCAAAATATATGGTTAATTAATTACAAATCAGAAAAATAAATATAGCATATCAAAATATTCATAAAAGAAATATTTATGAGAATTCGACCGGGACTAGAGCCCGTCTATTCGATTACAACCGGGACTAGATCCCGTCTATTCGATTACAACCGGGAATAGAGCCCGTCTATTCGATTACAACCGGGACTAGAGCCCGCGTATTTGATTACATAGAGGTCGACCGGGACTAGAACCCGTCTGTTCGATTACATGGAGATCATTTCCTGGACCCGTCGATGGCATTGTATCTTCCCTTTGTGTTTATGACATAGTCCATCAAAAATCTCGCAATTTCCTCTTGAAGTGGTCGAAAGCGGTTCTTTAGTTTCAGGTTTCTCCGCATGCTATCCATCTATAAAAGAAGGAGATCAATGTGAATATCAATCATCATAACAGAAATTATGAATGACACTCAACACAATTGATGGTAATAAAATAAAATTGTGAATATATTTTGTTCACTTACGTCTAGAAATGTCTGTGGGTTCCGCTCACTAACCTCCCGGTGAATCCACTGGCACATGAAGTATCCACACAAATTGGTCCCCGGTGGCTGCCTCTCGCAGTACTTTATGAGAATAGATTTCAATCAAAATAATAATCAAGCATGGTATGATGGTATTGAAATTTGAATTAAAGAGATGCGCGAACCTAGCTCGTATTACTTACCTTGTCAGCATAAAAACTAAGCACCTCTCTAAATTGACCTGCTGTCCTCACTCTGAATTCTTTCCAAATACTGCCCGGCAAACAAATGAATAAATGAGTTATTAATTAGTTGCTTGATATCTCAGGAATTGAACAAATTTAAGAGACCGATATAGTACGATAGAAAATACCTTTGTAGGACATCTATAATTAGTTGGTACCTCTCTTGGAGCCACCCCAATGAGTCGAAGATGTCAACTCTTGCATCATCAACTTGAATGATTAGCAGAATGTAATGGTCGCTGCGCACGTTTATATATGTCAGTAACTAATCAGTTACACTTAACATCGATTAAGCAAAAATTAATGTGTACAAGACAGTAACACTCTTAATTACCTGAAGTGGTAAGGAAACAATATCTTCCTTTTATAATCTTGTCTCTGTATGAACCTAAACAAGTTGGCCTTCGTTTCCTCGGGGTAATCCCGTAGCAATTTTTCATTAATTCGGACCGGGTCAACGAACCCAAAGTCAAATATTCTCATTCTCTCACATTCATCACTCTTCATTCTGCATAATAGCGTAGTGAGCATAATTAGAACAAGCAATGAGCACAAGGAGCACTTTTATAAATAAATGAATTGAATCACTTACAGACAATAGGTACTGACGATACTCAAGTCCAGGGAGTCAAGCTGGTATAGCTGATAGAGTTCTTCAAGATAAACAATTAACTCGTCTTTACCTATGTAATGTTCTTCTGTAACCTGCACAAGGAGCACTTTTTGACCTTCCCTTGTGACATTCATGTACAAGTCATGCAGTCTTCGCATTTGTGTTGGTTGAAACTCGATCTGATCAGGTGGCACTAGAGACTTCCCGTATTCTCAGGTCCATTTATCTACATGCATATAGGGGGGGAGCTCTTCTGCATCCAGTTGAGAAAGTGACATACCAACTTCTGCAGCAAATTTCGCGCGGTAGGCTAAATCATCAGTGTCCGCCACGCACGCGGATCCCTTATCAGTGGTCACCTTGAGCGGGGAGATCGACTGTTTTGACTGTGCTCCGAGCTGGGCAACGTCTCTTTTTCTTTTCCCGCTGTCACTAGTACTTGTCGTCTTGCTAGGGCGAATTCTACTCAGACAGCGTGCATAGTTCTCTTTCCTATTTATCTCGACTTGCGATGGATGATTAAGAAAATCCGTAGCCCACTTTTTTTGATCTGCCGTATATACTTGCTTCGGCGGGGGCTTTTTCGGTTCCATCTGTCTTTTAAGGTCGGCTGCCACGGCCGCGGCGTTTTCCTCTACAGTCCTGTCCCAAGGTCTCGGGGGAGGAATCTTCGGTACTTTTGGGAGGGGCTCTTGTCGGGGTACCGGTGATCGGTCGCGACGGAAACCCATTAGTGACGAAATGACGGTCTTCGTCGACTGGTTGCTCCTAGTGGGCGGAGGCGGCGGAGGAGACGGCTGAGGAGTCTGCTGAGGCAGTGGCGGAGGAGACGGCAGAGGAGTCTGCAGAGGTGGCGGCGAAGATCGAGATGGACTCGTGTTGTGGTGGTCGTCCAAGTCGTCATCATGTGGACTTGGAGGCGATGGTGGCCTTGGCGCCGTCTAGCCTGGAATCACGATGTATTTCTTGGGCCATAGAATGAGTCCACCCTGGACATCTCCCAGTGTCCTCTCATCATCACCTCCAGGGATTTGATGTTCGAATGATTCAAATCCGGGGTTAATTTGATCCACGCCGACACGAGCATAGCCATCTGGAATCTCATTGCCTTAATACAGTGTTGTAGATTCACAAGTTAAAGCATAGCCATCCGCCGCCTTCACGGATAAGTTTCCTCTCATCAGTGCCTCATGTAGCTCACAACTTGTCTTCTCAGTGTTATAATCCACAGGGTAGGTTTCCTTCGATGGCTCATCAGCACCAACCCCCGTGGAAGCCACGCTGCTTCTCAGTTGAGATGGACCACCTGTTGGAGCATCTTCCTGCAGCTGATGAGTTGCCCCACGCTCGCGCATTTCATCTATTTGCTTCTGTTGGTGGCTCACGATACTTTCTAGTTTGCTCAACCGGTCTGATTCCTCCTGCTCCTTCCTCTTCTTTGCTCTTGCTCAGCTTCTATAAGATTCACGGTCCTTAGGAAACCCTTCATTCCATAGCACAACTCCACGGCCTCGTGTTCATCCTCCTTTTTCTTTATTACCGAGAGCCTTTGTCAGCTCGTCGTTCTCTCTGTCAGGAATAAACTTTCCCTCTCGAGCATCGGTGAGTGCATCAATAATTTGCTTCCAGGGTATAGGAGTTTCTTTCTTTTCATCAACTATTAGATCCCCTGTTTCCATGTCATACTCTGCCCCATGCGCAAGCATCCAATTTCTGACCCTATGGGGCCAGTTATGTGTAATTGGAGTGATCCCTTTATTGCGCAGTTCAGCCTCAATCATATCCCACTTAGGCTCAGCACTTATGTAGCTACCTACCCCATCTTATTGTGATATATCTTTTTCGCTGCATTTTCCTTATTCTTTTTCAATCTTTGCTTAGCTAGTTCTGATTCCTTGTATTCCAGAAATGCCTTCCAGTGAGGCCGCTGCCTCTCTAGTGTGCCAGTGAAATATGGAGCTTTCTTTTTCAATTGCCAATCACGGTATAATATGTTCTTGTAATTGTTGAATTGTTCATCCATCTTCTTCAGAGCGAAATGCTTGACTTTTTTGTCATGACTTGTGTCCTTTCGGTAGAATCCAACACCGGTAGGGTGAACTTTGCTATGATCTTGTCCCAAAGCACATCTTTAGTTCTGTTGCTGACCCAACTAGGTTTTTTGGCGCCCTCTAAGTTTTTTGGCTCAATCCATTCATGAATGCTAATCGGAACATTGTCCCTAACAACAACTCCGCATTGATGCACAAACTTAGATGCGTTCGCCTTGGGCTCCAACGGTTTGCCCTCTAGAGAGACGACCTCAACTGTGAGATGCACATCATCGGGCATCCCTTTGGCATGGCCTCGTTTAGTTTATGCAGATTGGGCCGATGCGGAGGTCTAAAAATTAAAAAAATATGTGTTAATACATACATATAGTAATCAATTATTGCATCTGATCAACAGAGGCTTAATATACCTCGCCAGACAGCGGAGGTCCACGAATTAGCGAGTCGTCATTGCACTCGATGCTCGTTTGCGCTTCGTCTCTTTGTTCCTCCTCCATTCCCAGACCGGACTCGTTCAAAAATTCTGAGCCATCTTCCGTTCCACCGGCTTCTGCTCCCCCCACGGATTCACGTATAATGTCGAACACCTCATTTTCAAGGTGTCTACTGTTGAAGTTATCCATTGTGCTTAACTAATACAAAAGAAATATAAAACAATGTTAGCATTAATTAGCAGAATACAAAAGTTATACAAAAGAAATTTGCAAAAAGTATCACTAATACATAGCAAATTTAAATCTAAACTTAGCAAATTTAAATTTACACTTAGCAAATTTAAATCTCTAACCCTAAATTTCTAACCCTAAATTTAAATTTAAATCTATACATAGCAAATTTACACTAAATTTCAAACCCTAAATTACTAACACTAAAAAACAATAAATACATAACAAATTTAATTCTACACTTAGAAATTTGTAAAAAGTATCACTAATACATAGCAAATTTAAATCTACACTTAGCAAATTTAAATTTACACTTAGCAAATTTAAATCTCTAACCCTAAATTTCCAACCCTAAATTTAAATTTCTAACCCTAAATTTAAATTTAAATCTATACATTACAAATTTACACTAAATTTCTAACCCTAAAATTCTAACCCTAAATTTCTAACCCTAAATTACTAACACTAAAAAAATAATAAATACATAGCAAATTTAAATCTACACTTAGAAATTTGCAAAAAGTATCACTAATACATAGCAAATTTAAATCTACACTTAGCAAATTTAAATTTACACTTAGCAAATTTAAATCTCTAACCCTAAATTTAAATTTCTAACCCTAAAGTTAAATTTAAATCTATACATAGCAAATTCACACTAAATTTCTAACCCTAAAATTTCTAACCCTAAATTACTAACACTAAAAAAATCTAACCCTAAAATTTCTAACACTAAAAAAAACTCACCTAATTTCAAACCGCTAGGGTGGCGAGCTCGCCGGCGCGCGGCCGTCGAGGCGGTGGAGGAGGAGGAGGGCGCGGCGGCGTGTGGAGGAGGCGCCCTCGGGCGCGGCGGCGGAGGAGGAGAGGCGGCCGACGCGACGGTGGCGGAGGGCGACGCGGCGGAGGAGAGGGCGACGCGGAGGCGGAGGGCGAGGCAGCGCGAGCGGCGGCGGCGCGTGGAGGAGAGGGACGGCGGCCGACGGCAATTTTGGCAGCCTGACGGCGTCGATTGCGTCGGCGGCGGCCTCCTCCTTCGTCTTCTCCCGGGTCGTGGCTCGGCTCGGGGTGTGTGATGCGTATTTATAGGCGGCCACCTCTAGTACCGGGTGGTGCCACGGGCCGGTACCACCTCTAGTACCGGCCCGTGGCACCACCCGGTACTAGAGGTTTTCGCCCACGCCGCCCACCTGCGCGCCCAAATAGACCTCTAGTACCGGGTAGAACCACCACCCGGTACTAGAGATCTGTTTTTTTTGCTTTCAGGCACCAAATTTTCAAATTTTTGCGCGCAAATTTTTGAAAGTGCATTTGAAATGTATTTGGATATGAATTTGAATAATTTCTTCATACTTTTGAATCTGACAAAAAGTTCAACATGAAAAGTGTTTGAATTTGAATAAGTAATTCAAAACCATTTTCTGTTTTCTAAAATAATTATTCTAACTATTCAAACTATTAAACATTTTGCCATTTTCAATTAAAAATGCATTAACTAATATAGTTTGAATTAAAAATGCATTAACTAATATTGTTTGAATTAAAAATGCATTAACTAATATAGTTTGAATTTGAATAATTTCTACATACTTTTGAATCTGACAAAAAGTTCAACATGAAAAGTGTTTGAATTTGAATATGTAATTCAAAACCATTTTCTATTTTCTAAAATAATTATTCTAACTATTCAAACTATTAAACATTTTGCCATTTTCAATTAAAAATGCATTAACTAATATAGTTTGAATTTGAATAACTTCTACATACATTTGAATCTGACAAAAAGTTCAACATGAAAAGTGTTTGAATTTGAATATGTAATTCAAAACCATTTTCTGTTCTCTAAAATAATTATTCTAATATAGTTTGAATTTTTAATAATTATCTCTTTATTTTAAAACATTCTTAACAACATCTCATACAGTTACATAAAAAGTTTCATACATTATTACACATCACTAACAGTTACATTACTACATAAACGGCCGGACTAGTTGGCTCGGAGGCCGTAGGATTAGGGGGAACGACGGGAGGAGCCAGCCCCGTTTGCGGCCTTCTGGTTCTCGCGCGCATGTTTGCGGCGGAGGGCACGAGCCATGGAGGATGAGTCTTTCAGCGCCCAAGCCAGGTCGGAAGCCTCTTTCGCCTTGAGCTGGCAGGCAGTCTTCGCTCGCTGGACACGGTCGTCGCAGACGAAATGTAAGGAGGCTTCAGTGGCCTCCAGCATCTGCGGCCCACCACTGCCCTCTTCCCCGTGGTCGCTCCAGTCTAAGTCGTCGTCGTCCTCCTCCTGCTCGCTAGGAGATACGGTGAAACCTGGCGGATCCCCATGCCACCCCTGCGGCATACGCATCCTCGTCGGGGTCAGGGACGTCGGACCATGCGCGCTCGTACGCCCTCCGCACCGGATCCGGCACCGGAGTAGGAGGCCGGTAGCTGGGCATTCCTCTCCATGCCGGGCTCGTGGGCATACGGCGGGATACGCTCCCGCGGTAGCGCCCAAGCCCGCTCTGCCGAGCACGCTCGACCTCGTCTAGAAGGCACTACGGCGGGCGTGGCGGATCCATCTCATTGAGACGATGCGTTCGTGGCTAGGAATGGTGGATTAGGGTTTGGGGATACATATATATCTCCAGGGCAGCACTGTGGGAGGACACGTGAACATGGCAGCGCTCGGGTAGGACACGTACGTGACCAGGGCAACGCTGGGGAGGACAGGGACTGACACGAATCGTGACAGCAAAGCCCGCTTTTAGTCCCGGTTGGTGTTACCAACCGGGACTAAAGAAGCACACGGATCATGTGTTTCTTTCAAGCCGTTGTGAGCAGTTGGATCAGGGGTTGTGTTTCTTTTGAGGGCTTGTGAGCTGTCGGGTCAGCACTATCACGACCACTTCGTGAGCCACATGACCCTATATATAGCCCCCTCTTCGGCACTCAGTGTGTGTACTCATTGTAGTTCATTTGGTATACAAAGCATTCGGATTCCCTGCATACGTCCAACGGTGCATTTGATATGCGGGCACTCACGAGCTAGCCACCGTTGGGCTGTATGCGGGGGAAATCGTGTGTTCTGTTCTATCTACAAAATCCTCCAGTTCATCGATCGAATACAAATCATTCGGATTCCCTGCATACGTCCGACGATGCATTTGATATGCGGGCACTTAGGAGCCCTGTCGGGCTGTATGCAGGGGAAGCCGTGTGTTTTGTTCCAACTTTTTCGAGCGCTTGTAAGCCATTGGAGTTTTTAGAACCAAAAATCGGTGTTTAGAGTTTTCTTCTGAGTTTTCAAAACATAGTTACATAAAAGGTTTAATACATTATTACACATCATGGACAACATCCCTATCTAGTGTTCACTTTTTCTTCTGATTGCACCGTAACCATGGACAATCTTCATTATTTAACTTGATGCTTGGGTCAGTGTTCACTTTGAAGGGCACAATTTCATGAAACTTATCGTAATCTTCTGACATGTCTATCTTGTCCTCCACTCCCACGATGATTATTTTCCCTAGTAGAACTATGTGGCGCTTTGGCTCATCGTTTGATGTATTCGCTTGCTTACTTTTTCTTTTTTTCGGTTTGGTAGACATGTCCTTCACATAGAAAACCTGAGCCACTTGACTGGCTAGGACGAATGGTTCGGTGTCGTACCCAAGATTCTTGAAATCTACTGTAGTCATTCCGTACTGCGGGTCTATCTCTACCCACCTTTCAGGTTGAACCATTTGCACCATAACAAAGGGACCTTAAAAAAAGGTCCATAGTCAAGTTCCCATATCTCCTCTATGGAACCATAATATGTGTCCTTTTGCCCATTGTTGTTTGTTGCATCAAAGCGCACACCACTGTTTTGGTTGGTGCTCTTTTTATCTTGGGCGGCCGTGTAAAATGTATTCCCATTTATCTCATACCCTTGGAAAGTAGATATAGTCAAAGATGGTGACTTCGCCAACAAGTATAGCTCTTCTCCAATAGTGGTCTCATTAATGAGACGTAGTTCCAACCAACCGCCGAAAGTTTTCACGTGTTCTCCATCAATCGAATCTTCACCTTCCTCCGGGTATTTCGAGCGTAAAATATTCTTGTGTTCCTCGATATATGGAGCCACCAAGCTAGAATTATGTAGAACTGTGTAGTGTGCTTGAGTGAAAGAATGCCCGTCCATACATATTTTTGTTTTCTTTCCTAGCGTGCCTTTTCCACGCAGTCTCCCCTCATGGCGCGATTTAGGAACACCGATCGGCTTAAGGTCAGGAATAAAGTCAACACAAAACTCAATGACCTCCTCTGTTCCATAGCCCTTCACAATGCTTCATTCTGGCCTAGCACGATTATGAACATATTTCTTTAAGACTCCCATGAACCTCTCAAAGGGGAACATGTTGTGTAGAAATACAGGACCGAGAACAGATATCTCATCGACTAGGTGAACTATGAGGTGCGTCATAATATTGAAGAAGGATGGTGGGAAGATCAACTCGAAGCTGACAAGACATTGGACCACATCCTTCTGTAAACTTGTTATAGTTTCTGGATTGATCACCTTCTGAGAAATTGCATTGAGGAATGCACATAGCTTCACAATGGGTACTCGAACATTTTCGGGTAGAAACCCCCTCAATGCAACCGGAAGTAATTGTGTCATAATCACGTGGCAGTCATGAGACTTTAGGTTTTGGAACTTCTTCTCTGTCAAGTTTATTATTCCCTTTATATTCGACGAGAAGCCAGACGGGACTTTGATACTGCTCAGGAATTCAAAAAAGATCTCCTTCTCTTCTTTGGTAAGAGCGTAGCTGGCAGAACCTTGATACTTCTCTGGATTCCCGTTGTCTCGTTTATGCATACGTTGCTGGTCCGGCCTTGCTTCTGGTGTATCTTTCGTCTTCCCATACACGCCGAAGAAGTTTAGCAGGTTCAGGCAAAGATTTTTCGTCACGTGCATCACGTCTATTGCAGAGCGAACATCTAGGATTTTCCAATAGGGTAGCTCCCAAAATATAGATTTCTTCTTCCACATGGGTACGTGTCCGGTAGCGTCCTTCGGAACAGATTGTCCGCCAACACTCTTTCCAAAGATTACTTTTAAATCCTTGACCATATAATATATAACTATCCCATTTGGGCGGGTAGGCTTCATCCGGTGATCTGCCTCATCTTTAAAATGCTTGCCTTTCTTTCTTACGGGATGCTGTTTTGGAAGAAATCGACAATGCCCCGGGTACACATTCTTGCCTTTCTTGCCCCGCAATATATACTTTCAGTATCACCTAAACAGTGCGTTCATGCATTGTATCCCTTGTTTGACTATCCTGAAATGTTACTAAGAGCAGGCCAATCATTTATGGTTACAAACAACAACGCTCGTAGCTTAAATTCATCTTGTTTGTACTCATCCCACACACGTACACCTTCTTCACGCCACAACTGTAAAAGTTCGTCAACCAATGGCCTCAGGTACACATCAATGTTGTTGCCGGGTTGCTTCGGGCCTTGGATGAGCACTGGCATCATAATGAACTTCCGCTTCATGCACAACCAAGGAGGAAGGTTATAGATACATAGAGTCACGGGCCAAGTGCTATGACTGGAGCTCTGCTCCCCAAAAGGATTAAAACCATCTGTACTTATACCAAATCTTAAGTTCCTTGCGTCATATGAAAATGTCTTGTACTCTCTGTCGATTTTTTTCCACTGCGACCCATCAGCGGGGTGTCTCAACATCAAGTCTTTCTTACGGTATTCTTTGTGCCATCGCAACAACTTAGCATACTCTTTGTTTTGGAATAAACGTTTCAATCGTGGTATTATAGGAGCATACCACATCACCTTGGCAGAAACCCTCTTTCTGGGGCACGGCTCGCCCTCAACATCACCAGGGTCATCTCGCCTGATCTTATACCGCAATGCACCGCATACCGTACATGCATTCAAATTCTCGTGCTCACCACGGTAGAGGATGCAGTCATTAATGCATGCATGTATCTTCTGCACCTCTAATCCTAGAGGGCATACCACCTTCTTTGCTTCGTACGTACTAGAGGGCAATTTGTTAACCTTTGGAAGCATCTTCTGTATAAGTTGAAGCAAATTTTCAAATCCCTTGTCAGAAGTACCATTCTCTGCCTTCCATTGTAGCAATTCTAGTGTGGTACCCAGCTTTTTCTGACCATCTTCGCAATTTGGGTACAACAATTTTGTGTGATCAGCTAACATGCGCTCCAACTGCAACCTCTCGTTTTCACTTCCACATTCCATTTGTGCATCACGAATGACCCGACGAATATCATCATCGGGCTCATCAACAATGGGATCTTCTTCAGCTTCGTCTTCCCCCATTGTAGTATCACCGTGTTCATTGAACATGGGATAGTTGTCACCGTTCTCTTTTTCTTCGTTGTCTTCCATCAAAACCCCTCTTTCTCCGTGCTTGGTCCAACAATTATAGCCGGACATGAAACCGGACTGAATCAGGTGGATGTGAAGGATTCTTGAGGAAGAGTAATCCTTCTCATTCCGACAGTCACGACATGGACAACACATAAAACCATTCCGCGCGTTTGCCTCAGCCACATCGAGAAAAGAACGCACGCCTGATGACCCACAAGTATAGGGGGTGTATCGCAGTACTTTCGATAAATAAGAGTGTCGAACCCAACGAGGAGCAGAAGGTGCTGGCAAGTAGTTTTGATCAAGAATTCACTGTAAAAGCTAGCAGACAGGTTTTCAGTAGTATTCGAAACAGCAGGTAAAAACAGTGCAAGTAAATAAACGAGCGCGGCAACAAATGCAGCGAGTGGCCCAATCCTTTTGAGTGCAAAGGACAAGCCGAGTGTGTTACTTATAAGAGACAAATGTTCCTGAGGACACATGGGAATTTCGTCAAGTGCTTTCGCTTCGTGCAACTGGTTAATCTTCATTGTTTTGATAAGTGTTGTGTGGGTGAATCTATGCTAACGCACCGCCCTTCCTAGGACTAATACGCACTTGTGATTATACCCCCTGCAAGCATCCGCGAATGCAGAAAAGTAATTAAGATAAATCTAACCACAGCTTTAAACTCTGAGACCCTACGCTCCCTCGTGCACTATCTTACTAACGGGGGTTCAGGTTTCTGTCACTCCGGCAACCCCTCAACTAGCAAGCTAGGTACACGATGCATTCCCCTAGGCCCATAAAGGTGAAGTGTCATGTAGTCGACGTTCACATGACACCACTAGAAGAATGACACCACAACTTAAATATCAAACCATTAAATATTAACGCAGCATTATTTCACTACTAACAACATGACTTCCCCATGTCCTCAAGAACTACAAACTACTCACAAGACATCATATGGATCATGATCAGAGATGATATGGCAATGAATAACAATCTGGACATGAACACTAATCCACCAAACAAACTCAATAGCATCAATAACAAGGAGTAATCAACACCGGGAGAGTCTCCCCAATGAACTAGACAAGGTACAGCCCTAGATGTTACAGCAAGATGGATGTGGAGTCGGTGGAGATGATGGTGATGGCGCAGTGGATGGTGGTGATGATGATCCCGATGAAGTCCAGCGTGATGACGATGACGATGGCGATGATTTCCCCTCTCCGGGAGGGAATTTCCCCGGCAGGATCTCCCTGCCAGAGAGCTCTTTCTCTCTCGGTGGTTTCCGTCCCGTGGAGGCGGCGGAATATTTCGTGGACGTACCCCCCGTGCTTAGGTTTTCGGGAGGCAGATATACGCGAAGAGGCAACCTGGGGGGTGGACCCAGGTGGCCACGCCATAGCTGGGCGCGGCCCACAGGCCAGCCGCGCCCAGGTGTGGCGTGGGGCCCACCTGGCCCACCTGGCTGCCTCCTTTTGGCTGCCTCCGGCATCTGACATTATAAGACCCCCAGAATTGGTTTCGTGATTTTTGGAGTTCCGCTGATATGCTGACTTGACGACGCTTTTTCCAGCAGAAACCTGACTCCGGAAGGATAATTCCCAATAATCATCAAACATGCAAAATAAGGCAAAATAACATAAGTATCATGTATTAATATGAAATATAAGGATAGATAATGACAAATTATGATATAAAATAGTGATGCAAAATGGACGTATCAACTCCCCCCAAGCTTAGACTCGCTTGTCCCCAAGCGAAAACTGAGCTCAGTAAACAAGTCCACATGTTTATGGAGTGAAGTGTCGATAATAAAGAATACGGACAAGAAGCATCAGTATTTACTCAGCTAAACAAGTCATTTTAAACAGCAGTCTCTACACATTCTACTTAACTTGGAACAAGTAATGGAACAACCACAAATAAAGGTACATTAAGCAAACCAATTGGATGTGGCAAACTGTGTTCTTGGTCAGAGAACAATCAACATTCTAACTTATCTTTCAAGAAGAGTCTTTATACTAGAGCTATATTGCAGAAATAGAGTTGCTCAATCATCACTGTTCCTTTCACATTCCAAAGAAAACTGTCAAAGTCATATTCTCAAAGATAAAACTTCATGTGCTCAAGCAAAGTAGACAAAACATGATAGGAAATATTATGAACTATAAATGATTGTATCTATAACAATTCGAGTGCTTGCTCGGGATAGAGGGAATAGGTTTACTGACTCAACAATAAATAAATGATAGGCCCTTCGCAGAGGGAAGCAGGGATTAAAACGTGTGCTAGAGCTTTTTAGTTCCCGAAGGCATAGAGAGTGTAAAAATATTGCTTTGAGAGGTGTATGCTATTGGTCAACAAATCAGTGGTAGAATCCTTGTCATCTTCCATACTAATTAACTTTTAGAGCGGTTCCGAGAGTTTATAGAACTGCACTTGTAACAAGCACTTATTGATGACACTCCTCCCAACCATTTCTTTCCACAAACCATGGCTTGACCGAATCCTCGGTTGCCGACCAACAATCACCGTGGAGGAGTGTCTATTTATTTATTTATAGGGTGGACTAACCAGCTCTTTTAATGCAAAATAAAAGGTGGAGAAGCAGATGAAGCTGCCAATCCTTGTAAATCAGTTAGCATGGAAGATGACACATCTGCTACCACGTCCTTATGAGCTTGGTGAACAGTGACACAAAAAGGGATATAATAATAGTTTTGAATAGTTAAAGGTAGCACACGAGAAAATGTACTTGGAGTAGTGCGAACACTACATGATAGGTAGTTATGGTGGACACGAATGGAGTGCTTTGGTTCAGGGTTTTGGATGCACGAGAAGTATCTCCTCTCAGTACAAGGTTTTAGGCTAGCAAGGTTTAGTAGCAAGCACAAGAATTGAGAGAGACAAACACTTATAGATCTAATAGAACAACCATGCTATCTACTTTGTGGGCACAAAACACTTTAATTCAAGAATAATAAACTCATTGGCCAACAAAGAGGAAAACAATAGGGATAATGTTATTGCAACCAGTTCCCTCTTTTCTACTTAAGTGTAAAAAGTATTGATACTACTGACCAGTCTAAGTTTGCCACAACCAACTAAATTTACTTGCTGCACCCAAAGTGATGCCAATACTAATGTAACAAGATCAGCATATGACAAAGGACTTGCTGGCTAAAATAAAGTGTGCAGAAAGTAAAGATAAAGCTTCTCATTAATATTCCATCACAATAAACCTCACACCAACGGATACAACGATAACCAACTAAGGAGTGATACTCCACATTGCAAACTATCTCATATGATAACTTCTCTACTCATGGTACTAAGCAAAAATATAAAGATAAAGATAAAGATAAAGATGGTGATACTGAAAACACCCCCCCCCAAGCTTGAAACAAGCTGGGAGTGTGTTGTTACCCATGGTGAATTACTCCCTTGGCGGTGATGGTGGTGGCGCCCCTCTAATGAGCTTCTCGGCAAGCTCCATTAACTCATCAACTCTACCAATGAGGGTGCGGACAAGCTCTGAATTCTGCTCAATGCGGTTCATCATCCTGTCAGAGGGTGAATCCCAGCTTTTGGAGTTGTTACCCCACTTCTCTTCAGCTTTGGAGCTCCCTTTTCCTGCATGGTCAGAACGATCCATATCCCAGCTACTGGGCAATTCTGATTCTGGAACTTTTTCAAAGGGATACTTATGGATGAGAGTGTGAAAAGGCCTTTTGGTATCTGAAGGAAGTGTTCTTGGAGCTAGGAAGCGACGAGGAACTCTCCCACCAGTGCTCATCCTCGCGCCCTGCCTGGCCCTGGGCTTGTTCTGCACCACTCCGATGCTTGCAACGGTAGCGGTGGGAATAGGACTTGGATCTTCCTCTTCTTCACCGACAGCTTCAGTCTTCTCCTTCTCCTCCTCAGCATCTTGGTCTTTCAGATCTTTCTTCAGGCCCTCCTTGTCAGGGTTGTTGGAGGCGACCATGGTGCTCTAGACTTCTACAACCCTGGCAGAAACAGCTCGAAAACAAACGCGACGAAAACACGAGATACGGACCTCGGGAGATCCGGGTAAATATATAGCAGAAAATAACGCGTGAAAAGGAAAGCACAGGGCGAAGCGGAGTCGGAGGGGGTCTCCGAGGCGACCACGCCATAGCTGGGCGCGGCCCAGGTGGGGCCCGCGCCCTGCTGTGGCGTGGTGCCCTCGGGCACCTCCTCCGGCACTTATTCGTCTTGATATTTCCAAAATTGTATAAATATAACTAATATAAAAGTTTCGAAGTAAAACGCGGACTTTTTCTTACCGAAATCATACCTACTTCAAATCAGACTCTGCAGTTTCCTGTTTCTGAGTTTTAATAAATTCCTCCGGAGATACCATTTGAATAATATCAACATTTTCATTATAAGATTCTCCAGAAATATAATGTTTAAGTCTCTGCCCATTAACAACTTGAGGTTTGTCACCGTCAAGTGAATTAATTTTTATTGCACCAGAACGATAAACTTCTTCCACAATGTAAGGTCCTTCCCATTTTGAGAGTAATTTTCCTGCAAAAAATCTGAGACGAGACCTATACAATAAAACTTTATCACCTATGCAAAATTCTCTTTTTAAAATTCTCTTGTCATGCCATCTCTTAACTTTCTCTTTGAAAAGTTTAGCATTTTCATATGCTTCACTTCTCCATTCATCTAGAGAGCTTAACTCTAGCAACCTTTTCTCACCAGCTAATTTGAAATCTCTATTAAGCTCTTTGATTGCCCAATAGGCCTTGTGTTCTAATTCTAGAGGTAAATGACAAGCTTTTCCATAAACCATTTTATAAGGAGACATGCCCATAGGATTTTTATATGCTGTTCTATAAGCCCACAAAGCATCATTAAGCTTTCTAGCCCAATTCTTTCTAGACCTATTGACAGTCTTTTGCAAAATCAACTTAATTTCTCTATTTGATAACTCTACTTGACCACTAGTTTGAGGATGATACGGTGAAGCAATTCTGTGATTGACACCATATTTAGCAAGAGTTTTTCTAAAACCACCATGAATAAAGTGTGAACCACCATCAGTCATGAGATATCTAGGCACACCAAACCTCGAGAAAATAACATCCTTAAGCATTTTTAAGGAAGTCTTACCATCAGCACTAGAGGTTGGTATAGCCTCTACCCACTTAGTAACATAATCAACAGCAACTAGAATATGAGTATAACCATCTGAAGCGGGAAAAGGACCCATAAAGTCAAATCCCCAACAATCAAAAGGTTCAATAACAAGAGAATAATTCATAGGCATCTCATTACGTCTACTAATATTCCCAACTCTCTGACATTGATCACAGGTCAAAACAAATTTTCTTGCATCTTTAAAAAGAGTAGGCCAATAAAAACCTGATTGTAGAACCTTTTGTGCAGTTCTGTCTCCGGCGTGATGTCCTCCATAAGCACTACCATGGCATTTATCCAATATTTCCTTCTGCTCATGCTCTGGAACACATCTTCTCATAATACCATCAACTCCTTCTCTATATAAATGTGGGTCATCCCAAAAATAATGCCTCAAGTCACAGAAGAATTTCCTCCTTTGCTGATAAGTAAAAGTTGGAGGCAAATACTTGGCAACAATAAAGTTAGCATAATCAGCATACCAGGGACAATCATTCGAATTTACCTTTATAGAAGCCAACTGCTCATTTCGAAAATTGTCATCAACAGGAATAGGATCATGCATTATATTTTCTAATCTAGACAGATTATCAGCAACAGGATTTTCAGCACCTTTTCTATCAACAATATGCAAATCGAACTCTTGTAACAGGAGAACCCATCTAATAAGTCTAGGCTTAGCATCCTTCTTATCCATAAGGTATTTAATAGCAGCATGATCAGTATGAATAGTTACCTTAGAATCAACAATATAAGGTCTAAACTTATCACAAGCAAACACTACTGCTAAAAATTCCTTCTCAGTAGTAGCATAATTCTTTTGAGCTGCATCAAGAGTCTTACTAGCATAATGAATAACATTTAACTTTTTATCTACTCGCTGTCCTAAAACAGCACCTACAGCAAAATCACTAGCATCACACATAATTTCAAATGGTAAAGTCCAGTCTGGTGGTTGAACAATAGGAGCAGTTATTAAAGCCTTCTTCAAAATTTCGAATGCCTCTTTACACTCGTCATCAAAAACAAATGGAACATCCTTTTGAAGAAGATTGGTAAGTGGCTTTGAAATTTTAGAGAAATCTTTAATAAACCTTCTATAAAAACCAGCATGACCAAGAACACTACGAATACCTTTCACATCTCGGGGGCATGGCATTTTCTCAATTGCTTCCACTTTAGCTCTATCAACTTCAATACCTCTTTCAGAAATTTTATGCCCAAGAACAATGCCTTCATTAACCATAAAATGGCATTTCTCCCAATTAAGAACAAGATTGGTTTCTTCACATCTCTGCAAAACTTTGTCAAGATTGTGCAAACAGTTATCAAAAGAAGTTCCATAGACGGAGAAATCGTCCATGAAGACTTCCACAATTTCTTCACAAAAACCGTGAAAAATAGCAGACATGCATCTCTGAAAAGTAGCAGGAGCATTACATAAACCAAAAGGCATACGTCTATAAGCATAAGTACCATAAGGACAGGTAAAAGTGGTTTTCTCCTGATCTTCCTTTCTAACAGCTATTTGGGAAAAACCAGAATAACCATCAAGGAAACAAAAATGAGTTTTCTTAGACAACCTTTCTAACATCTGATCAATAAAAGGCAAAGGATAATGATCTTTCTTAGTAACCTTATTGACCTTACGAAAATCAATGCACATTCTATAACCAACTACAACTCTCTGAGGAATAAGCTCATCATTTTCATTAGGCACAACAGTTATTCCTCCTTTCTTAGGAACACAATGAACAGGACTAACCCATCTACTATCAGCAATAGGATAAATTATACCTGCTTCAAGAAGTTTTAATACCTCATTTCTTACCACTTCCTTCATCTTAGGAATTAAACGACGTTGATGCTCAACAACAGGCTTGGCATCAGGCTCAATATTAATAGCATGCTGACATATAGCAGGAGAAATCCCTTTTAAATCATCAAGAGTATAGCCCATTGCGCCTCTATGTTTCTTCAGAACTTGCAATAATTTTGCTTCTTCATCTCCTGAAAGTTTAGAACTAATAATAACAGGATATATTTTCTTATCATCAATATGAACATACTTAAGATTATCAGGTAAAGGCTTAAGATCAAAAACAGGGTCTTCTTTAGGAGGGGGCGCAATTCCCAGGTCCTCCACAGGTAAATCATGCCTAAGCATTTGAGGTTGACGCAGAAAGATGTCGTCAATCTCCCTTCTTTCTTCTGCAAAAACTTCACTTTCGTGGTCTTCCAAAAATTGCTGCAAAGCATTGTTAGGACCAACAGCAATAGAAGCAAGCTGTTCAACTTGAAAGTTCTCATTAGGCATTTCAGGTTCATAATGATTCTTAGCAAATTTTGAAAAATTAAACTCATAAGACTCTCCATCGAATCTAGTAAAATTTCTCTTTTTGACAGTCAATAATAGCACCACAAGTATTCAGGAAAGGTCTACCAAAAATAATAGGACAAGAGTCACTAGCAGCAGAACCGAGAACTAAGAAATCAGCAGGGTATTTAGTCTTACCACATAAAACTTCAACATCTCTGACAATGCCAACTGGACAGATAGTTTCCCTATTAGCAAGCTGAATAACCACATCAATATCTTCCAATTCGCAAGGATCAATTTCCTTCCTGATTTCCTTGTAGAGAGCATAAGGGATAGCGCTGGAACTAGCACCAATATCACAGAGACCATAATAACAATGCTCACCTATTTTAACAGAAAGCACAGGAACACTAGGCTTTCGAGCTCTTTTAGGATGTGTAACCATGTTAGAAGCTTCTTCACAAAACACAATATGACCTCCTTCTACATTTTCAGTTACAAGTTCCTTAACCATAGCTACTTCATGTTCTACACTAATTTGCTCATCAGGTTCCCTAGGTTTACGTTCACTTTTGCTAACCACACTAGCCAAAATAGAGTGTTCTTTTACTTTAACAGGAAAAGGTATTTTTTCAATATAGGGTTCTGGTATAATGCGATCAACAGTTTGAACTTCAACATTTTTAGCAAGAGCAAATTAGCATTATCTTCATAAGGTTCATGATACTTTTCCCAACCTTGTCTAGGAATATCGAGATACGAGGCAAAGGCCTTAAAGTAATTAACAACAACTTGAGAATCAAGACCATAAGTAGCATTAAAATTACGAAAACTATCAGTCTCCATAAAGGATTTAATGCATTCGAAATCATAATTTATACCTGACTCCCTACCTTTGTCGTTCTCCCATCCTTCAGTATTTTCCTGGATACGATCAAGAAGATCCCATTTATCTTCATCCTTCATACGAGTGAATGACCAAGAACAAGAAGTGTCCAATAAATCTTTATCATGATAGGAAAGTCTTGCATAAAAGTTATTGATGACAATATTACTTGGAATCCCATGAACAGGGCATTTGAGCATTAATAATTTCAATCTCCCCCAAGCTTGGGCAATACTTTCTCCCTCATAAGGCCAAAAAGTGAATATAGAATTCCGATCCTTATGAATCTCACTTGGAGGATAAAACTTGTAATAAAAGAGAGGGACAATTTCAGCCCAGCTCAATGAAGGACCATTCTTCAGCAGACTATACCATTCAGCAGCTCTGCCATCCAGCGACAGAGTAAATAATTTCCTTTTAATAATGTCCATCGAAATACCTGCACACTTGAACAAACCGCATAGTTCATGTATATAAAGCAAATGATTACCAGGATGAACAGTTCCATCATAGCGGTTATCCATAATACGTCCAACAATTTTCGTAGGTATTTTAAATGGAACAATCTCAGCAGATGGAGGATCATCTACTACCGTAGCAGTGGTAGTAGTCCTCCCAAACAGCGAACCAAATGGATTTGACTCCATAACAGTCATTACAGTAAATAATTTCCTTACCAATTTCCTTACCAATAGCGCTTCACTCCCCGGCAACGGCGCCAGAAAATAGTCTTGATGACCCACAAGTATAGGGGGTGTATCGCAGTACTTTCGATAAATAAGAGTGTCGAACCCAACGAGGAGCAGAAGGTGCTGGCAAGTAGTTTTGATCAAGAATTCACTGTAAAAGCTAGCAGACAGGTTTTCAGTAGTATTCGAAACAGCAGGTAAAAACAGTGCAAGTAAATAAACGAGCGCGGCAACAAATGCAGCGAGTGGCCCAATCCTTTTGAGTGCAAAGGACAAGCCGAGTGTGTTACTTATAAGAGACAAATGTTCCTGAGGACACATGGGAATTTCGTCAAGTGCTTTCGCTTCGTGCAACTGGTTAATCTTCATTGTTTTGATAAGTGTTGTGTGGGTGAATCTATGCTAACGCACCGCCCTTCCTAGGACTAATACGCACTTGTGATTATACCCCCTGCAAGCATCCGCGAATGCAGAAAAGTAATTAAGATAAATCTAACCACAGCTTTAAACTCTGAGACCCTACGCTCCCTCGTGCACTATCTTACTAACGGGGGTTCAGGTTTCTGTCACTCCGGCAACCCCTCAACTAGCAAGCTAGGTACACGATGCATTCCCCTAGGCCCATAAAGGTGAAGTGTCATGTAGTCGACGTTCACATGACACCACTAGAAGAATGACACCACAACTTAAATATCAAACCATTAAATATTAACGCAGCATTATTTCACTACTAACAACATGACTTCCCCATGTCCTCAAGAACTACAAACTACTCACAAGACATCATATGGATCATGATCAGAGATGATATGGCAATGAATAACAATCTGGACATGAACACTAATCCACCAAACAAACTCAATAGCATCAATAACAAGGAGTAATCAACACCGGGAGAGTCTCCCCAATGAACTAGACAAGGTACAGCCCTAGATGTTACAGCAAGATGGATGTGGAGTCGGTGGAGATGATGGTGATGGCGCAGTGGATGGTGGTGATGATGATCCCGATGAAGTCCAGCGTGATGACGATGACGATGGCGATGATTTCCCCTCTCCGGGAGGGAATTTCCCCGGCAGGATCTCCCTGCCAGAGAGCTCTTTCTCTCTCGGTGGTTTCCGTCCCGTGGAGGCGGCGGAATATTTCGTGGACGTCCCCCCGTGCTTAGGTTTTCGGGAGGCAGATATACGCGAAGAGGCAACCTGGGGGGTGGACCCAGGTGGCCACGCCATAGCTGGGCGCGGCCCACAGGCCAGCCGCGCCCAGGTGTGGCGTGGGGCCCACCTGGCTGCCTCCTTTTGGCTGCCTCCGGCATCTGACATTATAAGACCCCCAGAATTGGTTTCGTGATTTTTGGAGTTCCGCTGATATGCTGACTTGACGACGCTTTTTCCAGCAGAAACCTGACTCCGGAAGGATAATTCCCAATAATCATCAAACATGCAAAATAAGGCAAAATAACATAAGTATCATGTATTAATATGAAATATAAGGATAGATAATGACAAATTATGATATAAAATAGTGATGCAAAATGGACGTATCAACGCCTTCCATGTACGCTTTAGAGTGTCGGTCAACGTACATCCATGGATGACTCATCTACATTATATAATTAAGTATATCAAATACAAATTCATCACATTAAATCTAAATTAGAGTAGTGACCAAATGTAATACATAGTTCTCAAAAAACATACATTAATTGAAACTAAAATACAACTAGCTAAAGAATTTAAATCCAACGACAAATGCGATCAAAATCGCAACTAAGGTAATTATTGAACCAACAGCATAATGATACCAAGCATCTTGACTAATGGCATATTTTCTCATATTTTTAAGCTTCAAGCGCATTGCATTCATCTTGATCTCGTTATCCAAGCGCATTGCCTCCATCTTGATCTTGTTATCCAAGCGCATTGCCTCCATCTGGATCTCGTTTTCATCGATGACGTCGGCAAACTTTAACTCCAAATTTATCTTCTCTTCTGAGCATTGGAGACGAAAATCTTCACTACTTTTCAATTTTTCTTTCAAATCATTGATTTCTTTTTCAAAAACTCGACAATAGGGTCTTTTGGAATTTCTGATTCAACTACCTCCTAGATAAAAATATATCTATATAAAGTTGGTCGGCATAATTGTCAAAAATACGAAATGAAACAAATATATAGTTATAACAAAAAATCATACCACATCCGAATAATAGAGCGGACGAGAACCGGTGTGGACATATGTCAAAACCATGGCACTATATATAACAAACAATTATTCAACTAATAAAATTATACAAATAATAATTATGTATCTAAATCATACAACTAAGATTTTTTGAAATAAAAGTTTGAAAAAAAGGGCTCACCGAGCTGGTGCCGGTGACGGGACAATGCGGGCGATCAACGGCGGTGAGCACGACACTAGAACACACAAATCATACTTTAATTTGAGCTCAAAATACATACAAAACAAATGAACTCCCTAACTTAGCCATTTCATCAAACACCTAGATAGCACCTCAAAAATGAAATGAGCTAAGCTAGTATGGAAATGAGCTAAAATGAGGAACGCCGAATGAAAGGATCAAGTTGCTAACCCTTAAAAAGATGGGTGTCGTTAATCTTGACAAATCGTGGAGAAAAATGGAGATGAACTCGAGCTCGGGAGAGTAAAACAATGGAGAAAATGGTGATGAACTCGAGCTGAAAAATGGAGATCCTCTCGGGGGGTGGAAGATGATATAGTGAGAACATGATACGACCCGGTACTAAAACTCCACCTTCTAGTCCCGAGCCGTGATACGAGTCGGTACTAGAGGTCCGTGGCAGGACAGCACCTCTAGTACCGACTCGTATCACTGCCCGGGACTAGAGGTCCCCTACGACCTGGTACAAGAGCTGCGCGACCTCGTAGCTTTTGAGCCGGTACTCTCTAGTACCGGTTCGTAAGCCACCCGGGACTAGAGACAATTTTGGCTCTGGACGAAAGGCCATGTTTCCACTACTGTCTTACATGAACATCTTAAGGCACAAGTTTCTGATTTCGGTTAGGATATAGCCGAGCAGGTGGTGCGACGCGCTGTTCGTCAGGTGTGGGCACTAATCGGCCACACCGCAGCCGATAGCTCTACTTGGATCGATCATCCTCTCCGCGAGACTCAGCGACGGACGGAAACACGGAAAATCGACAAGCGCGTCGGGCCTCAGCTCCGCGGCGTCCGGCGTGCATGAAGCCGTACCTGGGAACCGCCGCGCTCGCCCGGCAGCCCGGGAACGACGATGCACTCACCCAGCCGCTCGGGAACGACGCCGCGGTCGCCCAGCAGCACGGGAACAGCGCCGTGGCCGGCCGTGCGTGCTAGTCGGACGGACGTGCGTGTAGCTAGCCAGCGTGCGTGCGTGCGCGCTCGACGCGGCCATGCGTGCGTGCTAGCTACACGTGCTCCTCAGTGCGCTCTCGCCGGGAACGGCTCCGCACGCTGCCGGTGCCCTCGGACGGACGTAGTCGACGGCACGATTGGCGACATCTTGCAGCTTCTTGATTCGGCTCATGTTCTTCAGGTCGCCCATAGAAGAGGTCGAGGCGTATCTCCAGGACATGACCTTGGAGCTGAGCGAGGCTTGAGGAGACGGCGTCGTCGTCGTGACCGGACACACAGCAGCTCGGGGCGAGCTCGTTCCCGTGAAGCAGAGGAGGGAAGAGGTGGCGCCGAGGTAGGGAATCGAAAGAGTGGAGATAGATCTAGCTTGCAGACATGGCGGCAAGGCTTGCCGTGGTCCATGGCGACGGCCCTCGCGCCACCAACTCTCCGCGACCATGGACGTGGATCGAGCTACAGGCGCATGCATCAGTCGTCTCTGGTGTTGCGGAGCAGGTCCTATCGGCCACGCCACGGCCAAGCAGTGTGGTCGGCTCAGCCGTGGCCGAGCAGGTGCTCTTCCCACGGCCGACCAGCTCGTAGGCTACGATGCGGTCGACGGGGTCCTATCGGCTACGGTGCAGCCGAGGCCGAATTATTTATAAAATTTGCTGAAAATGCATATTATTTCTAGAAATTGAAGAAAAAATTGTATTATTAATTTATTTTGCCAACACTAGTGCTATGCTCCCTACACGCCACTTGTTGGCATGTTAGAATGCAACTAATATTTATTTATTTGGAAACCGAAGCCTAAAGCTTTGCCTTCTCCATTAAAAACCAAAGGCATGTTAGAATAATAGAATGCCACTAATAGTGTTTTCTGTACCAGTGTTAAGTATTATTATATGGAGGATGAATTCTCCCTTGTCGATATTGCTCTCACGTAGAGGAAGGCCACTGCATATGCTATTGATTTTCTTGTAACTGTTATATTGCATAAAATATTTACGTCCAAGCAGAAACAAAAAAAATAGATGGAGAGACACATACTCCCTCCGTTTTTTAATATAAGATGTTTTAGCATTTGTCCACATGCACATGTATACAAATGTATGTAGACATGTATTAGTGTGCCTGTTCACTCACTTTAGTATGTATCTAGACAACATGTGCAACACCCAAAACATCTTATATTAAAAAACGGAGGAAGTAGATTATATCTCTGGAACAAAAAGTGAAGACATTCAAGTTACATAAAATACACTAGTACAACAATATCCCTACATAAGTTACAAGTATGTACAGTACATGAACATATGAAAACAATTCATAAGAAAAAAATCTTGAAAATACAAGCCTTTGAGAGGAATATTTTTCTCCTTTCTTGACAAAATTTTGACTAGCAGGGCAGCTGCATCCTCTTAATAATAAGTAGACAAGATTGTATTTGGGCAACCGCAAGTAATTTCCTGAAAGAGCGCAAATATTTCATTGTTAAGTGCAAAATTCGATAAGAACAGTGCAGCGTAAGAAATACCATAAGCATATTTTATTTTAACCTTGCGAAACAAATAGCTCATGAAACAAACTTCCCGAGAGAAAACAACTATATACACATAACAAATGACATGTTTATGAAGATACAAATATATGTGTTTAAGTGTATAAAAACTATAGAGCAGTAGTACAGCCTATCTGATCACAGTTAATGTGTAAAAAGTTAGGATAGAATACTCACGTATTTCCTGCTTGTCAACAGATTGGAGTTTTATCCAAATCTAGTGATGGATTCCAGTGCCGCCCTTAAAACAAGATCGTCTTTGCTTGAGTTCTTGTAATATTTATTTGTACCTTTTGTGGACTTGCCAAGCTTTTCCTTCCTGCAGGTTGAAGATATAAAAACGTTTAATAGTAATAAATGGTGTGTTTATAAACAACATTGCATCCATCTCGTAAGATAGTCCACTTTCAAATTTATATCTCTAAACTGTTTGGCTCACCCAGGAATCCTAGATCAACAGATGAATGGTGCCATATATCGCGTGCTCTCGTTCTTAAAGTAAAATGATATGGTTTAGCAACCATTTGGAACAAAGGAATCACATAAAAATAGAAAAGTGATTTCTTAAAGGTATTCTCTGCCAGGCAATCCCATCAAATTCCTAAAAATAGAAGAGAAATTATGTATTGTCACATATTTTCCTTCTCCTTATGTCTAGAATTCGTGTGTTTCTTCTATCCAAATGGCGATTTTTAGATGTTCATATATGATGTTTCATGGCTTTCTGCATGAATTTAGCTAAGTGACACATCAAATCATGTGATTTCTCTACACCTCTACTTTTTGTTCCGGCGATCCATTCGTCGCTTTAGTTTTCTTAGGTTGTTTTCCCACTAACAACAGGTTGATGACATCTTATATATGTCGTAATTTGAGCTTCACTTTTTTATAAGAAATATAGTGATTTCATCATAAATGCTTACGGTGCTCTGATAACAACTTCTCGTGTTGTCCAAAGGAAATAATAACAATAGCAGAAACAACTCTCGAATAAACATGAAGAAGCTCACCTCATTAGCAAACACAACTTTCAAGTAATTGGCCAGCAAGAAAAGCTAGAAAAGAATTGAAGCCGGTTCAAGTGAATAAACTTAGTGCTTTCAGGAAATCACCTGTTGGTGCCGCCGGTCACGACCGCTGACTGAACCTGCTCCGCCACCGGCAGCCGGATAAGGGGGCTCTGACCCATCCTCTTAATTTCTCTCCCCTCTCTGATTCTCTCTCTGATTCTCTCTCTCTCTCTCTCTCTCTGATTAGCTTGATGTTTGCTGCCTCTTCTTTTTTTGAACTCTGTTTGCTGCCTTGGCACTGCAGTTTGTAGCTGTATATAAAGAGCTGTAATTAAGATTGAAAACTAAAGATAATGACCAAAAGTGCTGACACTTTATGGACTAGGTCTATGTTGTATGCGCTTTTGGTTTATAAAATTTACTCTTTTACACTTTTGTGCAAGGATGAAGTGTGCCGCTTTACAACTTGAGATTTGTGAAAGCATTGCCATTCGTCTCTTAGTCTTTAGCCTGACGTACGTGGGGCTTCAAATTTGTATTCTGTGCCGTCAAGTTGGGGTTGGTCCTGTCCCTTAGTCCTGCATACACACTTTGAATATTACCTTAGTTCTTGTATCACCGCTCAAGTTAAGGACGATTTTAGACAACATCAAAGGGCGTTTAATGTGAGCCATGACTTAGATTAGAAGTTGATAGACTACTGGATCATGTGATTGATTGGATTCTAACTACTGCTATGTCATTGTCACTAATTTTCCTTTACAGCATATTATGCCGCCGCCATCAATCTTGGAATGGATTATCGTGTCTTTTCTTTCTTTCTCTGGAAAAGAACTGTACAGTCGTCCTGATACATCAAACAAATGAGAAGGTGATAGAAGTTAGAATTGTCCTTTCGGAATCTCGCTTTGATTTTTTTGGAAAGGTCGGTCCTTTATTTTTTGGATACTTTTTCTAGAAACACGAACTCCAAATTTATGTACTACCTCTTCGGCCTTTGACGTTCAGGTAAGGAGAAAGTGGGCTGCTCACCAGTCAGCACCAGCATGCTCTTGATTTTGAAGGGATGAAAGAACAGCGATTGATGACGATTGAAGTCATGTACCATTCCCCCATGATTTGCCAAAACCGAGAGTGTGGTCGTCTTTTTAAACTAGCTGTACAAACTTGTTCTCTAGTCATAATCGACATTCCTATGCAACAAAAAGAAAACAAAACTGCACGCAATGGAATTGATCAACATTTGCTGGTAATGAACATGACTTGATTGGCATGCTATCAATTGCTTGCATCCATCGACATATGTCCACGCCCTGTCCGAATAAATGGATGGCTCATATTCATTTCGGGTACCGTAAAAAAACTCTGTACAGATAGCTTGGACATCAGGAGGTACATTGTACTCCTTCCTAACAGAATACAGAGGAAAAATCCTTTTACAAAATATCTCCCTAAAACATGGTTTGCTAAAACTGGTTGCCAAATTTCCGTATCCAAACAACCACTTTGGATGGAATGGAACACACCTGCTCGCTTGTGTTCTTTCTTCTTTCTTCTCTTGTAAACAGAACCTTTTTTGCCTCGTACGCTTAAAAACATAAAAATATGCAGATCTATTGGGGGTTCTACAAGATTCATCCCAAAGCCATGTCAAACTCCTGAGCACAAGGTTCGGCGAGAAACGAAAATGTTAGGTACCTACCTTTTCTGTCTGATTATATATAGAGCACGTTGATATTGTCATGCATCTACAGTGCATTTTGGGTATGTGTAGAATCGGCAGCTACATTCGAATGTGCATCGGTCTTACTTTTCGTGCAACAGACCTTGCATATCACTACTCTTGTACAACACCACAACAATGCGCACGTTTTTAGGCAATTGACACGCTTATGTGACACCACAAAGTCTACGACAGCAACAACATACATGACAAAAATATGAAGAACCGGCGGCAAACCTGAACCTGCTAGACCCCGGGCGAGCTGTCTATATAATGAGAGTCGCTCAGGACCTGCATCCCACTGCGTACTTCTTGCCCCAGCAGATCGAACCTTCTCTCCACCGCGTACTTCTTGCCCCAGCAGATCGAACCTTCTCTCCCTTATGTACCCAGTTCTGTTCTGCCGCTGGCTCCTCTTCAAATCAGTGGTAATCGCTTGATTATTCTTCTAACCTTTCCCTGTATTTCACACGTACCCTTGCAATGTAGCTGTTAGTCAATATATGCTGGCATTATTATCAGACAAAAAAATGCTTACAAATTTGTCCTCATTGCTTAGCCCTGAATCTGAATGTACAGGTTAGTACACCGCCCTGTTTTTTGTACATGCTGCAGCCGATGCCATCTTTGTATCTGTGTAGCTCCTACCACATGCATGTCACTAAAATATGAAATTTAGCTGTTTAGTTTCTAATGTACTACTGAATCATCAGAAATTTGACAAGTCTTTTCAAATGTACTCCACTACTGGGAGAAAACCCACTCGGTAGCTATCTCTTGTCAACCTGAGAAAAATGTGAGAGTTTCAAGCTCACAATGCTTGTGCATAGTGATTCTCGTCTAGCTACTAGTTCTGCCCATGCAAATAGATTTATATGTAGATTTTGCCATTAACTTAGCTACTAACATTGCTTACTACATATGCTTGTTGAAATGTAATGGAACCATGAGGGCAAGCAGTTATTTAGTATGATCTATGCTCAGACTCAAAGTTGAGCTCATGATTAAGCTGTTGCCTTAAGATACTATATGATGCCATGCATGTGAAAATGTCAGAATAAAATGCAGACTTTTTGTTAAAGAGTGGCGAGACTTCTGCTAAATCTCAGCTATAACTTGTTCTATTCCAGTTTAGTGTGCATATGCTTTCTGAGAATTATTGAGAAGTGTCGACACTGCTGCTGAATTTAGCTATATAACTTCTTCTCCCCAGTTTAGTGTGCACCTGCATTGCATTTGAATCTTAGCTGTAAGTAGGTGCTGCTACGAGTATGGCTCAGTAATGCACTAGTCATGTGCTCCAGACATTAAGTTCTGACCTTGTTGGATCTGCTACCACTTAATTTGCGACGATCTTATCTTAACTATGAGAATTTTCCTCTTCGCCCGTGGTGCATTACTGCATTACAGTCACGAGGTGTTCTTCTTTGTTTTTTCTGAAGAGTCCGCATTCTTGTTTCTAGGATCCGAGGCCGGTCAAGGTCGACGAGAAACTAACAGTTGTCTTGCAGCGGAACCTCTTCACACACTTCATCATCCACGATGTCCCAATCAACATCATCAAATACTGTAAGCTGTTCCTAATCACTAGTTCTCTTGTACCTAACTGTTTTCTTTTCTTATTGTTGGAACTACAATTACAATCTGACTACTTTTCTCGTTCAACTACGTAATAAGTAACTAATTCAATGGCATAACTCATATAAGTACTTCCATCTCACAGGACCGCAGAAGCATGCAAAGATTAGAGGGGCGTGAACTCATAAGAGCATTGAACGTGAAGTATACCCCAGGGCGCTGGCCTGTGTTGGTCCTATCCCATGGATTTGGCTGTGACCAATCTGTTTGGCAGAAGGTGATCTCTAACCTAAGGAAAGATGCACGGTTTAACGACTGTGGTGTTCTCACCTACGATCTTGCCTTTTCGAGCAAAGTGGGTAGGGATTATTACACCAAATATTCAGATCGATACAAAATAATTTATGGACATGCGGAGGACATTGTATCTATCCTTCAGTTTTATAACATCTGTCAATGCATATTTGTTGGCCACGGAATTTCGGGAATGGTTGGCATGCTAGCTTCTGTTCGGCATATAGACCTTATCAGCCAGCTCGTCCTTATTGGCACTGCCCCTTGGTAAGTAACCAATACACATTTTGTTCCTGGCTGTACAAATATCATTTTATTAAGAAACCGGGAGAAAACCATACAACAACACAACACCCACAACCTCGAGACACCACGACGCCGCACGACACGGCCACCCACAGCCCAAGCTGCACCAGGAAAGCCGCTCGCAGACCACGGACGTCACACCACCATCCGGGGCCGCCGCCCGGCCTACAAGACAGCCACAGCTGCCGCCGCCACACCACAACACCGACACCACGGGGACAAGCCCGGCACAACTCAAAGAACCACCCTCCGGAGAGCTGCGACAGCTCCCCCAACAGCGCAAAGGCAGCGCAGCTCCGACTCCGAAGAAGAGCTAAGAAGGAGAACCAGGCAGGCTGGCGCCATGGAAACCAGGCAGGCTGGCAACAAGACACGCCGAGGCAACCCCAAGGACACGCCGGAGAAGAGCCGACTACTGCAGCCACAGCCACGTCTCCGACATCGCTCAAACATCGGGCACCTTCTGCTTAATAAAAGGTGAGGCAAAGCTTTTGCCTCGGTTTCGAAAAAAAAAATCATTTTATTAAAGATACTGCATGCTAAAACTTATTCCTATTATCCTATATATATGTGATGCAGCTTTGTCAATAAACCCGGTTACAAGATAGGATATTCAGTAAAGAAGTCAAATGAGAGGCTTGAATTGATGCAAGTGGATTACGAAAAATTTGTGGAAGAATATATTGAGATAGCGCTACCAGGAAATACCAAAGACAAGTTCAAGTCAAAATTTTATGAAATGTTGTCCAGGACAACACCAGATGTGGCTAAATCAGTGGCGACTGCAACATACAATACAGACCTACGTGACATGTTGCCATATATAGTAGTGCCATGCACTTTCATAATGTCAAATTCGAATACTGTTGCAACTGCATTTGCACAGAACTACATGATCGAGCACATGAAGAATGCTAGGACCACATTAGCAAAAGTCAAGACCAAGGGCCACCTACCCCACCTAATGGCTGGAAAAGAGGTTGTTATGTATATCTCTGAGGTTATTCAAAAGTGGTAAGTGTTTCATCCCATTACTCTTAAGAATGATCGATATAGCTAGATGCACAAGTCAGTTTTTGTACAATTTCCCCTGACGTTGCCATTACTGTGTAACAATTACAAATAATAATCAACTTTTGCCTACGGTATCAGACTTAAACATTGTATATATGGTTAGTTTAAACATACAGGATAACAAAACACCAACCATCATCTTCCATACCTCATAGCGGAGGTTCTTCGTACGAGAGGTTGTTGGAAGAGAATAGGGTACTTACCCAGGAAATGGAGAGACAAAGGTTCCGAGAAGAGACACTTACCCAAGAAAATATGTTGTTGAAGAGAAAGTACGAAGCTCTAAAGAATCAACAGCGGGAGTTACCGGAGATTACATCAAATTTTCAGGATAACTCGTCAGCAGATGTTCAGTATTATGACCAAGAAAATATTTGGTCATCCTTTTCCGAAATGCTAAAGTGATAAGATCGGCAACAGCCAAGAGATGGCAGAAACATGACGATGATGTTCTCAAGCAGAACTCAGACTGTGTTTATCAAGAGCAAACAAATAGGAGGTCCTCCTAACTACAGCCTCCTAATACCCCACCAAACTAGAGATGATAAGTGCATGGATAATCTTGGTTCAGTGCATAAGATACTGACAGAGAGCTAAGTTTACAAAATAAACGGTGATCAATATTGTTCTCATCTATTTGTCTTTTTGGACGTTAAAATTCAGAAGTAGCTGAATTCTCCACACAGCTAGATAAACTATTTTCTATTACTTTGCTTCTCCATTTGTCAGTTAAGAAAAAAATGTACTGGCGAGGCATGATTTTTCTTTTTTCAATATTTAAATGGTTTAAGAAAGACCCTTTGAATTGACTAGATATAATTTATTTTAATCAGACCATGTAAATGTTGAAAGTTGAATATTTGGTACACCATATTTGGTGGTAGCATTTAAGTATCATAATTACTAAATCCAAGTCATATTGTATCTTCCTGGCATGTTCACAAATAAAGGTTTTGAGATATCTGCATAACTTGCATTTGAATTGTCACATAGAGGCTTGGCCGGTGCCATGAAAATCCGCAGGGCAACATGACGCCGGAATGGCATTGATCATCTTTTATTACATATTGTCTATGTACACACGTTTCTCATTCCGTATGTGTTAAGGGATCTGAGAAACTATAGTATGGTTCCGGGCAGAGCAGAGGCAGCTCGAATTTGTAAATGATACATGTAAATTTTATTTGGAACGACGAGAACAACAAGCTGGAATTTGTTGTATTTTTAGAAACTTATGTAATTAGATTGATCTTGTTCAACAAATACATTTCTAACATCAAATTTCAGTTCACATTCGAGCAACAAGAGAGGGGGCTGAACATTAACAGCGGGTTATTCCGTTATTGGTTCAGCTCCTGCTTGTTCATTAGCTTCACAATTACCTCTCTTTTTTCTGAAAAATAATCAATTGTTTTGTTCTTGACCATCGATACTTCCTACCTACACAGTGAACCAACAATTTCAATTTACTACAAAATGTATGACCTAGCTAGAATTCTCCGAATTCTAAGGGCTCATTTGATTCAAAAGAATCGTGTAGGATCTTTGGACCCTTAGTAATATCTCCTAAAAATATCGTTTGATTCAAAGGATTACAATCCTTTGGAATCCCTACAAAAGATTTCTTTGCACTCTATTTTGACTGAAAATTTCTCTTCACCCCAGCCTCTTTTTTTAATTCATTTGGTTTTTCCGTGCAATCAAAATCCTGTAGCTTCTAATTCATGTAGGATTGAAGAGGAAATGCCATTTTAATCCTACATTTTTGCTATTCGTAGATTCTCAAAATCCTGCAAATCGAAGGAGCCCTAAGATGAAAGAACCAGAACTTAAATAGGTAGGTAGGTAAAGAGAAAATTACCAAAGGGAAACTGGGAGACAGGGGGAGGTTCGGCCTCGCCAGCTCGCCGGCAGGCCGGAGCCCGGAGGGGCGGAGACCGCGCACGGCCGGGAGGAGATGAACAAGTCTCCTGAAGACCGCCGCCGTTAGCCCGTTATTCCACGCCACCGGCGGCCGGTCAGGCCGACGGCCACACCGCCAAACAGCCAGTCGGCGCCTAAGTCGCCATTGGCTGTCAGAGACAAGAGACAGAGGACCTGCTTGCTTTTTTGTTGTTGTTCGTAAATGTACGCGTCCGAGTCTCACGGGTAAGAGAATAGGGACGAATGGGCCTTATGGCCTTGTGGGCTGCAAGCTGCAACAGACTTTGTCGGCGTAGCTCTGCACCAGAGTCTTGCACTGTTCGGTAAAGGTAAAAAGAACTGCTGCTCTGTATTGTTGTTGGCATCACACGATAGTAGCGAAAAGTACATGCTGGATAGGGATGGAAACGGAATAAAATATTTTTTAATTTCCGTGAAAAAATGGAAACGGAATGGAAATACGGAAACGGAAATGTAATTTTGCGAACGAAAACGGAACAACGTATTTCGGCAGAACGACCACAGAAACGGAACTTCCATTTCCGGTAATACGGAACTTTCCGTTGTTTGCTATGTGGTCCTTTCTGAATCTAGCAGGCCCAACACTGTTATAGACCAATAATGCATGTTGTTTCATATGAGAAGCAAGCCTCAAATAATAAGGTTTTTTTTATGCAAGGCCGCAACATCCTTGACGGGGTTGCGAGACCGTGCACGAACTACATAGGAAGAACCTAAACGGGGAGAGCAGCGTTTTGGCTCCCGGGAGCATATGCTCCCGGTATTTTTAAAAAAATTCAAATTTTGAAAACTTATCAAAAAATTCTGAAACAAATCATGCACGTACCTGACCATGTTGCGCACCACCGTGTTTTTTCGCGCCGAAATGACATCGTATGCGCCCTGTACAAAAATGACAAATTTCCTGTCAGAAAATTCAAATGTTTGGATCTCAAATCTGACAGGAAATTTGTCATTTTTGTACAGGGCGCATACGATGTCATTTCGGCGCGAAAAAAAATACGGTGGTGCGCAACATGGTCAGGTACGTGCATGATTTTTTTAGAATTTTTTGATAAGTTTTCAAATTTTGATTTTTTTTGAAAATAACGGGAGCATATGCTCCCGGGTGCCAATGCGAATTTCCGCTAAACAGGGTCATTCTTAAAATCGATTTTGAGAAAGCTTATGATAAAATCAATTGGTCTTTCCTTCAGCAGACTCTCAGGATGAAAAGTTTTTCTTCTGAGTGGAGAGCGTTAGTAGATAGCTTTGTTTCGGGAGGAAGTGTAGCCATTAAAGTCAATGATGACACTGGCAAGTATTTTCAAACGAAAAAAGACCTTAGACAAGGTGACCCGCTATCACCGGTACTATTTAATATAGTGGCTGATATGCTGGCTATCTTGATCGAACGCGTCAAATCTGATGGCCAAATTGAAGGAGTGATTCCACATCTAGTAGATGGCGGGCTTTCCATTCTTAATATGCCGACGACACAATTCTTTTTATGGAACATGACATCGAAAAAGCTCGTAACCTAAAGCTGATATTGTCAGCCTTCGAGCAACTTTCGTGTCTTAAGATTAATTTCCATAAAAGTAAATTGTTTTGCTTTGACGAGTCTCAACAAAACGCCGCCTTGTATGCTGCACTCTTCGGCTGTGAGCAAGGATAATTTCCTATCAACTATTTGGGTATTCCGATTCATTATCGGAGACTTACAAATGCTGAGTGGGAAAAGGTGGAGGAAAGATTTCAATTACGTTTAAATAGCTGGAAAGGCAAACTACTATCCCTCGGTGGAAGACTGGTTCTCATAAATTCGGTACTAACGAACATGGTACTGTATATGATTTCATTCTTCCAATTGCCCAAAGGAGTCTTAAAACGATTGGATTACTTCCAGTCTAGATTATTTGGCAAGGGGATTGTGAGAAGAAAAAATATCGTCTGACTAAGTGGAGTGTGGTTTGCTGCCCTAAAGAACAAGGAGGGCTCGGAGTTCATGGCCTTGAGGTCAAGAACAGAGCCCTCTTGGGAAAATGACTCTTCAAACTTCTGTCTGAAGATGGAGTGTGGCAAACCCTCCTTAGGAGAAAGTATGTGGGATCTCAAGCTGCATCTCAGGTTCTTTGGAAACCTGGTGATTCGCACTTCTGGGCAGGCCTCATGGCTATGAAGAAGTTCTTTTTCCCACGGAGATCTTTCTCAATTAGGGATGGATCGGAAATTATATTCTGGGAGGATAAATGGCTAGGACAAGCACTCTCCGAGAACAATATCCGGCTCTGTATACTATTGTGCGAAACAAGAGCGACACGATCGCACAGGTGTTGGGCACCTCACCTCCTAATGTTTCGTTCAGAAGAAGTTTACTTGGAACAAGACAAGCATCCTGGAATGCTTTACTCATCCGTTTGGAAAGTATGAAATTATCGGAAGGTCCAGATAATTTTTTTTGGAATCTTATGAAGAATGGTAAATTCTTGGTTGATTCTATGTATAGAGCATTAATCTTACCCGAAGTACCAGTCGATATTAAGGATAATAATAATAAAATTTGGAAGATGAAGATCCCGCTAAAAACTAAGGTCTTTGCGTGTTATCTTCGTCGAGGTGTAATTCTTACAAAAGATAACCTTGGCAAACGCAATTGGCACGGAAATAAAAAGTGCGTCTTCTGTCAACATGACGAGACTATTACACACCTATTCTTCCTGTGTGAGTTCACTAGGTCTATATGGTCAGCCATCCAGATAGGTTCTACCTTACATCCTCCACGTACCGTTACAAACATTTTTGGTAGCTGGTTAAACGGGGTGGATCCTAGGTTTAAACTATTTAGTAGGGTGGGAGCGATTGTCGTTATTTGGTCGCTATGGCTATGTAGAAATGACAAGGTTTTTAACGATACAAATGATTCTTTTATGCAGGTTATTTATCGGTGCACAGCAACGCTACGAGCATGGTTGGCCCTGCAGCGTGTGGAGCATCGAGATTTGTTTTTGGAGGTGGCGTCACGTTTGGAGGCGGCGGCCAGGGAGTTATTTTCCCGGCATGGATGGCAACATAGTCTCCGGATAGACCTACCAGCACCTTAGGCGGCTTTACAATTTCTCATTCTGATATGTAATTCGCCATTTTATTTCCGCATTGAGTAATCCGGAACTTGTGGCTGTGTGCATCCCAATTATGCAGAGTCCGGGTGTAATGCTTAAAACTCTTAACTAATAAAGACTCTTTATCTAAAAAAACAATAGACTTTTTTGCAGCGAATGTGGTTGAAATGGGCATACATGTATGATATTTTGCACGAAATAGTCATAAAGTGTTCAAGAGGGTCCAAACACTACAACATGTCTAGTTTTCTACCACGGAATCCATCCGTGGTGAAAAGTCACTTTTCCATCGTAAACGCCCAATTACGGCGGATCTCAGGACCTTGGCCGAAAGTGCGTCACATATGAACTCTGAGACGGATTTCACGAACCGCGTTGGATCTGTGACAGTCGGACCCAGCCCAAGGCCCGCCCGGCCCGGTTCATCATAATGGATTAAAATGTCATGCATGGTTGTCCCCTTGCCGGAAAATTAACGAAAGTTGTGGCATACCAATGATTGACTTATCAGGAATGGTCGGGTGACGCCAGCTTTATCGTCTAGCCTTACGTCACCAGTAGAAAGGCCGACCCATTACACCTAACGGGCAGGCTCAATACCGTTAACAAGCCTGACACAATACTTCTAACAGGCTGGCCCATAGGGTTTCAGCTCGTCGCACCTAAGCGGGAAAGGCCAACCCATCTGTTTAAACGGGTCGGTCCACCTAGGAAAGTAGGTCGGCCCATATGTCTAAAAAGTTCGGCCCACCTAGACAAGCAGGCTGGCCTATCTACCCAAATGGCCAAGCCGATCCTCGCAAACCAGCCAGAAAACCACGCAGCCTAGCCCATAATAGCCTACCAGCCCGGCCCACCATTCCAGGGGGGCCATCCACCAAGAAGCCCAACCCGTCTAGGTAAGCAGTTGGGCCCACCACTCCAAGCAGGTCCAGCCCTAGTATTCTAGCAGACCGGCCCACCAAACCGAGTAGGCTAGCCCACTAACAGGACACCATCCGCGGAGCCATCTATATACATGGGTGTACATTTGTACACCCATTTTTTCTGAAATAAAAGTTTTACCTAATACGTATATACTTAGCAATATATAAATGATACACTGGATTTTTCTACTTTGATTTGAACCATGTACACCCATTCTCTGAACTCTCGCTCCGCCAATGCAGGACACCTGGGCCACACAAATGTGGATGGCCTAGCCCACTTAGTTCTTGACACGTGCTAGCCCACGTTGTCTAGCCCAAACGGCCCAGCACGTTGTTTAGCAGGTCAACCCACCGTACCGAGCAGGCCGGCCCACTGACGGGACACCTGGGCCTCTCAAATTTTAGCACGTGCACGAACAACAGGACGAACGTGCTAAATTTTAGGCATGCCTCGTGGCCGTTTTAGGAGCTGATGCGTGGCCACATACGAGCCAATCGTCTTTTGACGCGTGGCTGAAAGGGCATACATGTATGATATTTTGCACGAAATATTCATAGAGTGTTCAACATGGTCCAAACCTTACAAATTTAGGACGACTAAAGGATATTTGTAATCTTCTTCATCCGTTTTTGTTTGACTAAAGCAGAAACGTTTTTTGGTCGTGATTTTTTCGATACTATGAACATGTTTAATGCAAGAATAAAATTTTCATATGTGAATATTAGTTAAACCTACACGATAATTCCTACATATATTTGAATCCACATTTTTAATGATAAAAAATTGTTCATGCATACGCAAAAACAAATTATGATTTCAAAAAAATTGCTTGGTCCAGAAAAATGTTTATGATTCCTAAAAAATTGTCACATGGTTATAAAAAATAACACATGGTTTGAAAACATGTTCATGGGGTTGAAACAAAAATCATGGCTCAAAAAAGTATTCATGTTTTTACAAAAAAATCATGTATTTTTGAAAAATGTTCATTTCAGGTTCACATGTTTGAAGAAAATGTTCACGGTTTTATGATAATATTCATGAGTTCAGATAAAAAATGTTCATGCATTCACAATAGAATATTAAAGGGTGCCGAAAAAGTATGCATGTATTTATTAAAAACAGAAAATAAATATGAAAAAAGGAAACAAAAAATATTCTTGTTACACAGGAACAAAAGCACCAGTAAAAATACCCAAAAGGGAAACGGAAACAAAAACGAAAGCGAAAAAACAGCCCAAGCCGGCCCATGAGGGAGGCCGGTGCGGACGAGGCGGCCATTACCCATTCTTCATCTAGGAGACCACCACCCTTCTGAGCATAGGCACTGACTAGGAGAGCTTGCGCTTTCCCCTAAAAAAAAGGACAGCTTGCGCTAGGAAGAAGAAAGCCAGGAATGGCTAGAAGAACCAAGGCTCTAGAATTTCATATTGGGGTATATAAATTCACATGCTCAGACAAAGATATCATACTTCAGTGTAATCAGAAAATAGGCTTTTACACCAATACTTCAGTGACTAGAAACACAGAGAGAGAAGGTTAACAGCAGTAATGAATTAATCATGGTCAGGAAAAATGGAAGTTGATTGGTTTGCCTTTTATCTATAAGGATGACTGTGCAATACAAGTCAGGTTTAGGACCATGGGAGATTCCATCGATATATTAAGTACAGATTCCTGTAGAAATGTATTGTTTGCTACACAATCACATCGTATGAGGAATTATTTCAGAAGGAATACTACCTTTAAAGATATGTATACTGATTCGACAAATTTACATGCTTATCTCTTAAAAATGAAGGACCTTATTCCTGATTACATAGAGCTGTTGAGTGTGTTGCTCTATATGTAGCAATATCTTGTTGCATGTTTGTCTCTGATTAAAACGCATAGTTTTGAATAAACTGAACCAAGCTACTTCAACATCAGAGAGCAAGTAAATGTTGCTTTAGTTTCAGCTAGAAGGATATGCACTATGCTAGCTTATATACGTGAGTACAATAAGCACCTGTCCTAGAGATGTATGTGAGGAGGTTTGTATGCGTGCTTGTCTACATAAACTGTGCAGTACACCTGACCTAAGTTACAGTTCCTGGGAGTGGCACTGAAGTTGCTATCTCCTACAGATAAGCCATAAGATGACTGCTGTCACTTAGAGGAGTCGCTGCACTTCAGTACCCAAAGATTCATGTTCCACGAAAAGCTAGAGCCAGGAAACTAGCTGCAGGTTGCGCAAATACTTTGAACAAGCATATTAGTGTGTTAGCCTTTTACCTAAACTTTGCAGAGCCATGTTTAGACCTTATTGCTCAGGCTCAGTTTTATTTTTCTCAGACCAATACGTTCACTACTTATTTCAATCTGCTATAGAAATGCTAGCTTCAGGTTTCCAACTAGCTTTGTAGCTCCACGTCTGCGACTACTTTTAAAACAGAGGCTTGCTCTAGTAATACCATCAGATGATCAATAGAAGCACGTGTGCACATAGAAGATAAGCAGGTTTGCCAAACAATAAACTAAGTTTATTTCTTTTTTCAGTTAACGCTTAGCTTATATGATTCTGTTCGTTTCTGTACAGAAAGTTTGTGAATTGGTTTAGGTGGACCAGTAGAATAATTTATATGATTCTTTTTCTAGTTATTTTTTCAAAGAAAGGCACCAACCATTTAAATTCTTAAACTCAGTTGTGAGTTATAATTCTGTTAAGCCATACCAGCTATAAACTATACATGATCTGAGACAAATTTAAATGGGAAAAAGTAAGAATAATTATTGGAACATCAGCATGTAAATGCTTAATCTCCAGGAATACGTCAAAACCATCTAAAAAAGAATACTTCAAAACTAGTTGATCTTGGTAATTTGACATGTGTAGTCAAATTCACTAAATGCTGACAAAAATGCAAACATCATTTTTCATGAGCATGTCATCAGCATCCTTTGCATTCATATTAATTATAAAAATTTGTTTAATAAGTCCTTCTCAGACTTTATTGGATTTTCATAAGCAGAAGTTCACCAAGAAAACCCATCTAAATCGGGCTTTCTAAAATTCATACCGAAGAGTAGATGGTCTCCTCATCTACATCGATCAATGCACACAATCTTTAGACTAATTTAAGATGGTTCAAATCCTCTTACAATGGTATAATGACAAAAAATATTAAAAGTGGCCAACTTCGTCCAGCTGACCAATTGCAAACGAGGACAATAATTGCCAAAACGAGTACGAGTATACTAGGAATCGAACGCAAGTCCAACAAATGAAGACCAGATCAAAAGCATTTGGGGGCATCTCGTGTGAAATATAGACATTATTTTCTCTTGAAAAGGACTGCTTTCAATCTTGAGCATTGTGATCCATGAATTGTGAACTTGTACCCTTGAATGTTTAATAATTGCGGATGGCTGTGTGCATCTCTTGGATGCAGAGGCCGGGGATCCGCACCCCCTTATCTAAAAAAAAATTGTGGAGAACAGACTGAGATCGTGAAGCGTAGCTTGCAACATAAGAGGAACTTTCCTGCTTGCTGTTACTCCATCTGCTTCCGACATGTCCAACTTTTCCTCTTCCACGCCATGAGGAAGTTTCCAGTCAAAGTAGAAGAGGAGCGATGCCAGCAGGATTTCCATATTGGCAGAGGCAAGAGATATTGCTGGACACATCCTACGGCCTGCCCCAAAAGGCAAAAACTGAAAGTACATACCTTTAAATTCAACAGAACTGCCTGCAAACCTCGCTGGCGAGAACTCCTCAGGGTTGGTCCAATACTCGGGGTCTCTATTTATTGCCCACGCGTTCACAAGGACACATGCACCTTCAGGTATTTGATACCCCATCACTTCAGTTGTTTCTTTGCACAGCCGAGGGAGTAGCAGCGGGACTGGACTGTGTAACCTCAAGGTCTCCTTAATAATATGCTTTACACAGTCTAAGTCCACTATGTCATTTTCAGTAATGGTTGTTCTTCCGTGAAGATGTTGTCGCACCTGCGACTGTGCATCCGCCATAATTGTGGATGGCGAACAAGCTCTGACATTGCCCATGACATAATTGTAGATGAGGTCTCACTGCCAGCAGCGAATATGTTCTGCATGCATGCAACAATAGCATACTGTCTTAGTTAGATGTACTTAATACGTTGACGTAATTTACAATCTTTATTACAAAGTTCCCCCGAAGGTGCAGCATTTCGCTTGGCGCCTCGTCACTGATTCTCTCCCAACCTGGAGGAACAAGTACAAGCGGAACCTTGAGGTAACAGATCAGTGCCCAGTATGCGGAATAGAAACAGAGGATAATTTTCACCCTTTCCTTCGTTGCCCATTAGCAAAGGATTTGTGGTTTCATATGTCTGAGAAGTGGCAGCTGCCTGAACTAGGCTCCATCTCTAATACTGGGACTGACTGGCTGCTTAATCTGATTGGTAACTTGCCAGGGAGGAGTATTAATATGATATTGATGACATTGTGGCGAGCATGGCACATTCGTAATGAAATAGTGCATGACAAACCTCCTCCACCAATGGAAACGTCTCGGCGCTTCTTATTAAGCTATATGGAATCTTTGTTACAGATCAAGTATCATCCAGGAGAAGATATTGTCAAGGGAAAATTCATATTAGATGAAGAGGAGAAGCAATTCCATACGTGTAAACAGAAACGGACTGAGCAAGTCTTAGAATGGTCTCCACCTCCTGACGGTTGGTGCAAAGTGAATACTGATGGTTCCTTTGGAACTGATGGTAACGCAGGAGCTGGTACAGTTATTCGGGATCATAATGGTGAGATCATTTTATCATCTTGCAAACAGTTATTTTCTTGTAGAGATGCACTACAAGCTGAACTTAGTGCTGTTCTGGAAGGGCTCTCCTGCACTGCATTGGTGTAATCAACCTCTAATTATTGAGGTGGATTGTTTGGAGATGGTTAAGATTCTGGGAAACGAAGAAGTGGATCGATCAGTCTACACGACAATTGTAGAAGAAATAAAGGGCTTACTTAAGGTTCGCCAATCTTGTATTACTCATATACGAAGATGTCAGAACACTAGTAGCCATTTCATGGCAAATTATGCTAGAACTAATGCTAGTACGGCAGTGTGGTTAGGTTCAGGTCCTGAAGGCCTGCAAAGCACTTGCCAGACTCTTTGTAATTCCTGATATGTTTGAGTAATACAAGTTCATTCGCAAAAAAAAAACATGTATTCATTATTTTCCTAGTACTGTTAGACCATTGGAACTGTTAGATGTATAGGTTTACTGTTCATGTTTACTGTTCATCACACATGTATAAGTACTGGCCTTTGGCCCCCTGGAAATATAGTTGCTCATTTCATGACATGGTATCAGAGCTAAGGTTCTGCTCTCCTCCTCCCCGCGTGTTGCAACTATGCGTGCAGCCCACCGTCGCCGTTGCTCCGGCCGACCTGCGCTGTTGCTAGGCTGGCCGGCTGCTCTTCTTCTTCCTTGCTTTTTCGGGTTCAAATCGAGCTATCTCGAGCTCCAATCGGACCTTGCTCCGGCCTGCTGCACTGCCGCCCTCGGGCCTGCTCGTGCCGCCGCCGTCTCTGGCTTGCCGCGCCGCTGCCCTCCTCCGGGCCTGCACGCGCCGCTGCCTTCTCCGGCTAGTCGCTGGCCGCCACCTTGCTCCGGCCCGCCGCCGGACGTCGCCTTGCTCCAGGCCAGCCGCCGGCCGCCGCCTTCTCCAGTCCTGCCGCCGGCCGCCGCCTTGCTCCGGCCCGCCGCCGGACATCGCCTTGCTGTGGCCCTCCATCATGTCGCTGGCCGCCGCCGCGCTCGGGTCTGCCCTTGGCACAGGTCGATCTCGTTTTCGATCTGGTTTCTCTCTCCTAGTTTGACTTTCTGCAAAAAAAAAAATATCGGAGAGCCCGCGATGTCCTCTTCAGGCTATGTTGTTGTTTCTCGGTGCTCTGTGATCTTTGATGGCACCAACTACGCCGAGTTTGTAGGTTTATGTGCATCAACATGCGCTGCCTCCTGTTGTGGGGCGTTCTCTCTGGCGAGGTCTCATGTCCACCGTGCCCCGTTGCTCCTGTGGCTCCTACTCCACCGGTGCCACCCGCTCTTACCGCTGATGCTTCTGAGGCTGATCGGGCTGCCGCCAAGTATGCTGATGATCTTGCCGTTGAAGCCTATGACCAGCAGGTATCAGATTACTCAGAGTCTCTCTCTATTTATCGGGATGCTCTGTCTGTTTACACTCAGTGGTGCAATGATGATGCTCGTGCTGCTGCTGTCGTCACTGCTAGTGTTCTACCCCAGTTTGCTTCTGAGTTTATGGGATTGGGCACTACTGCTGCGATGTGGACTTATCTTTGTCAGCGCTATCAGCCCTCTGGTGATGCTCTCTACCTGTCTGTGGTGCGTCAGGAGCATGATCTTCAACAGGGTGACTCTACTGTTGATGAGTTCTACACAGTGCTCTGCCATCTGGCGTCAGCTTGACTCTCTGAGGACTGTTGTTTGCGGTACTTGTCGATGATGTCAGACAGTGAGGTCAGACTTGGAGTTTCAGCGTGTCCATGACTTCTTGTCTCGCCTCCGTCCAGAGTTTGAGCCTCGGCGTGCTCACTTGCTTGCCCGTGGTCGACGTGTTCCCATCTCAGAGGTACTTGCAGAGCTTCGCGCCGAGGAGACCCGACTCCGTTCTGCTGGTCTGCGTGTGGTTCCCACTGTGCTTGCTGCCCGAGCTCCGGTATCGTCTGTTCCACCGTTGCTACCCACTCCTTCACCGGGGGTGGGCGGGCGCCCCTCTGCAGGGGCGGGCCGGCCTCGTTCTCACATGTTCTGCGACAACTACAAGAAGTCGGGTCATCCAGAGTCTGATTGTTTCAAGAAGCAGCGTGACACAGGTCGCTCCTCTACTGCGGCAGTCAGGTACATCTCCGTGGGTTCTGGATTCTGGACCTTCCTTTCACATGTCATCTGATTCTTCCGCTCTGTCTTCTCTTCGACCTCTTGATTCTCCTCTCAATGATCTCACTACCGATGGCACACCTCTTCCTGTTGCTATTCGTGGCACTCTCTCTACTCTGTCCTTCTCTGTTCCTAGTGTTTCTCATGTTCCCCGTCTTAACATGAATCTCTTTTCCGCTGCTCAATTTACTAATTCTGTCTGTCGTGTTATTCTTGATACCGACTCTTTCTCTGTTCAGGATCGTCGCACCCAGGTTCTAGTTGGAGCTGGCCCTCAGCGTCGTGAGGCTCAGGGCCTTTGGAAGGTTGACTGGCTTTGTGTTCCTTCCGCTGCCACCACACCCGCCGGCTCGCATGCTCTTGCTGCCTCCTCCTCTGCGTCCTTCCAATAGTGGCATCATCGACTTGGTCATATATGTGGCTCTCGCTTGTCCTCGCTAGTTGCTAGCGCTAAGTTGACGAGGGAATATCTCCCCGGCAACAGCACCAGAAACAATGCTTGTACGTCACACGTCAGTTGGGAACCCCAAGAGGAAGGTATGATGAGTGCAGCAGCAAGTTTTCCCTCAGTATGAAACCAAGGTTTAATCGAACCAGTAGGAAAACGAGGTTGCTTCGAAGGTGTTGGTGAAGGAGTGTAGTGCGGCGCAACACCAGGGATTCCGGTGCCAACGTGGAACCTGCACAACACAATCAAATTACTTTGCCCCAACTTAACAGTGAGGTTGTCAATCTCACCGGCTTGCTGAAAACAAAGGGTTAAACGTATCGAATGGAAGATGATGTTTGTTTGCATAAAACAGTAGAGAACAATGATTGCAGTAGATTGTATTTCAGATGTAAAAGAATGGACCGGGGTCCACAGTTCACTAGTGGTGTCTCTCCAATAAGATAACTAACATGCTGGGTAAACAAATTACAGCTGGGCAATTGACAATTGATAAGTGCATATAACATGCATGTGTGCGTTGTGGTGTCTACTATGAGATTCATTTGGGCATTACGACAAAGTACATAGACCGCTATCCAGCATGCATCTATGCCTAAATAGTCCACTTTCCGGTTAACATCCGTACCCCTTCCAGTATTAAGTTGCAAGCAACAGACAATTGCATTAAGTAATGTGCGTAATGTAAACAATACATTCATCCTTGAATAAAGCATTGCTGTTTTACCCCTAGTGGCAACAACACATCTACAACCTTAGAACTTGCTGTCACTATCCCAGGTTAAATAGAGGTTGAACCCAACTATCATGCATAAATACCCCCTCTTGGAGTCACAAGTATTCACTTGGCCAAGGCTTCAACAAGTAACGGAGAGCATGCAAGATCACAAATGACATAGACATGATAATATAATATTCAGCTCCACATAGGTATCAATATAAGTCAGATCCCAGCAAACACAACATGTAGCATTACAATAAGATGATCTTGATCATGATAGGCAGCTCACAAGATCTAAACATGATGGCACAAGTGGAGAAGACAACCATCTAGCTACTGCTATGGACCCATAGTCCAAGGATGAACTACTCACGCATCACTCCGGAGGCGGGCATGGCGATGTAGAGCCCTCCGGTGATGATTCCCCTCTCCGGCAGGGTGCCGGGAAGAGCTTCAGAACCCCCCGAGTTAGGGTTGACGACGGCGGCGGCAGCGAATATGTTCTGGATGAAAGGCTCGGTGTTTTAGGGTTTTCACGTCTCGGGGAATAAATAGGCGAAGGGGCGATGTCGGCGGACCCCCGAGGGGCCCAAACCACCAGGTGGCGCGGTGGGCCCACTGCCGCGCCGCCTGTGGTTTGGCCACCTCGTGGCTCCCTTCGTCTCTCCTTCGGACTCCGTGTACGTGTTGGAAAAATAGGGACTTGGCCTTTTGTTTCGTGCAATTCCGAGAATATTTCCAGAAGTAACTTTCTGAAACCAAAAACAGCAGAAAACAGGGAACTGGCACTGTGGCATCTTGTTAATAGGTTAGTCCCAGAAAATGCATAAAAGTGATATGAAGTGTATATAAAACATGTAGCAAATGGTATAATATAAGCATGGAACAGCAGAAATTATGGATACGTTGGAGACGTATCAAGCATCCCCAAGCTTAGTTCTACTCGTCCTCGAGTAGGTAAAACGATAACAACAAATAATTTCTGAGGAGACATGCTTTCACACAATCTTGATCAATATATTGCAAGGCTCATGTCATGAATGAAGTGACTCAAAGCAATGGTCTATAGTTTGCTAACAAATAGATAAAGAGTAAACAATGAATCATATAAGCAAAAACTTTTCATGAATAGTACTTTCAAGACAAGCATCAAAAAGTTTTGCATAAGAGGTAACTCATAAAGCAATAGATTCAAAGTAAAAGGCATTGAAGCAACACAAAGGATGATTAAGTTTCAGCATTGCTTTCAACTTGTAACATGTATATCTCATGGATAGTTGTCAACATAAAGCAATATAACAAGTGCAATAAGTAAACATGTAAGAATCAATGCACACAAAGTTGACACAAGTGTTTGCTTCTAAGATAGAAAGGAGTAGGTAAACTGACTCAACATAAAGTAAAAGATAGGCCCTTCGCAGAGGGAAGCAGGGATTAAATCATGTGCTAGAGCTTTTTAAGTTTTCGAAAGCATATAGAGAGCACAAAATAAGTATTTGAGAGGTGTTTGTTGTTGTCAACGAATGGTAGTGGGCACTCTAACCCCCTTGTCAACCAGACTTTCAAGAGCGGCTCCCATGAAGGACGTTATCTCTACCAGCAAGGTAGATCATCCCTCTTCTCTTTTGTTTACACATGTATTTTAGTTTCTTTATAGATGACACTCCTCCCAACCTTTTGCTTACACAAGCCATGGCTAACCGAATCCTCGGGTGCCTTCCAACATTCACATACCATGGAGGAGTGTCTATTTGCAAATTAAGTTGCTTACTGATAAATCAGGGCAAAACATGTGAAGAGAATTATTAATGAAAGTTGTAATTAATTGGGGCTGGGCACCCCGTTGCCAGCTCTTTTTGCAAATTATTGGATAAGCGGATGTATATGCCACTAGTCCATTGGTGAAAGTCTGTCAGAAGTAAATGACAAGATTGAAAGATAAAACACCACATACTTCCTCATGAGCTATAAAACATTGACACAAATAAGGAGTAATAAAGTTTTGAATAGTTTAAAGGTAGCACATGAAATATTTACTTGGAATGGCAGGAAATACCACATAGTAGGTAGGTATGGTGGACACAAATGGCATGGGTTTTGGCTCAAGTTTTGGATGCACGAGAAGCATTCCCTCTCAGTACAGAGTTTAGGCTAGCAAGGTTGTTTGAAGCAAACACAAGTATAAACCGGTACAGCAAGAATCACATAAAAACATATTGCAAGTATTATAAGACTCTACACTGTCTTCCTTGTTGCTCAAACATTTTACCAGAAAATATCTAGACCTTAGAGAGAACAAATATGCATCCCAAGTCTCAACAAGCTCTACGGTAGTTCTCCACTACTAGGCTTTAACTACATGATGCAAGAGCTTAAACATGATCTACTTGAGAGCTCAAAACAATTGCAAAGTCAAATCGAAACAAGACAATGATCTACAAGAATGCATATGTCTTTTCCAATACCAACTACTACATGTAGCATTTTCTTTCTTCCAAACAAACACCAATTAATTTATTTAAATATAAACTCTCTGTGGGGACCCCAGACCGGCAGTCTGAGACCTCCAGTATGCATACATTCACGATCCCATGATCAGTCAGTCGTGAACAACATACTTAAGTTGGCATTGCAGATACATCATTCATTACATAACGAATACACGTTTCGCAAAATCTGGTCACATGACCCAGTCTTAAACAACCGCCACGCAGGGCAGAAAACACATATAGCAGCGGAAAACTTCAAACACAAACGTGGCAAAGCCCAAGTCATGCCTTGACTACCTACAGCAGCTGACTGGGAAGACGGCCTAGTTCGCAAAGACGTCGACGAACTCTCAATCTTCCGCATACTCCTCATCCTCGACGTAGGTCTTCTAGTTGAGAATCTGGACATTGGAATATCCAGGGACACAGCCATGAGTACAATTACCTACTCGCAAGACATCCCGAATGAAGCTTATAAAATGCAAGTATGCTTATATGGTGGAATAGGTAGGCTGTACTTAGGGTTCACTACCCATGATGGATGAAAAATTCATCATGGTTGATTAACAATTTTATATCTCTGTTGAAAAAGATACTTCAAAATATTATAGTTTCTCTGGTGGATATTGCATACCCGAGAGATTTTGACAAAGAAGGTTTTAAGAGAAGAAAGATTTTCTTTGCAGAACTTCTTGTAAAACAACCTCCGGTTTTCCATCATCCGTACCTCCCAGGTACAAAGTTCACCTTTCCAGTACCTCCCAGGTACAATTCCTTTTCCCAAAACTTCCTTTTGAAAACATCGACACAATGCTAGACGACATTGCCATTCAGCTGTCCATGACCGCGGACGCGGCTATTCGAATAGTTTTGACTCTGCAGAGTTTGTACACTTTCACCACACCATCCGGTACACCTGCCGTGATCACCACGGACTGTTCGTGACAGTATGCGAACATCAGGTAACCAATCATAACTTCCACTATGCCGATGCTAGTATGCGATTACCTCTTCAGTGGGTTTGTTCTCCCCGGCACCGAGTGAGCTAGCCGTATCGATCCGGTTGCCCCTAGACATCACACCGCCATGACAGGAGACCCACCGTTGCTTCCCGGTGGCACTCGTAGTCCACACTTTGTATGCCCATATCCAGCATTCGGTTCCGGGGACTCTAACCCCTTCTAGCCAATTGAGGTAAAGTCTCACACTAACACAAACAAGCTTCCATTAAGCCCGTGCCCATTTTGAGTAATGTGGTTGTACTGTAGGGCTGTCCGGACAAGACTAGTCTATGTGTCGTTTTCGAAAACACTTCCAAAAGCAATCTTCTTCACCATTCTCCCGTGGACAAGGTCCCACCTTTCCCGGGGTTTTCCGTAAAACCTTTGTTTTTCCAAAACACATTTGTTAGGGTGTCCACTTAGGGACTTCAAGATTACTATCTTGTGGTGGTAAATATACCATATGGTGGCTATGGGCTTGGCAACACCAAGTTGTGACTAATGGCAATATAATAATTTATATAATAACACTAGTAGTAATATCCATATCAAAAATAGTTTTGTTTGTCCAAATTTTGTAAAACTTCAGAAGTAAAACATGCATGACGTATAATGATAATTATAATAGAAAGCATTGGGATGGCTTGCCTTGGTCCTGGTTTGTCCCTGGTCTTGGGCAATATAAGATATCCAGACCTTCTCCAATAAATCCCGCAACTGTTACCTCTTCCTCGTCGTTATCTAACGTCGCAAAGAGGAAAGATAAACCTCCAATCAGAACCAAACAAAGACAAACATCACAAGCATAAGGACATACAGCAAGCAAACATCATCACACAACAATCTCCTAATTTTCAAAAGAGAAAAACAACTAGATACACATAGTTGATAAAAAAAGGCTATTAAAACTATGCCTGGGGTTGAGAAACCTATTCTTCAACCAATATGCAATGGAATCAGTGGGTGTTCCACTATCAAACCAAGGCATAAAGAGGTCAACTAGCCTCTGGTCACTTATAAAAATCACCTAAACACAAACTAGATAAAAAAAACTATCCATGCTAGTGAGTCACAAATATTCTTAAATACCATTCTAGCTATTCATGCTTGGCTAAAGGCTAAGTAATGTCCAAACAATGGTGACATGTTAACCACCAGTAGCAACATGACTTGCTACTGATATTCAAACAACAATCTCTAAAATCATGCCACACAAATGATTTCATCCTCAAACAAATTCTAAAAACTAGGAAAAATCTAGGAAATAAGCATTCTAGTGATATTACTCCTTAACAACCACAAGCAACACCAAAAATTTTCTAACATGCTATTTATAAGAAGTAACACACTCATATCAGAGAGTATCAAACCTACACATGCTAGAAATCACAAAAAGAACACTAACACAATTTATAAAACTAAATAAAACTAAAAACAATTAATATCAGAAAAGCATCAAAACTAGTTTTGCACACCAAATTTAATCTACAGCTCAATAAATCACACCAAGCTAGGATTAGGTACTCCTAAACATATACAAGCCAACAAAATTGGATTCACATCAAAAATCATCACCAAATAAATTACAAAAATCCTAGAAGAGCTCACTGGACATTTACAAAAACACATGCCATTTTAATTGGGTTGATCTTTTGCAAGCAAGGCCAAGTGCTACTGCTAGGTATCACTTAGGGCTTTCGAAAACAGTTGAGTTTGCAAATTTTGGATCTGTAAAACACAAGTTATTTACAAAGTGGTGTTTCTGACCAGTGGCAACAAAACATTTTTCATGGATACACAAATTAATATTTTTGTGATCTGCAAGTTGGACATGGTTCTAGACTCATTGATTTACCACTGTGATTTTTGGTTTGCACAAAATCTAGATATAAGTATTTTAAACAGATTTAAAATGGAGGGTCAGAAACAGATCTGAGGAAAAAAAGAATAAACAGAAAAGGAAAAAGACTAAAACATCACCCAGCCCATTTTGTAACTCCTAAAATCATGAAAACCTAGGTACAGATACTCCTAAGCATACATAAGACAACACAATTGGACTCAACTCAGTTGGCCTTTTAAAACAAGCGCTAAAAATCCTATGGTCCAGAAAAGTTGCTGTGGGAAAAGATTAACTGCTCTTAGCCCGTTAAATATTTTTGGGTGAGGCCAACGCCAACGGCTTAGTATTTTCATAACCTTTCCACAGAATTTTGGTTCATATTATTTGGACTTATAAAACGCAAGATACACTAATTTTAGTGAGGGTCCAGTGAAGAAATCCGAAACCAAGCAATTTAAAGAGAGCAGTGCATGCAGCCTGCATGCAACCACTGATCAAGAGATCAACGGCCCAGGTGCCTCTTCAACCTCACGACGCAGGAACGCACAGGAAACAGAAATGGAGGCCTCGGCGGCTGGATTTCTCACCGTGGGGCTGGTGGGGGCGATGGGGATGGTGCAGGAGAAGTGCAGAGTGCTAGGGGAGGTTGGTGATGGCCTCAGAACTCTCCGACATGCTCTAGGTCGATGGCAGCACCGAGGTCGTCCGTGACGGGCATGGTACAGCGGCGGCAGCTCCGGGGTACCTAAAAACATACAGAGGTGCCCTTGATATAGATCTTGGTGAGAGGAAAACGTGGGTGCAAGAATGGAGATCAGAGGTGGACTGAGACGACGGCTATTTCCTTGGCAAGCTCGCAGTTTGGGCCGGAGAACTCGGAGTTCCTCGCTGACAGAGAGCTAGAGGGGCTCTGTGCTTTGGTGGGGAGGAGAGGTGAGTTGCTGGGATGCTAATGGGCAAGGTTTGGTCGTGGGAGAGGGCATGTGGCCTTATATCCAAGAGGTGGCCGGTCCCTGGTGGACTTGGAGCACAAGCTCGAGTGGGGAGGTGCACGGGGAAGGAGGTGCATGAGTGAGAGAGAGGTGGGGGCATAGTGGTGGCGTGCTGGAGTGTGGAATGAGGGAGGGGGCACGGTGGCGTGGAGGAGTGGAGACAAGGTGGTGTGTGGGAAAAATAAGTCAACTTCTCCTCTTCTTCCTTGTCTCACTCTTCACTCTTCCTTCTCTCTCTCAAGTTGACTTCCAAAATCCATCCAATGACAGGGCTAGAGAGTGGGGACATAGGGGAGTAGAGTGGACAAAGTTTCCCTCCCTGGTTTACCCAAAAACAGCACGAAAACGTGCTCCCAAAAATCACCCCGAACAGTTTTCTGTAAAATTCAGAAATTTGAAAAACGGCTAAGTGTTGGAACTGCTAAGGCATAGCAAAAGTTCGTGCCTGTTTCACCTAGCGAATAAAATCCATTTGGAAAACTTTCAACTGGTAAATGATCACCAAGTTGAATACTTCCAGGAAATATTTTTGAACCATTTTTGAAAAATGCTAAAGGCTAGGGAAACATGCTGAACAGTGGGCTACTCTCTGTTTTTATATCTGTTTTCTGTTTCCAGTTTTTTTTTTTCTGTTTTATTCTGTAGCCACAAAAACATGCATGCAACTAAGGGTTCCAAAAGTCCAAAGGGTGATCCAAGGACATGGAGTTGAAGTACATACACCATAGATCATCTCCAACTCAAAGATCCCATAAAAGCACATTTTTGCCACATAAAATAACAGGTCCAAAACAGCAAGTTTTAACAGATTTCAGAGAAGAAAAACCTAATTAGAAAATTCTAAAAATTTATTTTCCTCAAACCACAAGCACTAACATACCACACATAGATGATCAAGGCCACAAGCACAAGTTGGTTCAAACATAGGTTCAAAATTTGGTCTCCCACTTATATATTACAAAGGGGTTAAAATTTTGGGCTGTGACACTCTCCAAATGATAATATAATGCAGCAAGAGAGTATTTATAAACAAGTGCTAACAGCTCGAAGAGATGCATGAAAAACAGGAGCTAAAAGCACTGCAGTAGCTAGTTAAGAATACTCAACAAATATAAGTGAAGAACATGAGTATTCACATGAAAAAGCGGAGCGTGTCTCTCTCCCACACAAGGATTGCTAGGATCCGAATTTATTCAAACAAAAACAAAAATAAAAACACACAGACGCTCCAAGTAAAGCGCATAAGATGTGAAAGAATTAAAATATAGTTTCACTAGAGATGACCTGATAAGTTTGTTGATGAAGAAGGGGATGCCTTGGGCATCCCCAAGCTTAGACGCTTGAGTCTCTCTGAATATGGTTGGGATGAACCACGGGGGCATCCCCAAGCTTAGGCTTTTCACTCTTCTTGATCACATAATATCACCCTTCTCGCTTGATCCTTGAAAACTTCCTTCACACCAAACTCAAGACAGTTCTCATTAGAGGGTTAGTGCATAATCAAAAATTCTCATATTCTGTAATGATACAATCAATCCCAAAGCTTCTGGACATTAGCTACAGCCACCAATGCTTTGTGGAGCAAAGAAATCCACACAAACACAGTAAAAGAGCGAATGCAAAACAAAAGGCAGAATCTGTCAAAAACAGAACAGTCTGGAATGACGAATTTTTTCGAGGCACTTAAGTTGCTCAGATGGATCTGGCCTAAAATAATGAAAGTTGCGTACATATCTCAGGAATATGCGTGATTTTTTCAGAATTTTTTGAATTTTCTACAGGGAGATAAGCTCAAATCCGTGACAGCTAAAAATCTGTCACTGCGCAGAAATCCAAATCTTGCATCAACTTTCAATATAGAACTTTACTTGGCACAACATTGCGATAAAATAAAGATACAAAGGAGTTGCTACAGAAGTAACAAAACTCCTTGACTCAAAGAAAACAAAAATAACAGCAAATAAAAACGATGGGTTGTCTCCCATAAGCGCTTTTCTTTAACGCCTTTCAGCTAGGCGCAGAAAGTGAAAATCAAGTGTCAAAAAGTGGAGGAGCATTGACATCAATACCAAGGGCCATGCGCCTACCTCTCTTACCCTTAGACTTACTCTTTGGTTTGGGGAATACATGGCCGCACCTTGGTGTGGAGGTAAGATTCAGAGTGCCTTTTCCCACATCTATGGTTGCTCCCATTAATTTGAGCAGAGATCTTCCAAGTGTAATTTGTCCTGTCCCTGCACATTCAATAACAAGATAATCAGTGGACACCGTTCTCCCAAGAAAGGTTGTAAACACACCCTCAGCTATCCCCTCGGGAAATATAACAGAGTTATCAGTAAGAATTATTCCTTCTCCTCCTTCAGCAAGTCCCCAAAGATTCAAAGTTTCATAAATGCTTTTAGGCATAAGGCAAAACTCAGACATAATATCACAACGAGCATAAAAGGTTTCACCACAAATAGCAACCTTTACCGTAGGGACCCACATCGAAGGTTCAAAATTTGTTGGAACATAGTCAAAATATTCCCGAATTTGATTATAGCCGTCCTTTAAACAAGATATATGTGTCTCAAGAGTGTTTAATCTAGCATGGATGCTAACAAGGGCCGAATCAAATTTATTAGTTGAGCTAGAAGTTGCAATCAACTTTTTTATGGCATTAAAAGCTTGATCCCCATCACAGTGAAGGAAATCTCCTCCCACAATAGCATCTAAAGCATATCTATAACAAAGGGCTAGACCAAAGTAGAAGCTAGTGAGAAGCAAGCTTAAAGTCATTTTAGGATCAGTTTTACCAAAGGAATCATTAATTCTAGACCAAGCTTCTTTAAAATTCTCCTCACTCCCTTGTTTAAAAGTGAAGATCAATTCCTCAGGTGACATAGCAACAGGCATGGAACAAGACATGATGGTGACAAGAGACAAAACAAAACCGAAATAAACAAGTAACTAATTTTTTTGTGTTTTTGATAAAGAGAGCAAACAAGACTAAATAAAAATAAACTAAGCAAGACAAATAACAAAGTAAAGAGATTGGGTGTGAGAGACTCCCCTTGCAGAAGCAATTCGGTTTTCCCCGGCAACGGCGCCAGAAAACGTGTTGCTAGCGCTAAGTTGACGAGGGAATATCTCCCCGGCAACAGCACCAGAAACAATGCTTGTACGTCACACGTCAGTTGGGAACCCCAAGAGGAAGGTATGATGAGTGCAGCAGCAAGTTTTCCCTCAGTATGAAACCAAGGTTTAATCGAACCAGTAGGAAAACGAGGTTTGCTTCGAAGGTGTTGGTGAAGGAGTGTAGTGCGGCGCAACACCAGGGATTCCGGTGCCAACGTGGAACCTGCACAACACAATCAAATTACTTTGCCCCAACTTAACAGTGAGGTTGTCAATCTCACCGGCTTGCTGAAAACAAAGGGTTAAACGTATCGAATGGAAGATGATGTTTGTTTGCATAAAACAGTAGAGAACAATGATTGCAGTAGATTGTATTTCAGATGTAAAAGAATGGACCGGGTCCACAGTTCACTAGTGGTGTCTCTCCAATAAGATAACTAACATGCTGGGTAAACAAATTACAGCTGGGCAATTGACAATTGATAAGTGCATATAACATGCATGTGTGAGTTGTGGTGTCTACTATGAGATTCATTTGGGCATTACGACAAAGTACATAGACCGCTATCCAGCATGCATCTATGCCTAAATAGTCCACTTTCCGGTTAACATCCGTACCCCTTCCAGTATTAAGTTGCAAGCAACAGACAATTGCATTAAGTAATGTGCGTAATGTAAACAATACATTCATCCTTGAATAAAGCATTGCTGTTTTACCCCTAGTGGCAACAACACATCTACAACCTTAGAACTTGCTGTCACTATCCCAGGTTAAATAGAGGTTGAACCCAACTATCATGCATAAATACCCCTCTTGGAGTCACAAGTATTCACTTGGCCAAGGCTTCAACAAGTAACGGAGAGCATGCAAGATCACAAATGACATAGACATGATAATATAATATTCAGCTCCACATAGGTATCAATATAAGTCAGATCCCAGCAAACACAACATGTAGCATTACAATAAGATGATCTTGATCATGATAGGCAGCTCACAAGATCTAAACATGATGGCACAAGTGGAGAAGACAACCATCTAGCTACTGCTATGGACCCATAGTCCAAGGATGAACTACTCACGCATCACTCCGGAGGCGGGCATGGCGATGTAGAGCCCTCCGGTGATGATTCCCCTCTCCGGCAGGGTGCCGGGAAGAGCTTCAGAACCCCCCGAGTTAGGGTTGACGACGGCGGCGGCAGCGAATATGTTCTGGATGAAAGGCTCGGTGTTTTAGGGTTTTCACGTCTCGGGGAATAAATAGGCGAAGGGGCGATGTCGGCGGACCCCCGAGGGGCCCAAACCACCAGGCGGCGCGGTGGGCCCACTGCGCCGGCCTGTGGTTTGGCCACCTCGTGGCTCCCTTCGTCTCTCCTTCGGACTCCGTGTACGTGTTGGAAAAATAGGGACTTGGCCTTTTGTTTCGTGCAATTCCGAGAATATTTCCAGAAGTAACTTTCTGAAACCAAAAACAGCAGAAAACAGGGAACTGGCACTGTGGCATCTTGTTAATAGGTTAGTCCCAGAAAATGCATAAAAGTGATATGAAGTGTATATAAAACATGTAGCAAATGGTATAATATAAGCATGGAACAGCAGAAATTATGGATACATTGGAGACGTATCACTAGTGCATCAAGGTGTCTTAGGGTCTGTCTCTCGCGATGTATCTTTACATTGTAATGGGTGTAGACTTGGCAAACAGACTCAATTACTTTATCCTACGAGTGAGTCAGTCTCTCTGCGTCCTTTCGACTTAGTTCATTCTGATGTATGGGGCCTTGCTCCCTCAATTCGAAAGGTGGTCATCACTACTATGTTCTATTTATTGATGACTTCTCTCGCTACACTTGGCTCTATTTTATGAAATCTCGCACCGAGGTTCTCCCTATATACAAGCGATTTGCTGCCATGGTACACACCCAGTTTTCCACGCTCATTCGTGTCTTTCGTGCTGACTCGGCTGGTGAGTATATCTCCCAGATGTTGCGTGGTTTTCTTGCTGAACAGGGTACTCTTGCACAGTTCTCTTGCCCTGGTGCTCACGCTCAGAATGGCGTTGCTGAGCGCAAGCATCGCCACCTTCTTGAGACGGCTCGTGCGATGATGATCGCCGCCTCTCTTCCACCCCACTTTTGGGCTGAGCCTGTCTCCGCATCCACCTATCTCATCAATATCCAGCCTTCGGCTGCTTTGCAGGGTGGTATTCCTATGGAGCGTCTCTCTAGTCGTTTTCCTGACTACTCCGCTCTTCGCATGTTGGGTACGTGTGCTATGTTCTCCTTGGTACCCACGAACGCACCAAATTGACCGCTCAGTCGGTGGAGTGTGTTTTTCTTGGCTACAGTGATGAGCACAAGGGCTATCGATGTTGGGATCCTGTTAGTCGTCGGCTACGTATTTCCCGTGATGTGACTTTTGATGAGTCTCGTTTGTACTATACGCGTCTTACTGCCTCGACCTTTTCGGTTGAGGATATCTCCTTCCTTATACTTCCCGACATCTCTCCCTCCGTGCCTCATGTTCCTCCTCCACCTCCACCTCCGCCGAGTCCCACTATTCCCGATACACCGCCAACACCATCCTCTTCTCCTCCCTCGCCACCTCCCTCTCCAGTGCATCCTACCCTCTCTCCCTTTCCTCTCCACTACACTCGTCGGCCGCGTGTTGACGATGATCCCTCTGACATGCCTTCTACTTCCGGCGCGCCACCTTCCCCGTGTACACCGGTTCATAACCTTCATTCTCGGACCACATTACGGTCTCCTGATCGCTATTCTCCTTCCCAGTATAGTCTTTCTGCTGTTGCTGAGCCCACTTCCTACCATGATGCCATGGCTCAGCCTGAATGGCAGATTGCGATGACTGAGGAGATTGCTGCCCTTGAGCGCACTGGCACGTGGGATCTGGTTTCCCCTCCACCTGGTGTTCGTCCCATCACATGCAAGTGGGTCTATAAGATCAAGACTCGTTCCGATGGTTCTCTTGAGCGTTACAAAGCTCGTCTTGTGGCTCGTGGCTTTCAGCAGGAGCAGGGCCGCGATTATGATGAGACGTTCGCTCCCGTAGCCCACATGACCACTGTCCGCACTCTTCTCGCTGTGGCTTCTGTTCGTAACTTGTATGTGTCTCAACATGATGTCCAGAACGCCTTTCTTAATGGAGAGTTGCGTGAGGAGGTTTATATGCAGCCACCACTGGGGTACTCTGTTCCTGATGGTATGGTCTGCCGTCTTCGGCGCTCTCTCTATGGCCTTAAGCAAGCCCCTCGCGCCTGGTTTGAGTGTTTCGCATCTGTGGTGACTGCCGCTGGTTTCTCGACTAGCGACAATGACCCTGCGTTGTTTGTCCACACCTCACCTCGTGGTCGGACGCTCCTCCTCTTATATGTTGATGACATGATCATTACTGGCGACGACTCTGAGTATATTACGTTTGTCAAGGCCCGCCTTCGTGAGCAGTTCCTGATGTCTGATCTTGGTCCACTTCGCTATTTTCTCAGAATTGAGGTTTCTTCGACTTCTGATGGCTTCTTCATCTCCCAAGAAAAATATATTCAGGATCTTCTTGCTCGCGCTGCTCTTGGTGATGAGCGCACTGCTGAGACTCCTATGGATCTCAATATTCAGATTCGTGCTACTGATGGTGATCCCCTCACAGACCCCACTTGCTATCGCCATCTTGTTGGGAGTCTTGTCTACCTAGCTGTCACTCGTCTAGATATTTCATATCTTGTCCACATTCTGAGTCAGTTTGTTTCAGCTCCCAGCTCTGTCCACTATAGTCACCTTCTCCGTGTTCTACGATATCTTCGTGACACGATCTCTCGCCGCCTTTTCTTTCCTCGCTCCAGCTCTCTCCAGCTCCAGGCCTACTCTGATGCTACGTGGGCTAGTGATCCTTCTGATCGCCGCTCGCTGTCAGCCTATTGTGTATTTCTTGGAGGATCCCTCATTGCCTGGAAGACGAAGAAACAGACTGCCGTTTCCCACTCCAGTGCAGAGGCTGAGTTGAGAGCGATGGCCATGTTGACGGCTGAGGTGACTTGGTTGCGATGGTTACTAGAGGATTTTGGTGTTTCTGCTGCTGCACCGACTCCTCTATTGTCTGACAGTACAGGCGCCATCAGCATTGCGCGTGATCCGGTGAAGCATGAACTCACCAAGCATATCGGTGTAGATGCCTCCTTTGGCATATCGGTGTAGATGCCTCCTTTGTGCGTGCTACTGTGCAGGACCAGCTTCTTGCCCTTCACTATGTGCCCTCTGAGTTACAGTTGGCGGACTTCTTCACGAAGACACAGACTCGAGCGCAGCATGGGTTCTTTCTCTCCAAACTCAGTGTTGTTGACCCACCATGAGTTTGAGGGGGGGTGTTAGATGTATAGGTTTACTGTTCATGTTTAATGTTCATCACACATGTATAAGTACTGGCCTTTGGCCCCTGGAAATATAGTTGCTCATTTCATGACTGAAACATGATATATCCATATTGTAATTGAAGCATAAAAAAATGTCAAGAAACTTACAAAGACGACACCACCGATGATATATGTGGTCAAGGGAACTGGGCTTCCACCTTCCATTTCAAGCCTTAGAAGGACACCGAGAAAATCCAGATCATCATACTCCATTTTGCTGAAATCCATAAGATCTTTGCGGTCTTGAATAATCTTCTCTAGGAGCTGATGGATTCTTTGATGGCAAGCTTCTACTTTTTTTTTGCATTGAAGCTAAACAAGCGCATGAGCCAAGAAGAAGGAAATAGGTCAGGTAATGTCAAGCCTGTTGCTAACCTGATAGCTTTGTCTAATGTCTTCAAGCATTCCTCTTGTTCCTCGTACTTCACAGAGCTACCAAATGCCTCTCGCATGATCATATTATTGAAAACCTTGAACAACATCATGCTTACATTAATAGGTTCACCTATAGTAGCTGATGTGGCAATTTTTTTGATGAAATCTGTAACTACCTCCTCCCTATATTTCCTAAATGATTGCACCCTACTGGGTTTTAGGAGTTCAGATACACATATCTTGCGAAGTAGCCTCCACTTTTCACCATACGGGGCCATGGCGATATCATTGCAATGGTAGGATAGAATATCATGGCTAATAGGGGCAAAACGATTTGCGAACCTCGCATCGTTTTTTTTCAGTATTGCTTTGGCAGCTTCAGGGGATGAAAATATGACCATTTCAACTTCTCCAAGTTTGAGATTCATTACATCTCCGTATTTTCTGGAAAGATCACGGATTGCCCGAAATAACGGCAAGCTCCACATAGCTCTGAGCAAATGGTGTAGACTTCCAATGATGGGAATTTTAGGTGGACCTGGTGGTAGATTCGTGGGAGATGTCTTTTGATAGTGCGATTTAATCTTCGTCATAGCAAGTAGCAACATTGGAACAACGAACAAAGCTAGCATTGATATAGTCAATTCCATGTGCTCCTGTGCCGTGCCTGTAGGTTAAAATGTAAAATTATTGATGTCAAAACAAAGACAATGATGCATCACAGTTGAGTAGTTATTTAGGTAATATATGGAAGGATCATCATTCACATTTAATATAGGAGGAATTTTGTTAGTGAATGATAAGATGGAAATAAATGCCGAACAACCGCTAAACTGAAATATCCACGTTATAAGGCACCACAAAGGAGCTCTTTCAGATACCGCAGCCAACTAAAAGGTATCCATAATTGATTATGAGTCAGAAAAAAATCTGTTGAGCATGTAACGGTGCAAACCGGTGAACACCAAGCGAAAGTTATATTTCAAATCTTATAAAATATTCTTAAAAAATACAATATGTTGGTGAGGTAATAGTTTCTAACATACAACGTCAGTATACATGACCCTTCAAGCGCCACTATGGATGGAGCCATAGTAGTAATTCAATTTGTTTACAGAGAACAAGGCAATAATAAATAATTAAATGGTGTTAGTTGATACAATACATGCTTAATGTTGCTAAAAACACTACTTGTAATAAATTTTCCTAACAAAGACTGCTACATGTATCAGTTGAAATGGTGATACCAATGTTTTTTGTGTTTTGCCCTTTGCAAATTTCCATGCATGCTAACTGTCAATCGCATAAAAAGTAACATACATTTCCTGGCTTTGTCAGGGAGACTGCAGAGTCATATTATCATGTTGCCATCCATATCGTTCACACACATGAACAAAAATATCAGTAACTAATTAGAGTATTATATGCAGACCAATAGATCAATGTGGGGTCAGGGCAGAAGTGGATGACCAAGAAATCGAGCTGGATCAGCCACTTCTGTGCGCGAGGAGACGCTCAACTGCAGGTCTCGTTCGGTCTGCGAAAGGATCCTGTCTTTAACATGGATTACAACTTTTATTTTTATTTAGGTTTGGCCAGTCAATGATTTTCCCTCGAAGAAAAAAAGAAACCCAAAAGGTACACTGCCTTGGCCACCAAGAAAAGAAAAGAAAACTGGAGCAAAACCCGGGTTGTTCATCCATGGACTGGAGTTTTTCTTGTTCGTGCTTTCAACAGGAATAAGAAAAGGACCGAACTAGTTTGGTAGCTGTAGGTAATCAGTGATCCGTCTCACGTTCACGTCCACTGTCATGTGGTCTCCTGGATGCACGTCGGTGATGTCGAACGAGATGACTTACCACATGCACATGACCCAGATCGAACTAGGCACCGGTGTGTCACAACGAGATGTTACATCCTTAACCTTAACCTTAACAAAGCCTTTTGTCCCAAACAAGTTGGGGTAGGCTAGATATGAAACCCTGTCACGAGGACTTCTCAGGAGGTCACCCATCCTGGTACTACTCTCGCCCAAATGGGTTTCATATCCATGGGACTGGCTAGATTTTACGTTGGCTCGCCAAGCCTATCACAACCCTTAGATATGAAACCTTTCACGAGGACTTTCCAGGAGGTCACCCACCCTAGTACTACTCTCGTGGGTTTCATATCCATGAGACTGGCTAGTTTTTTACGTTGGCTCGCCAAGCCTATCACAACCCTCCTCCTTTATCCGGGCTTGGGACCGGCTATGCCTAGAAGACATAGGCGGAGTTAACGAGATGTTACATGGATGTCAAAAAAGCATGCAGCAAGGTGGCGTTTGCAGAGAACACAAACTCTTATGTCTGTATATGGAAAGGCTTTACATGCAGGTCGTCCAAAGCATGGAGATCATACAATTTTAGTTGGTCCAATTCTTTGTTTTCTAAAGAACGAAATGTGCTAGTAGTATTGATCTCATAGGTAATCTTCGATAGTGTTTATTATAGCATAACGATCAACTATTGTCTTGTTCAATCATCAACTTTCTGGACTAAACTATCCAACATCAAAACGATACTACATAATTAGGACCTACCAAAATGGATCACTGAATGTGATTTAGAAGTCGATGTTATTCAATATTATATAGGAGATGAGAAGTAAATAATATCATGTTTCTGGTTAAACAAAAGGAAATGAACCAGCTAATATTGCAAAAGATAATTCAGGGAATGGAGCAACATAAATCAATTGTTCAATCAAAATAAGCCATTTTATCTGAAAATAAAACTGCACGTATTTGTATATAAACTGAAACAATTTTATGTAATTCCTGTTCTTACTTATACGGACAAGATCCATCATTATGGAACAGAGCATCGCCTTCCAACAATTTTGAACAAAAACAAGAAAACAGTGCGCACAAAATACTCACCTGCTTGTAACTGACCGCTAAAAGTATCCTTGAACACGGTCTGGCTGGCAGCTCTTCTTGTTTTGCTTGTTGTGGTGATTAGATGAGCTAGGAAGGCAAGGAAAGACAACATATAAATAGGCGGCCAGCTGAGGATGCGCCATTGCGCTATAAGCAAAGATGAGATGAGTAATTGTGACAGATGGGACGTCGACAAATGCATGTGCTACATATGGGCCTTGCAAACATGTATGGTAAACATTGTCCTTTTTCTTATGTGCGCTAAACTCTAGCTCATGCCCTTCTATAAGTATGGAAAGCAACCACCTTTTCGTCTCCATGAGGTAAGTGCAATACATGCGCATGTTCTACAGTTATATGTTCTATGTTCTGGAATTTAAAATATATTTCTTGAAAAAATAAATTTGTATATATTACACATTTTATGAAAAACTTCATGCGTGTCAACCAAAAATTTCAAATTATCAAACAAATTTAGACAAGCTACATAGTTCCGTATAAAATATTTTCCATTAAATATGTTGTAGTACTGTTTATGAAAAATATCGTTATCTGTTAATCAAGTTTTCATGTATGCGAAATAATAAACCACTGAACTTTTATCTGTTTCGATATTTTTAAATATTTTGTATGGAAGAAAAATGACTTCATGTATGTTCCGTTATCAAATTATGGCTAAGGATTTAACAAAGCGGAGTTCAAGTTAATAATTTGAAAAGTTGTGCATTTCATCAACTAAGATTTGAACTCCCTCATGTTAAATTCTAATACAAATATCTGTACCTCCTCGGAAAAGAACGACACAGATAAGAATGTATAGCTTTATATATGTATACAGATAGTGAACTGAACAAGGAAACAATTAAGAAGAAGTTATATATTTATATGTACGTACCTCCTCGGAAAAGAACAACGCAGTAGTTGCAGAGATGGCCGGAGTCAGGGAAGAAGCGGCGGGCGTTGCTCCTGCTGGATCGAACGAAACGCCGGTTTGATCGTTTTTTTCCTTCGACGGCGACGCAGGGCGCTTAGTTTGCCTGGGAAGGGGAGTGCCGTGGAGAAAGAAGACGGTGGGGTGCACTGCAGAGCAACACACAAGGAGCTCCTCGTTATATAGACAGGCCGCTGCCCTGCCCTGCCCCGCTCTACTGCCATACCGCGATGTATTGGATGCTTGGAGATTACAGCAATCGCTTCAGCGAGAAGAGCAGACCGAACATGTGCAATCTTTCCTGCGCCTCTTGCAATCGATCACATGCATGAGTATATCTATCGACTTTTCAGGAATGGCTAACATTCTGGCGCCCTTTTTTGTTGTCTGCTCTCCGATAGATAACCATAATTGCTGATGATTCTCTTATCCTCATGAAAACTGATATGACTAATGCAACTTTCTTGCTACAAGTGCTGGATACCTACTGTGCGAACTCGGGATAGTTGGTGAGTTTAGCTAAGTCAAGCATATTTTTCTCTCCTAATACAAATGCCTTGTTGGGAGCAGAGATTTGTGAAGCACTGAATATTGATACAGAGGCTCTATCAGATAAGTACCTTTGGGCTCCCGGCACTTGTTGGAGCGGATAGGAGTGACTGCTTTAAACATTTTGTCGAAAGGATCATCCAAAGAATTAATGGATGGAAAGAGTAACTACTTTCAATGGGTGGTAAAGAGATTTTGCTAAAAACGGTGGCCCAAGCTATTCCAGTTTATGCAATGTCGGTGTTTCAAATTCCAAAAGGGTTTGTAAGGATATGATAGACGCTATATCACAATTTTGGTGGGGAGACGATGAGAATAACAATAAAATGCATTGGTTTGCTTGGTGGAAACTTTGCTATCCGAAGAATGAAGGGGGATGGGATTTAGAGATTTCCACTCCTTCAATCTAGCTATGCTAGCCAAGCAAGTTTGGAGATTTATCAACGAACCTGAATCTCTTTGCGCAAAAGTACTGAAGGCTAAATATTATCCTCATGGCAACATTTTAATTGCAGGACCAAAATCTGGATCCTCGTTTACTTGGCAGAACATTCTTGCAGGATTAGCTACATTCAAACGTGGATATATTTGGAGAGTCGGTAATGGTAATAATATTAAAATCTAGGATGATCCACGGATACTTGCAAGTCCTAATAGAAAAATTGTCACGCCTAGAGGAGCAGCAGTATATACAAGAGTTTCTGAATTAATCAGTCCGGTCACAGGACATTGGAATGAGACAAGTCTGAACGAACTGTTCACTTCAGTTTTTTTTTTTTGAGTCCTCCCCTGAGAGTACAAGTTGTAGTATCTGATCGGACATATAGGCACGCACACCACACTCACACACACCACACACACACCCCACCTATATGTCTAAACTAGACCTACAACATATATCTCTAATACGTCCTTGAGAGACTTATCCGAAGACCAATGCTCAGGGACCGACGGGCACGTCGACCTCGCCTGTGGCACGTGGACGAAGAGGGGCAATTGACTGTTCCTAATGAACAGTGCGTGAACAGTGTTCCTAGTGAACAGTGTCCACAGTGAGACACCGGAAATTCGTCCCCCCGGGGGATCGAACTCGGGTGGGCTGGGTAGCCACTGCTACCAACAGCCACCGAGCCAACGGCTCGTTCTCACTTCAGTTGATGTAAGCCGCATCTTGCAAATTCCAATCAACATGCAAGGTTTGATGATTTTATTGGGTTGCACCATAACTCAAACGGACGCTATACTGTCAGATCGGGTTACCACCTCCAATGGCGTCACCAGTTCGGCTCCCAAGCTGGGCAGCTAGCTCTCCCTGGAAGTTCAGCTCTAAACCCGGTTTGGAAAACTTTATGGCAACTTAAGATACCAGGGAAAGTGAAAATCTTTATTTGGAGGCCGTTGCATGGTATTACACCATTAAAAAGCATCTTAGCAAATCGCCATGTGGGTGATTCTGGAGGTTGCTCGGTCTGTAATCAAGGGCCCGAAGACATTCGACATCTTCTTTTCCTGTGTTCTAAGGCGCAGGAGCTTTGGAGAGAGTTGGGAATTATCCATGTTATTAACGACAGTCTGCTTGTTGACCTATCAGGTTCAGTGGTTCTGGAGCATGTGCTACGACTTCAGGATAACCACTTTGGAGGATCGGATGCTATGGGACTGAAAGAAGTTATATCAGTTGCATGTTGGTACCTATGGTGGATCCGCAGGAAATGAACTCAAGATGAACCAGTCCCCCCTTTATATCGTTGTAAAATGTCAATCCTTGCGATCACAGCAAATGCAGCGGCGGCGGCTGCCTCAGGTCGCCAAAGATCCACTAGGGAAGGGAGGTGGTCTAAACCTGAACCGAGGCAAGTAAAAAATCAATGTCGATGCTTCGTAATTTGTTGCTGTTTTGAATGCAGGTTCAACTGGGGCGGTCGCTAGAGACTATGAAGGCAATTTCTTGGCTGTTCAACGAGCTATATCCCTCATGTGGCATCGCCAGAGTTAGCTGAAGCTTATGCAATGAGGGAAGGGCTAGAATTGGCTATCAGGTTAGGATGCAACAATGTGGTGGCCGAGTTGGATTCTCTGCAAGTTATTCAGGCATGCACCGGAGAATAATCATGGTGGAATGTAGCTGCGGCAATATTTGCGGACTGCGTAGATTTGGCGACGAATATTGGTTCGGTGACTTTTGCTCATTGTCACAGGGAACCAAATCAGGTTGCTCATGAACTAGCTAAGGATAGTTTTATTAACAAGAATTCCTGTGGTTGGTCGGCTGAGGCCCCAAATTTTATTGTTAGCAACCTGATAAACGATGTAACTGTTATGAATATTTAAAGCAGCAAGTTTCAGACGCACTCTTTTCCTTACTAGGGTATCTAAGGTAACTGGAAGGTTTTAATGAGGCGGCTTGCTAGCTTTAATATATCGTGTTTTAAGTTTCAAAAAAAAGCAAAAGTGACACGTTTTGAAGGTTATGAACCATATATACAACTGCAACACAAAGAGGTGATTCCGAGCTCGAGCTGGTTTCTGAACTTATCAACGCTCAAACATGCTCCTGTGACAGAGGCCGTGTAGCCCGGCTATTTCATGATGATGATGTGTACAAAATTCTCAATATTCCCCTACGTGATCTGGGTGAAGACTTCATTGGTTGGCACTTTGATAGCCACAGGTTGTTTTCTGTAAAATCAGCTTAAAGGGTGCATATTGATTTGCTGAAGCGAGAGTGTGCTTCCCAGACTCAGTGGCGGACCTAGGAATTTACCAAAGGGTATGCCACACCAAAAATATGTGTTTTAACATCGATTTTATCTTAGTATATAAAGAAGAAATAACAATTATAAACTATCAGAAAAAGGAGTATAATAACACATGCATGGCCGACGGGGCCTTCTAATTTTGAACTAAATTATCTCTGTCACAGCGACCCGACGACCCTAAATTCCAAAGTATTCGATGAGGAGATAAATATCGGTATTGCTCTGGCACCCTATACAATACGGTCACATTGTATTAAAATAAATAACAAAATGCATACAAAATATGTAACAAAATATAACGCGGTGAATGTTAAAATTTATCGTACATACAAGATCTGAGTGCTACTAAAACAAGTGTATAATTGTCCCAACGTGCCAATTATAATAGAAAAATATTTCATTCAATTTGTCCTTGTTATTTTTTAGGCCTGATTTATCATCATAACTAATCAGGTCAAATCCATTAGCAAAATGGTACATTTAGGCTTACACGCGAGACTAAAGCCCACATTCTAATAAAATAATAAGCACACAAGGAAATTAGCCAAAGCCCATGCAGTAAAAATTAACTAGCCCATGCGGTGAACGAGACATGCGTGCAGCAGGCTGCATGCATTACCCATTAGCTCACCAGGATTAAACAGGCCATAACCTGTAGGTCCGCATCGGTAGTTTTCCTCCTAACCTAGCGCCACCAGGCGACTAGGAGCATAGTTTAAAAAACCGGACCGGCGATCAAACCGGTGAGGGCCTCGGTTCACGGTTCACCCGATTGGACCGCCGGTTCGTTCGGTTCAATTGCGGTTTTATTAAAAAATAAAACAGGAAAGAAATATTAATAATCTGTTAAAAAAGTCAATGTATTTAAACAGGTCGTGAACTAGTATGACACAAGCAGCGCATGTACTAGATGGCCAGCGCAGTCTGCCTGCATGCGCTAGGCGCCCGAGTTCTCTAGTTCGATTCCCAGCCCCGCACATATAGTTTTTCTCGCGCGAACTGATGCCACCGGTCGGACCGGCGGCCTGGTACTCCCGGTTTTCTTCTGAAACCGCCGGTTCGACCGCGATTTGAGCGGTTTTCTCCGGTTCACTTGCGCAAACGGTCATGTGCGCTTAACAAACCGGCGGAGCCTCTGGTTCCGGTTTTTCCCCGGTTCAACCGGCGGTTCGGTCCGGTTTTTTAAACTATGCTAGGGAGGCGGATCTTTTTTCCACCGATCTGATTCTTTCAACGGCAATGATTTATCCTATGGCAAACTATTTTGGAGGTCTGAAAAGTTGATGATCAGCGTTGGAGCCGCGTCGAGCTCGGGTGAAGAAATGATCTGTCTATTTTTTCTTTAGTGGCTGCTACGGTAGTGCCGAAGAAGAGGGATATGCGTTGGTTTGTCATATAGGTTTATCCTATCTTTTCATACCTGTAAGATTTGTGTATACGTACTTTGTATCTCGTCTTTTATTTATCAATGAGAATTGTATTATCATGCAAAAAAAATACCTTTAGGTCCACCACTGTCTAGACAGGGATCGAATGACATATCAATTAAGTCTGAAATTTTTGGGAAGCTCTGGAAGGTACAATTCCCTCCCAAAGTGCACCATTTCCTTTGGCGACTCGCACACAACAGTCTCCCCATATTTATGTTTCATACGAGATGTGTTGTGTGTCACATTTTTTTTTCTCAAATACAATTTTGAAGTCTGAAGTTTTTTCTCAAATGCAAATATGCTAAAAAATAAATAGCAAAGCCTCAGAGGATGTAGGATTGAAACTGCTACGTACTGTGCTGGTCGGCCCTGGATAGCTACAAGAAATCCTGCTGTTGCCGGCTGAAGAAAAACTTTTATCTGACGCTTATTTGAAATACTTATTTCAGTTATTTGAGTAAAGTAATGAAAAAACTGAGACTCTCTATATATTTATTTATGGAACAAGTAGTGCTACAACTATTACTCATAAAATTTAAACCATACATCTCACACATATGTAGTAATCACTAAATAATGCAAGATCAGTTAAAGTACGACTTTGCAGTTTCATACAAGTATTTTTAGATTTTTTTGGTATATAATAACTTAGACCTTATTTGACCTTTGCATTCTTAGATTTATAATCAGTGTCTAAGTTCAGTTGTGTTTTCTATATAAATTTATTTTCTTGAAGAGAAATAATAGTAGATTTTTACATGATAGATTGAAAATGATTGTAGTTCTAGTTGATCCGTAACAATAATATGAACGACATCAAGAAAAACAGTGGCTCTTTAAAGCAATAATATGACAAAGATTTAAGCATTCAATACATTTGCGTGGTCTACTATAATAGTTAGAAAATAGCCAACTTGATGTGAAAAAATGATGGTGTGGCCAACTTAAAGCGTACATCTTGGATTTGTTCCATCACTTTGCCAAGGAAAAACTTTAACATGCATAGACATAACATTTATTACAAAATTTATGCGCAAAAATACAGCTATATATACAATACACTAGTTGGTAAAGCAGGGACAATAGAAAAAGCAGGAAATGTAAATGTAAATTAAACGAGCCGATTGATCAGATCTGAAATAAGATCAAGGTGCCCATTTATGTATACCGCATTGATTACCACCTCCAAAGACACATTTTCATGCCAGGTCTTTCTAATGTAAAATGCATTCATTCAACACCTTCTCCATAGAATCTTTTATTTTTGAAGATTGTGTGTAGCCGTCATGCTCCCTGTACATGCTCTCCATTACTCTCGCAAGGTTGATGACTCTTGTGAGCAGTGAAGTTGGTATAGATTTGTTGTTGAGAAACTCCTTGTTTATGCTCCTCCAGTGATCTTCCACCATACACCGAAGAGCTTCTTTGGCAACTTCCTCCGTTGTTCCATTATCTCTTGTGTAGCATGCCACTGCAGTAGCAACATTGTTTCCATCATGTTCTCTCTGTGCAATTGAATAACTAACATGAGGTGTGGTATGACAGATAATACAAAAGAACATGGTGAAACACAAGAGCAGAGCAACCCCCCCCCCCCCCCCCCCCCCCACACACACACACACACACATAAATAAACTTCAGTATAGTCAAATATCCCAATTAAAATTGTTTGACACTTTAGATATACTTGTATACATTAGGCCGCCCCTGGTTCCCCTCTTGCATCTCTTAAGACAAGTACATCAATTATATGCTTACCTCGTGGCCAGAGATATCATCCATAAGGCGGCATATTGTACAAGCGTTCACAATTATAGTTGGGAACTCATGCACCCAATCAAAAATCAACTTATTTGATTCTTCATCCTTGCTGATACCAGCAAATGATATGCATGCTAATGCCCAATAGTAGTAACACACAAATGTTGATATAGGGATGGGATCCCCCCCTCGTCTCTCCACATCACCTGTTGAAGCATGCATTCACTAACTTTCTTTATCTGCAGTTATGATAGATGCGAACATTGCGTAAGCAACCTGAGTTGTCCCCGAGATTGGTAAAAAGCCTGATTAATTGCAATACATCAAATGGTTAGTCAGAGATGTCACGTACAATATGTTTAGTGCAATCACACCCACATCTGATACACCATCAGTGACAAATTCTCCTAGCGTCTTCGTAAGTAGGGCCATCACATATCCAAAGTTGTCCCCTACACGTTTTGCAGCCTCTTCGTCCCAACTGGCCACATTAATTAATTCAAATTGTTAGCTTGTATCAAAAGTATGAATTGGAATCTGAATGTAACGAAATACAAATGCTGAAGTATAACGTTTGTTAATATATATATCACACTCTAAATTTTGTAGATTTCATTCAGAACACTAATTTAATTAAGAAAGTTTCTAAGTATGCACACTTAAGTATAATTGTTCAGTAGTCACATTACTCGATTGAGAAATGAAGATGCCTCTATAAAACGATAAGAGACTAAAAGAGGATAAGGAGGTTAAACTTCATGATAGCTCTTCGAGTGTAGTAGTGTACGGCTATATGCACTATTAATACGAGGAGGGACTAATGGTGTTGTCTGCATGCATGTGTTACTCGAAAAAATGATGATGTTAGCAAGATTCTTTGTCAACTGAAACATAGAAGAGAAGTATTAAAAATATACCCCGAGTTATGTTTCAACGGTTTGTGGTGTCGCGTTAAAAGTTACCATCCGATGGTTGATAAAGTTGTAACTGTATTGGTATCGAAGTACACATGGTACCTTGTTGGAAAAGGGATTTCTACATATGTGTTAGTGCAAACGTTCGGAACTTTTTTTGCCACACATGTATATATGAGTTTATTTGAATCCCTCGTCGATATTATTTCCACACTTAAAACGGATTTTTAATCGGATAAATAGTTTAGGCCTCGTTGAACTGTACGAGTTCTTCAACCGTGCCATAATTATCATAAGTGTCATCAAATAAGGAAAATAGTTTGATGATCTTGGCAAACATGAGTCGAGCTGCAGCATAATGTGGCTCATAGAAAACGCCAAGTGCCCAAAAGTAGCACACTATGGGCCGATTCCGTATATAAGTAAGTGTGATTGACGCATTGAGATCCTTGTACCACCTTCCACAAAAAGAATAAAATAAGATATAGATGATTTAATCGCTGAACCTAGTTTCATAATAATCTTATAGAAAACGAAGGAACAATGCATGCAAGATTTACTATACGAAAAAAACACAAATGTGTGTTACTCACGAAGTGATATGTTTAACCTCTTCACGGTGCATTAGCAAGAGTGCATGGAAATCTAACTTAGCAAGCTCCAGTATTTCATCCTCACAGGCATCCTCTTTTTCATATATTGGAATGTAGAGCTTTGCATCGAGCCTCTTCATTCTCCTGTAAGATGGCATGGCTAGGGCATACTGCACTTTCATCAAGATAGGTTCTGATAAATGGCCACCTATTACAAGGTTTGACAGACAGGTTCTTGCCAATTCTATGACAGATTCCAGGAATTTCTCTTCAGGTTTTCCTAGGAATGCAGCCTCATACAGGCTAACCAGTGCATCAACATTGTGACGTAATTTCTCTGTCAGTTCTCCCATCTCATTCACAAAATCATCCAATACATCTGCATTCATCAGGTTAGTTCCATAGAAAAAAAATTAGAGCTTGACGAACACAGTATCTGTCCCCGACTACTACTAAATAGTTAAAATGTACGGTGCCATGCAAAAATCGCATCTGATGTCCCTACAGCCTACATCCAGTTTAATCCGTCCTAAGATGTCTTTTCTTCAAATTGTCAATCCTTGAAAAACATCATAAATTATATATCCTAGTGGTGTGTTTATTAGTTTGATGACCCAATAGAAACTAGCTCGCTCCAAGTTGTGCCGCATGAAGACGACAGCAGTATTTGAATTTAGTAGACTTTCTGCTTGTGTATTTTAGCAGAGAGCTTCAGTTACAGGCTTCACCAAAGCAATGGACGGTAGAAGCATGCAACTATGCAAGAAACTTACCACAGGGAACATCAAAGCGGTGTTGTCTTAGCATGCGGAATCGCATGGCGATTGCCGTGATATTGGAATCATTGTCTGACATGTTGTTCAGAATCTCTTCATGTCCCGTGTTGATAAGGACATCCATGAAGTTATCAATCTGCCCCTCGAAATGGTAGCCAATTCCGAGACGCTCAACTGCGTCGATAGTTTTCATGCCTTTCAATAGATCTTTATATGTGGAGCATTTCTCAATGATTTGACCGACTCCATATATAAGATTATTTCGCCTTTCTTTTGTAGAAACCTGTAGTTTTTTGTATTTAAAGGTAAGATTCGACAAAAAACTTGATCTTTTCTAGTTACATAATAAGCATACATGATGCTCGCAGGGCATTGGACTGGCGCTAATAAAGTAATCTCCCCACACGCTTGGCTCGAACATCACCATGGGCCTCTTTGCCTTTTCGACATCAGCCATAAATTGCGATGATCCAGTTGTGTTGCTTGTATCCATAGTCAAACAATTTCCTGTTTATATAGTGTCAGTTTCTAGGTAATGTCCATGAAAAAATAGAGTAAAATCATATTGTCATATGAAGTATTTTGTTATGAAAGGGATAATAATTTATTATAACATAACCTATTATAGCATGGCCAATCAACTGTTGTCTTGTTGCCCTTCGCAAACTGTCTAGTCTGTGCTTGGCATATTAACTGGTACAGACCCCAAATGAGCGGTAGTGGTAAGGGGAGCGACGCCTTAGTGGAGCTTTGGCTTGGAACCACACGGTTCCATCGGACCACGCCGCCTAATTCTAGCAGACGAACTACAAGAATTTGAGTTTGCCACACATCCAGGCAGAGGTTGAACATAACAACATGCCAGTGGCGGAGTATATGAAGGAATGCACAACCACAAGGATTAGGAGTACCATACAGCCCCACTCTCAGCAATGCTTCCTCAACAAGCAAATTAAATGTCACAAGGAGGGTCACCAATTCTATAGCAAAATTCTGGAAAAGCAAACTTCTACACAGAGAGCCCAAAGTGCATAGTTGGGCCCCTGATTCGATCCGCGCTTCTCGAATTCATGCTACCACTAAATAACAATAATAAACTACTAATCACAACACCAGCTAAGCAAGAGGCTATCAGCTCTATGTTAATTATTAAAAGCAAGTGCAGCTCATATGACAACACATACAAAACCTTGTAAGCAAAAGTATGTGACAGGACATATGGCAGACTCTAATTAATGCACAACATATATGTCAATGATACATCTGAAAGCTGGAGAATGCAGCAAACCTGGAGTTATGACTAGATTGTGTCGACAGCGTTGATTATCTTCAGCTAAATGGTGATCCGGAGTGTCAACTGGATCACACGATGGAGTTGGTTTGTCCTCTCCCACTCTACCTGAGGGCACGGGATGTAGGTGAAAGAAAACAATTGGATGAACGATAAAACTGAACACGGACAAAGAATGTAGGTACCTCTTGTTTGCTTCCTTCTCTCCTTGTTCCCCACTAAGTCTTTGCTCTCAACGACGCCGCGCTTTTGTTAGTTTAATTTTTTTTTAACATTTGTAAAATAATTCCATAATCAGAGAATTTGAATTTTGTTAGCATTTATTAAAGTTGATTACATATTTAGATGAAGTCTACTTAGATTGTATACAAATATTAGCCAATTTGAATTGTTTAAATATGTTTGTATTTTGGCATTAATAAGTATCATTTATTTTTCTGGACATGTCGATATATTTTGGAGTATCTCCAATATTTTAGCAGTTTGAAATATCCAAATATGCTTGTATTTTCCAAATAATATTTAATTTAAGTGCGTAGTTAGTGGTGATATATTTTTTGTTGGATTCGAATCCACAATTGGGGAAAGTTCGTTTATATTGCATATAAATATTCAACAAATTTAAATCCACAATTGTTCACATTTCAAAAATTGTTAGAATCGGGTAGTTATTTATATTTGTTTTTTTCCCGTTTATTGAATGTTTAGATTTGGAAGGCATTTGAAATTTTGAAATTTTCGAATCTGGAATTTGTTCAAATGTCATAAATAGCCATCATTTTTTTGTGCTTATGTCGATACACTTGTTATATTTGGACTCTATTTGTGTTTTTTAAATGCTCATATTTGAAAAATGCATTAAAAATTAAATATTATAATTTTAAAAGTTGATCGTATGGCATAAATAGGTGGCATTTATTTTTGTGACCATTTTAAATGCCGCGTCTGTTTGGTGAAATTTATATTTGAAAATGTTGACGTTTTAAAATTGTTAGAAGAAGAAATAGTGAGGTGTAAAAAATTTGAATTGTAAATGTTCGGGTTCGATAGTTGTTTGAATTTAAATTTGTTGAAATTGGGAAAAAATTGTACTTATAAGTTGTTCAAATTTCGAAAATTGTTAGAATCAGGAAGTTATTCATACGCCCTTGCTGATAATATTTTGTAATAATTTGTGTTTTTTTAGTTGCGTTATATATATTGTAAGGAAAGGCGATAGTTCTAATTTGTGTAATGTATTTAGCTGAAATTCAATTTGAAATCAATCCGTGATTGGAAGGAATGAATTTGCATTTTCTCTATATATATTCATCTAATCAAGCATTTTTTGTTAAATGTAAGTACGTAGGCAAATAGATTTAAGTTATGTTACCTCTAAATATGTTAGCTAAATTGAAATGATAAAATATACTTCCATTGTGGCATAATTTTCTTATTTACCAACATATTTAGAGGAAATATATCATGTTTGCTGAGCGCGGCAGATGCGGCGGCCCGCGTGGTAAAATTTAAATTTGAAAACGTCCGCATTCGAAACTTGTTTAGATTTAAATATGTTTTTTTTTGTAATTATAAGTTGTTTAAATTTTAGAATTTGTTTAAATTGGGAAGTTTTTTTAAATTTATTTTTTACATTTACTGACTGCTCGGTTTTGAAAGGCATTAAAAATTAAATTCTCAAATTTTAATTTTGGTCATATGACATAAATAGGCAGTGCTGGTTTTTGTAGTCATGTTGTTTTTTTTGTCGTATTTGTAAATAATGCAGCGTGAAGAATTTAAATTCGGAAAATTGACGTTCGATTTTTTTTCGGAATTGAATTTGTTAAAATTTTAAAATAGTTTGGGTTTGTAAGTTCGTCAGAAATTTAAAGATTCGGAATGTAAAAATGCGTCGAAATTTGACGTTTGGAGTTTCTGCAAAATTGTAGCAATTTTAATGTTCAAAAATATATAGGTCTTTTTTTGTATTTGTCGTATTTAATAAAGCTACATAATCAGTGGAAATACAGTCTGTAAGTATTTTTAAATTGAACTCGATTTAATTGTAGGGAATTTACTTAGGTTGTCTTTAAATATTTGCCAAGTTAAAATGTTCAAAAAATGTTTGTATAAGTAGTTAGCATGTATTTTTGTGCACATTTTGATATATTTTTTTTTTGGTGGATAGATTTTAAACTATTGAATTTGCAATATGAATAGTTTTTCTGTAAATTGTATAAGAAAGTTGGGACCACATGTCAGTGATTTGTTAATTTTGTAATTTCCTCCTGAAAAGAATGAGTCCTGACAATGTGGGGTCACCGCGACGTCGACGTGACGTCAGCAGATGGCACGGCGCGGGCACGGCGAGCTCGCCGGCGGCGAACCACGGCCATCTAGGACGCGAGGCTGGCCGTGCGGGACGCGCCTGGACGCGGGGCAGCCGGAAGTGGCGGCGCCGCTTCGGTTTGGTCGCCGGAGCGACCCCGGCGGCGAGCAGGGCACAGCGTCGGCGATTCCGCGGCGGCTCCGGCGTCCCAGCAGTGGATCTTCGGTGAGGAGGAAGATCAAGCGACGGCGAAGCTTCTCGTATGCCTCGATTTGAACGTGGAGTAGCAGTGCGGTGGCGCGCCGCGTCGGCGGCCGCGGCGATGTCGCCGCCGCGCGTGAAAGAGAAAGGGAGGTGGGGGTATGTGTGCGACTTATTTCAGCGGGTCCCTAAAGTTTTTGGTAATTGCGTTTAGGTCCATGTACGCGTGAAATCGTGGACCGCGGAGCACGTGCTAGATTTGTGAGGGGCCTTTTTGCAATTGTGTCGCGGAGATGCTTCTCTGTCCGTTGGATTGAATTTGGACGGCGCAGATCGCGGTACTGTTCAACACTATTCCTAGCTACAGTGTGTACTGTTGTCAGGAACAGTGCGTGAGCACTGAGAGGCCGCGGATTTGCTCAGCTTTCATATTGTTAGTGATGATTAGTCTCTGTTCTCAACACCTGCTGCCTCCGGGTCGGTCGTCTTCTATCCCCCAGTTCGCTGCATAATAATAATATAGTAGCATCGATCGATTTTCATTTGGGTTGCACATGCCTTCAGGGCCGGCTCTATATTTTGTGGGGGCCCTAGTGCAAAGTTAAAACATGGGCCCCTAAATATAACATATATGTACGTATATTTAGATATATGAGGAAAATATAAAAATTTATATCCAAGCATATATTCTTTTTTAGATGTCTATTATTATTTAATAAGTTTCTTAATCAATGTCATATTACGACAGAAAGATTAAAATAGTAGCATGATATATAACATGTAGTATTTCCTGCTAGTTTGATTACCTCGAATAAAAACCAAATACCAATGTCCATCGACAATAATGCTTCAGTTCTTCAAAAAAGCTTCTTTGGGCATTTTTTCATGTAAAATCATCAAGGAAGATCAATGTTGTTGAAAATATCCTTCTCAATAAAACACATAGCCAATCCATTCGATACAATATACATGAAGGTAGAACCCTAAATCCATAATCTAACGTGTAACAATCCTAATTCGGATCATGAATACGTGGAGAATTAAATTCTTAGAAATATAGTGGGACCAAATTTGTATCTATACCCAGTGGCGGCGCCACCAGGGGACGAGGTGGGGCGTCCGCCCCCCCCCCCCCCCGGCTTTTGCGATATTTTTCATATATGTACACTGTATGTACGTATACAGGTATACCTGAACAAAAGCTATTAAAAAATAAAGAAAGAAAAGAATGGGGAAGAGCCAGGCATGACCACGGGAGTGGGGCGTGGACGCACGCTAGGAGACTGACCTACTCGCTCGGTCGCAGGAGACCGACCTGCTCGCTCCGCCTGTTTCTCTTCCCTATCTGCTCCCTCGATCCGCCGCCAATCCTCATGGTGCCTCAAATATGAGTGGGGAGCTACATGGTTTAAAAATATTGGTGTTGGCCGAACAATCCTCATGTTTTTTATGTCCATTGTTTTGCCCACCAACTTCAATTGGTGGTTGTTGCTATTGTGAAAGGAGTTCTAGGTGTTGGTAATTTCTTTGGTCATGTAAACAAGATTGTTAACATGGTTAGTGCTTCTTATAGATAATTGCAAAGATGTGTATTCAACTCTATATATACAATTCTAAATGCATCATTCTTTTGTAGGCGAGTGCTTCTTGTAGAAGAAAGATGCATTGTTGCTGAAGCATCATGACTATATGGCTTAAATTTTTTTGACCTTATTTTTTCGCCCCCCCCCCCCCCCCCCCGTCTCAATTCCTGGCGTCTATACCTGTACGCATCACTGTACCAGAGGCCGGCCGTCGGGCAGGCAGGGGCGAGCAGCGAGGAGGACTGATCCGAGGCGGCGAGGCGAGCGACAGAGGAGCCTGGCCACCTGGGCGGGATCGCAGGAAATCGATCCGAGGCGGCGATGTGAGCGAAACAGATGGAGAGTTGAGTCAAAAGAGACGAATAGCCAGGTGCCCAAGGGGAGCGAAGATGCGACTGTATGGATCGCTGGCTTTGGGCAAAACCTAGTTGCCGCGTACCGCGGGCGCTAATCGCTCCGCGTACCCTCTGTGCCACATGGGTCTGGCCCAGTTTGTGCGAGGGAGTAGTGCAGAGGAGGCGCGACGCCCGTCGGAGCTGAAGAAGATGACCGCCAGGGTGCCCGGAGCTGATGGAGACAAGCTCGACGGACCTCGCCGCCGACGGGGACGGCGCGGCTGGCCGCGACGTCGCCGGCCAGGCGAGGAATGGACCTCACCGTAGTCGGCGACGACGCGGCTCGCCGCGGCGGCGCAGGTGGAGGTGAGGAAGTACCTTAACTGGGGGGTGCAGGTTCGGGGTGGCCTGCGCCGGAGAAGGTGGATTGGGAGGTTTAGAGGGAAGCCGGGGCGGCGGTGGACCGGCGGCGACCGTGGTTCGAGCAGGGCGGGGCGCCGAGCGCGGGTGTGGCAGCAGGCGGTTATGGCCGGAGGTACGGCGGCGGGGGAACGGCTGGAGGAGGAGAAGGTCGGAGCGGTTACGGCGAGCGGCGGAAGCAGACGGCAGCGACAGCAAGCGAGATGGAGGAGGAAGGGGAAGAAGAAGGTTCATGGGCCAGCAGGCTCCACGTACCGCGCCAACTAGGAGCTCCCCTGCCTTTGCCTGCGTGTGTTCACATCATGGGCCTTTGAAGCTTAATTTTTTTCCAGCCCAACACAAGTACGCAAGGGAACAACAGTATTATAGCCATATAGATCATGGGCCCCCTCCAGGAGTGGGCCCTTGTGCGCTGCACAAGGTGGCCATGGGTCAGAGCCGGCCCTGCATGCCTTGGCCTAACGTGCTTTCCATTTACGTGAATACAGGCAGCTTCCTTTCTCGATACAGTTGCAGCTGAGGCTAGCACCGATCGATTTTCCTTTGGGTTAACACATGCCTTAGCCTGTGGAGTAATACAGACAGTGTCCTTTCTTGATACAGTTGCACTTGCGTGGTCTGCACATGTCATCTTCCGCAACTCCACATCGCCCTGCCAGAGACACAGGTGCAACACGACGACTCTGTTGGAATTTATGGCCTTTGCCCACTTTCTGTCCATGGCCCAATTAATTTCGAAAATCACATGGCCCATTTATTTGGCTGTTAAATGAGTCATTGATTGATAATTAACGGACGTTAATTTCGGGAAAATTAAATGAGTCATTGATTGATAATTAACGGACGCGTTAATTTCGGGAAAATTAAATGAGTCATTGATTGATAATTAACGGACGCGTTAATTACTCAGCGGTTTCCGATTCTTTTGGATCGTGGGGCTGTTACCGACTCGATCGTGCGGCTGCACCCACGTCCTACCCGAACCGCACTATATATACAGGCAAGCGAACCTAGCCGCCACAAGACGCAACACATGGTCGCTCACCGCCCTAGTTCCAGAACATTGCGTCGCCGTATTCCAAATCTTCTCCATCCCGTCTTCCGGCGTGTACCGGTTGAAGGGACAGTAGGCCTCCGGAACCCCGCCTCTTGTGATCATGTACGGGAGAGGGGCATCAGGTTTTTGGGGAGCGCACTCACGCGACTACTGGCTTCGAGTTCTTCTCCAACGACGACTTCTTCCCCGACATCGCCAATCTCTTCATCAACGACATGGGCGACGCCGGTTCCACTGCTGCTGCCGCATCGTACGTTTTCTTGATCTTCCTGTTTGATATGTGCTAGAGTTTCTGCTTGTAGTAGTTGCTCTAGATTCGTTCTGTTTTTCTACTGTTATAGTAGATCGCATGATTAGTTTAATTCTGTTTATTCTAGTCATAAACTGTTTATCAATTTCGTGGATTAAATCTACTGCTAAATTGCTTATATATTCAACAATCCAAAAACCTGATTATAGGCAATTTGTATCGCCTGGCTTTCTCGCGTCAACGAAGCCATTTCCCTTTAAAGGGGTGTTGTACAAACGGTGGCGCATGAGAGCAGTTTACTGGTTTCAGAACAGTAACTGCTATGCTGCCACCAAAGGCAAACCTGAGGGCGAGCTTAATCTGAACAACAGGAAGCTTTTGAGAAGCTCGATACTCTGTTTAAGAGTGCCCTTCTGAGTATTCTTGACGATTCCATTGTGGATTCGTATATGTCTTTTGACACTGGCAAAGACATGTGGGATGCGCTCGAGGCCAAATTTGGGGCCTCGGACGCTGGCAGCGAGTTGTACGTCATGGAGCAATTCTATGACTACAAGATGACTGATGAGCGTTCTGTTGTACAACAGGCTCATGAGATACAGTCGCTCGCTAAAGAACTTGAGCACTTCAAGTGTAATTTACCGGACAAGTTTGTTGCGGTGGCATTATCGCCAAGCTTCCACCTTCGTGGAGCAACTTTGCTACTTCTCTGAAACACAAGAGACAAGAGTTTTCCGTTTCGGATCTCATTGGGTCGCTTGATGTGGAAGAAAAGGCGAGAGCGAAGGATACACGTGCTCGAGTTGCTGAGGCTGGTTCTAGTGCCAATATGGTACAGAAAAAGAATTACCAGCCGCCCCACAAGTCCAAATTTAACAAGAGCAACTCAGGGGGTAAAGGCAAGTCTGATGGAAGGTTCAAGCCTTCACAGCCTACCAACTTTAAGAAGAGCAACAATAAGAAGCCGAGGAAGGGATCATGCCACGTTTGTGGTGATCCGGAGCATTGGGCACCTCGCTGTCCCAATCGCCATGAGCTACGCACATCTGAGAACAGGGCAAGACTGCCAATGTTGTCATTAGCGACACCGTGATGAAGGAATCTGGGTACGGTATATTTCCTACCATTCTTTCAGTTTGTCATTCTCCTGAATGGTTGATTGACACTGGTGCTAATGTACATGTTTGTGCTGATGCCTCGATGTTTTCTTCTTACCAGGTCATAGGGACTTCCCCGTGCTGATGGGGAACGGTTCACATGCTTTTGTTCGTGGTGTTGGCACGGTCGATCTGAAGTTTACTTCGGGAAAGATCGTGCGGCTGAAGAACGTGCATCATGTGCCCTCCATCAATAAGAATCTCGTCAGCGGTTCGCTACTATGTCGAGATGGTTATAAGTTGGTTTTCGAGTCCAATAAAGTTGTAATATCTAAGTATGGACAATTTGTTGGAAAAGGCTATGAGTGCGGAGGCTTGTTCCGCCTATCTATGTCAGACTTTTGCACTAAAGTTATTAATCATATTTGCCATGAAATTGAGTATAATGTCTGGCATTCACGACTTTGTCATATTAACTTTGGTTGCATGACGCGGCTAGCTAGTTTGGATTTAATTCCGAAATTCACTACTGTCAAAGGTTCCAAGTGTCAAGTATGTGTGCAAGCTAAGCAACCTCGCAAGTCTCATACGGCTGCTGAGGCAAGAGACTTGGCACCGCTGGAACTTATACATTCAGATCTCTGTGAGATGAATGGCGTGTTGACAAAAGGCGGAAAGAAATATTTCATGACGCTTATTGATGACTCCACTAGATATTGTTATGTGTATCTTCTGAAATCAAAAGATGAAGCTTTAAACTTTTTAAAATCTATAAAGCTGAAGCAGAGAACCAACTTGATCGGAAAATTAAACGATTGAGGTCCGATCGCGGTGGAGAGTATATTTCCAATGAGTTTGATTCGTTTTGTGCGGAACATGGTATAATCCATGAGAGGACGCCTCCCTACTCGCCTCAGTCAAATGGAGTGGCTGAAGAGAAAGAACCGAACTCTAACTGATTTGGTTAACGCCATGTTAGACACTTCGGGTCTCTCCAAGGCATGGTGGGGGAGGCTCTATTGACAGCTTGTCATGTCCTAAACCGAGTTCCCATTAAGACGAAAGCTGTTTCTCCATTTGAGGAATGGGAAAGGAAAAATACGAGACTCTCTTACTTTCGTACTTGGGGTTGTTTGGCGAAAGTCAATATACCAATTCCCAAGAAGCGCAAGCTTGGACCAAAAACCGTGGATTGTGTTCTTCTGGGCTACGCTTTTCATAGCGTTGGTTATAGATTTTTGTAGTAAAATCAGAGGTATCCGACGTTAACGTTGGTACGATTATGGAGTCGAAGGATGCGACTTTCTTTGAGGAAATCTTTCCGATGAAGGATATGCCTAGCTCATCAACTCAGGAGATACCTAATACATCTAGTCAGGAATTGGTTGATATTCCTGATCCTACCATTTCGATAGAACACACTGATAATCCTGTGGAGGATGACAATGAAGTTCCTGTTAGGAGCAAGAGACAGAGGACTGCAAAGTCTTTTGGTGATGATTTCATTGTGTACCTTGTGGATGACACACCCAGTACAATTTCAGAAGCCTATGCATCTCTTGATGCTGACTACTGGAAGGAAGCTGTCCGTAGCGAGATGGATTCCATCTTGGCTAACGGAACCTGGGAAGTCACTGATCGTCCTTATGGGTGTAAACCTGTAGGATGTAAGTGGGTGTTCAAGAAAAAGCTTAGGCCTGATGGTACTATTGAGAAGTACAAGGCGCGGCTTGTGGCCAAGGGTTATACCCAGAAAGAAGGTGAAGACTTCTTTGATACTTACTCACCTGTGGCTAGACTGACCACGATTCGTGTGCTACTTTCGTTGGCTGCCTCGCATGGTCTTCTCGTTCATCAAATGGACGTTAAGACAGCTTTCCTAAATGGAGAGTTAGACGAGGAAATTTACATGGATCAGCCCGATGGTTTTGTAGTACCTGGTCAGGAAGCAAAGGTGTGCAAGTTGTTGAAGTCTTTATATGGCCTGAAGCAAGCTCCTAAGCAATGGCATGAAAAGTTTGAAAGAACTTTAACTGCTGCAGGTTTCGTTGTAAACGAATCTGACAAGTGTGTGTACTATCGCCATGGTGGGGGCGAGGGAGTTATTCTCTGTCTGTATGTCGATGACATACTGATTTTTGGAACCAACCTTGAATTGATTAAGGAGGTTAAGGATTTCTTATCTCGATGTTTTGAGATGAAGGATCTAGGAGTGGCTGATGTTATCTTGAACATCAAGCTGCTGAGAGATGGTAATGGTGGGATTACACTGCTTCAGTCTCACTATGTGGAAAAGGTCTTGAGTCGTTTCGGGTATGACGACTGTAAGCCTTCTCCGACACCATATGATCCTAGTGTGTTGCTTCGAAAGAACCAACAGAGTGCTAGATATCAACTGAGACATTCTCAGATTATTGGCTCGCTTATGTATTTGGCTTGTGCCACGAGGCCTGACATCTCTTTTGCTGTGAGCAAGTTGAGCCGGTTTGTTTCTAATCCGGGAGATGATCATTGGCATGCTCTTGAGAGAGTTATGCGTTATTTAAAAGGCACTGCGAGCTATGGAATTCACTACTCCGGGTATCCGAGGGTACTGGAGGGTTATAGTGATTCTAATTGGATATCTGATGCTGATGAGATTAAGGCCACGAGTGGTTACGTGTTTACACTTGGTGGTGGCGCTGTTTCCTGGAAGTCTTGCAAGCAGACCATCTTAACGAGGTCAACTATGGAAGCAGAACTCACAGCGTTAGACACAGCCACTGTTGAAGCAGAGTGGCTTCGTGAGCTTTTGATGGACTTACCTGTGGTTGAAAAACCAATACCCGCCATCCTTATGAACTGTGATAATCAAACTGTGATAGTTAAGATTAAAAGTTCTAAGGATAATTTGAAGTCATCAAGGCATGTGAAGAGGAGATTGAAATCTGTCAGAAAATTGAGAAACTCCGGAGTTATTGCGTTGGATTATATCCAAACATCTAAGAACTTGGCAGATCCCTTCACAAAGGGTTTATCACGTAATGTGATAGATAGTGCATCAAGGGAGATGGGTTTGAGACCCACGGTATGAGTTTTCCTTAGTGGTAAACCACTCTATTTGATCGGAGATCCCGTGAATTAGAAGTGGGAGACAAGCTTTTGGTTGATACGTCTCCAACGTATCTATAATTTCTGATGTTCCATGCTTATATTATGCCAATTGCTACATGTTTTATATACACTTCATATCACTTTTATGTATTTTCTGGGACTAACCTATTAACAAGATGCCGAAGTGCCAGTTCCCTGTTTTCTGCTGTTTTTGGTTCCAGAAAAGTACTTCTGCAAATATTCTCGGAATTACACGAAACAAATGGTCACGTCCCTATTTTTCAGCACCGTCACGGAAGTCCGAAGGAGAGACGAAGGAGGGCGCCGAGGTGGCCAAACCACACCCCGGCGTGGTGGGCCCCCTGGCCGCGCCGCCCTATGGTGTGGGCCCCTCGGGACTCCACCGACGCCGCCCCTTCGCCTATATATTGCCTCAGATGCGAAAACCCTAAAATACGAAGTCATATTCCACGAAGAGTTCCGCAGCGCCGCCGCCATCGACGAGAAGTTTCGAGGGACAGAATCTCTGTTCCGGCACGCCGCCGGGACGGGGAAGTGCCCCCGGAGCCATCTCCATCGACTCCATCGCCATCTCCAGCGCCGCCGCCGCGCCGTGGCTGCAGCGGTCCGTCGTCTCCTCTCTGGGCTGCACCTCTTCATCAACCTCTCCATCAAGTGTGCTCACCATGACCATGTGTGAGTAGTCTCCCCCGAGGCTGAGGGCTCTACCGGTAGCTATGTGGTTTATCTCTCTCTCCCATGGTGTGATCTTTATGTGATCATGAGTATTGCTAGTATCGCTGAATTCATATGTAATGTTTATGCTACTCAAGTGATTGTATCTAGTTTCTGGAGTCATTGTGACAACACGGTATCAAGGTGACAGTGTGGGTACTTGTGTGACTCTATGAATAATTTAGACATTTATCATGGTTTATTCTTGGGAATTGTGGTGTTTGTTTACTCAGACTTTGAGGAGTGCTTTTGCAGCCCTACACATAGTACTCTTGTGTTATCAAGAAGGAGAATAATCCCGAGTATCATTTACTTGCATTCAGTTGTGCTAACATGTTGAGAGGTACCACTAGTGAAAGTATGATCCCTAGGCCTTGTTTCTAAGCATTGAAACACCGTTTACAACAAGTTCTGCTACATGTTTGCTTGCTGCCATTTTATTCAGATTGCAATTACTACTTATAATCATCCATATCACTTGTATTTCACTATCTCTTCGCCGAACTAGTGCACCTATACATCTGACAAGTGTATTGGGTGTGTTGGGGACACAAGAGACTTCTTGTATCTTAATTGCAGGGTTGCTTGAGAGGGATATCTTTGACCTCTACCTCCCTGAGTTCGATAAACCTTGGGTGATTCACTTAAGGGAAACTTGCTGCTGTTCTACAAACCTCTGCTCTTGGAGGCCCAACACTGTCTACAAGAATAGAAGCGTGCGTAGACATCAAGCTATTTTCTGGCGCCGTTGCCGGGGAGGTAAGGTAAAAGGTATTCACATCCTCTGGCTACAAAGCTATTTTCTAGTATTGTTGCTAGTGTGTGAGTGCTCGAAGTTATTTCCTTTAGATTCTGCAATTATATCTTTTTGTTTCTTGTTTTTATTTTCACTAGTTAGGCTTAATGGAAAACAACAAAAAAATTAGAGATCTTTATGAACTTTATATTGAATTAGGACATGATGCTTTTGAAGAAAAATTAAAAAACCTATGGAGGCTTGTTTGCATGATGGTAGCAATGGTATTACTATAAATTCTTTGAACACCATTATTGCTAATGCTATGGAAAAGTCTAAGCTTGGGGAAGCTAGTTGTGATGAATATGATATTTTTAGTCCCCCAAGCTTTAAGGAGGAAATTTGCTTTGATAACTTTGCCTCCAATATATGATGATTATAATCATTGTGATATTTTCAGTCCACCTACTATTGAGGATATAGTTTATGTTGATTATGATATGCCTCCTATATATGATGTTTACAATGATGAATATGATATTCTCAGTCCATCTACTATTGAGGATAAAATCATTTTGATTATTCTATGCCTCCTATTTATGATGATTACAATGATGGATGTGATACTTTTACTCTCACTATTACTAATGATAATGTTCATGCTTATGTGGAGAGTAATGATACTTTTATGCATGTGGATCATGATAAGAATGCTTATGTGATAGCTATATTGTTGAGTTTATTCATGATGCCGCTGAAAATTATTTTGAGAGAGGAAAGTATGGTTATAGAAATCTTCATGTTACTAAATTCTTCTCTTTATGATGAATGTTTTGAGCTTTCTCTTGATTTGCTTTTATTTGCTGGGTACTTTAAGACCTACTGGTCCTTATGAGAGAGGGAGACACGATTTCATATATCACAATAATATTAAGTCTTCTCTCTTTATGTTGAAATTTTTGAAGTTACACTTGTTTTGCATTTCTATGCTAGTCACTTTGTTCTTCATTGACTTGTTTTCTTACAAGACTCCTATGCATAGAAAGAGTGTTAGATTTAAACATGTTTTATATATGCTTCTTGATGCTCTCTTTTATGTTTCAACTCTCATCTTTATGTGGCATCATAAAAATCACTATGCCTAGCTAAAAGGCTTTAAAGAAAAGCGCTTATGGGAGACAACCCATTGTTTTTATTTTCTGTTATTTTTTTTTCTTTGTTTGAGTCAAGGTGTTTGTTACTTCTGTAGCAACTCCTTTGTATCTTTATTTTATTGCATTGTTGTGCCAAGTAAAGTTCTATATTGAAAGTTGATGCAAGATTTGGATTTCTGCGCAGTACAGATTTTTAGCTGTCACGAATTTGAGCTTTTCTCCCTGTAGAAAATTAAAAATTCTGAAAAAATCACGCATCTTCCTGAGATATGTACGCAACTTTCATTATTTGGCCAGATCCATCTGAGCAACTTAAGTGCCTCGAAAAAATTCGTCATTCCAGACTGTTCTGTTTTTGACAGATTCTGCCTTTTGTTTTGCATTCGCTCTTTTACGATGTTTGTGTGGATTTCTTTGCTCCACAAAGCATTGGTGGCTGTAGCTAATGTCCAGAAGCTTTGGGAATGATTGTTCATTACAGAATATGAGAATTTTTGATTATGCACTAACCCTCTAATGAGAACTGTCTTGAGTTTGGTGTGAAGGAAGTTTTCAAGGATCAAGCGAGAAGGGTGATATTATGTGATCAAGAAGAGTGAAAAGCCTAAGCTTGGGGATGCCCCCGTGGTTCATCCCAACCATATTCAGAGACTCAAGCGTCTAAGCTTGGGGATGCCCAAGGCATCCCCTTCTTCATCAACAACTTATCAGGTCATCTCTAGTGAAACTATATTTTAATTCTTTCACATCTTATGCGCTTTACTTGGAGCGTCTGTGTGCTTTTATTTTTGTTTTTGTTTGAATAAATTCGGATCCTAGCAATCCTTGTGTGGGAGAGAGACACGCTCCGCTTTTTCATGTGAATACTCATGTTCTTCACTTATATTTGTTGAGTATTCTTAACTAGCTACTGCAGTGCTTTTAGCTCCTGTTTTTCATGCATCTCTTCGAGCTGTTAGCACTTGTTTATAAATACTCTCTTGCTGCATTATATTATCATTTGGAGAGTTTATGTTTAAATAAATTGATTGGTGTTTGTTTGGAAGAAAGAAAATGCTACATGTGTAGTTGGTATTGGAAAAGACATATGCATTCTTGTAGATCATTGTCTTGTTTCGATTTGATACTTTGCAATTGTTTTGAGCTCTCAAGTAGATCATGTTTAAGCTCTTGCATCATGTAGTTAAAGCCTAGTAGTGGAGAACTACCGTAGAGCTTGTTGAGACTTGGGATGCATATTTGTTCTCTCTAAGGTCTAGATATTTTCTGGTAAAATGTTTGAGCAACAAGGAAGACAGTGTAGAGTCTTATAATACTTGCAATATGTTTTTATGTGATTCTTGCTGTACCGGTTTATACTTGTGTTTGCTTCAAACAACCTTGCTAGCCTAAACTCTGTACTGAGAGGGAATGCTTCTCGTGCATCCAAACTTGAGCCAAAACCCATGCCATTTGTGTCCACCATACCTACCTACTATGTGGTATTTCCTGCCATTCCAAGTAAATATTTCATGTGCTACCTTTAAACTATTCAAAACTTTATTACTCCTTATTTGTGTCAATGTTTTATAGCTCATGAGGAAGTATGTGGTGTTTTATCTTTCAATCTTGTCATTTACTTCTGACAGACTTTCACCAATGGACTAGTGGCATATACATCCGCTTATCCAATAATTTGCAAAAAGAGCTGGCAACGGGGTGCCCAGCCCCAATTAATTACAACTTTCATTAATAATTCTCTTCACATGTTTTGCCCTGATTTATCAGTAAGCAACTTAATTTGCAAATAGACACTCCTCCATGGTATGTGAATGTTGGAAGGCACCCGAGGATTCGGTTAGCCATGGCTTGTGTAAGCAAAAGGTTGGGAGGAGTGTCATCTATAAAGAAACTAAAATACATGTGTAAACAAAAGAGAAGAGGGATGATCTACCTTGCTGGTAGAGATAACGTCCTTCATGGGAGCCGCTCTTGAAAGTCTGGTTGACAAGGGGGTTAGAGTGCCCACTACCATTCGTTGACAACAACAAACACCTCTCAAATACTTATTTTGTGCTCTCTATATGCTTTCGAAAACTTAAAAAGCTCTAGCACATGATTTAATCCCTGCTTCCCTCTGCGAAGGGCCTATCTTTTACTTTATGTTGAGTCAGTTTACCTACTCCTTTCTATCTTAGAAGCAAACACTTGTGTCAACTTTGTGTGCATTGATTCTTACATGTTTACTTATTGCACTTGTTATATTGCTTTATGTTGACAACTATCCATGAGATATACATGTTACAAGTTGAAAGCAATTGCTGAAACTTAATCATCCTTTGTGTTGCTTCAATGCCTTTTACTTTGAATCTATTGCTTTATGAGTTACCTCTTATGCAAAACTTTTTGATGCTTGTCTTGAAAGTACTATTCATGAAAAGTTTTTGCTTATATGATTCATTGTTTACTCTTTATCTATTGTTAGCAAACTATAGACCATTGCTTTGAGTCACTTCATTCATGACATGAGCCTTGCAATATATTTGATCAAGATTGTGTGAAAGCATGTCTCCTCAGAAATTATTTGTTGTTATCGTTTTACCTACTCGAGGACGAGTAGAACTAAGCTTGGGGATGCTTGATACGTCTCCAACGTATCTATAATTTCTGATGTTCCATGCTTATATTATACCAATTGCTACATGTTTTATATACACTTCATATCACTTTTATGCATTTTCTGGGACTAACCTATTAACAAGATGCCGAAGTGCCAGTTCCCTGTTTTCTGCTGTTTTTGGTTCCAGAAAAGTACTTCTGCGAATATTCTCGGAATTGCACGAAACAAAAGGCCACGTCCCTATTTTTCAGCACCGTCACGGAGTCCGAAGGAGAGACGAAGGAGGGCGCCGAGGTGGCCAAACCACACCCGGCGCGGTGGGCCCCCTGGCCACGCGCCCTATGGTGTGGGCCCCTCGGGACTCCACCGACGCCGCCCCTTCGCCTATATATTGCCTCAGATGCGAAAACCCTAAAATACGAAGTCATATTCCACGAAGAGTTCCGCAGCGCCGCCGCCATCGACGACAAGTTTCGGGGACAGAATCTCTGTTCCGGCACGCCGCCGGGACGGGGAAGTGCCCCCGGAGCCATCTCCATCGACTCCATCGCCATCTCCAGCGCCGCCGCCGCGCCGTGGCTGCAGCGGTCCGTCGTCTCCTCTCCGGGCTGCACCTCTTCATCAACCTCTCCATCAAGTGTGCTCACCATGACCATGTGTGAGTAGTCTCCCCCGAGGCTGAGGGCTCTACCGGTAGCTCTGTGGTTTATCTCTCTCTCCCATGGTGTGATCTTTATGTGATCATGAGTATTGCTAGTATCGCTGAATTCATATGTAATGTTTATGCTACTCAAGTGATTGTATCTAGTTTCTGGAGTCATTGTGACAACACGGTATCAAGGTGACAGTGTGGGTACTTGTGTGACTCTATGAATAATTTGGACATTTATCATGGTTTATTTTTGGGAATTGTGGTGTTTGTTTATTCAGACTTTGAGGAGTGATTTTGCAGCCCTACACATAGTACTCTTGTGTTATCAAGAAGGAGAATAATCCCGAGTATCATTTACTTGCATTCAGTTGTGCTAACATGTTGAGAGGTACCACTAGTGAAAGTATGATCCCTAGGCCTTGTTTCTAAGCATTGAAACACCGTTTACAACAAGTTCTGCTACATGTTTGCTTGCTGCCATTTTTATTCCAGATTGCAATTACTACTTGTAATCATCCACATCACTTGTATTTCACTATCTCTTCGCCGAACTAGTGCACCTATAAATCTGACAAGTGTATTGGGTGTGTTGGGGACACAAGAGACTTCTTGTATCTTAATTGCAGGGTTGCTTGAGAGGGATATCTTTGACCTCTACCTCCCTGAGTTCGATAAACCTTGGGTGATTCACTTAAGGAAAACTTGCTGCTGTTCTACAAACCTCTGCTCTTGGAGGCCCAACACTGTCTACAAGAATAGAAGCGTGCGTAGACATCATTGGTCAGCTGGGAGGAGAGTATCCCTACATTATTTTTCTCACTCCGTGAAGATGCAATACTCTCCTGATCTGCATGGCAGGTTGATATTTATCTTAATGTGTTCTAAGCGGCTTACTTTTATAAGCGGAGATGTTATCCTGCAGAGCATCTCTTGAGGAATACACCTATATGAGTCTGACTATTAAACGTCGTAGTTTATGAGAGTTGGGTGCTCTCTAGTAAACTCATGAAAGGTCTTGGAGTATGACGCATAAGCTCCACCCGGGGGAAGCCTTGAGGCAGCCCAGTATCGGTCAAGGGCTTGTGTGAAATTAGTTTGCAGCAAACTTGTAGTTCAAGATATAGTCCACTATCCAAATTGTGATCTAGTGTAGCATAAGTTTTTAAGTGGAAGTTCAACTTAACAGTTTCCACTAAGCACCGGTATATAAACAATGTTTTGGAACAAATGTGGCATGATGTGCCAATGAGACTTTGTGGGGGATTGTTGGAATTTATGGGTCTTTGCCCACTTTCTGCCCATGGCCCAATTAATTCCGAAAATCTCATGGCCCATTTATTTGGTTGTTAAATGAGTCATTGATTGATAATTAATGGACGCGTTAATTTCGGGAAAATTAAATGAGTCATTGATTGATAATTAACAGACGCGTTAATTTCGGGAAAATTAAATGAGTCATTGATTGATAATTAACGGACGCGTTAATTACTCAGCGGTTTCCGATTCTTTTGGATCGTGGGGTTGTTACCGACTCGATCGTGCAGCTGCGCCCACGTCCTACCCGAACCGCACTATATATACAGGCCGAGCGAACCCTAGCCGCCACAAGACGCAACACATGGTCGCTCGCCGCCCTAGTTCCAGAACATTGCGTCGTCGTATTCTAAATCTTCTCCATCTCGTCTTCCGGCGTGCACCTTTTTATGATAGGTAAAGAGCCTTTTTATGATATTAGAAACATAGGCCATCTTTAAGCACTGGAATAACCGTAAAGATAAGGAATATCAAGAAAATCAAGAAGAGACACTAGCACGTTGTGGCGGCACCCTGCCAACGTCTAGATTATTTGGCCCAGAATGTGTTTTTGTAATCTGAACTGTAATAATACATTGATGAACTGGTAAAATAGTGTTCTATAGCAACAACCCGACCGAATTCGGTGGTTTATCAACAAGGTTTAGATGGAGATTAATACCATGAAACATATATTTGCCAGTAATAATACTAGTAATTAATGCATACACAATAAAATACTGTTGAGTACAGGTAGAAACATATTTCTGTATTTCCTATTTTATGTGTCTCTATAGGTTAATTTAGGTTTTTCATGTATTCTCAACACATATATTTTTCACCTACGTTGCTATTATATTCATGTGTTTTTGTTCCTACTTCTATATGTTTCTTAAGCAGAGGTTAAACCTATTCCTAAATCCCATCTCTTCCACTTGCACTTTATCTTCTTTCAATCAAGTTATCAACTGTTCTCACCAATTCTCAGTGTAGCCTTGTTTTATTCAAGTTGTATGATGAAGTTGGAGAAAGAATTGCCAACTTCTTATACAAATATGGTAGGTGACTAAAAACAATTTTAAGGGATCAACACTGATTTTTGTTTACTATAACAGGTTACATATCTCGAATGTGTGATGAATAGCTAAAAAAAGTCTATTGTAGATGAAAGATGGTTGCACCATAGCGATACGCTTTAATAATCACAATCACTAGTTCTCATGCATGTAGATGAAGAAGGATTTAACGAAGTCACGATGTTCAGTCACACAATTTATCCATAGAAACTCAGCACACTGTGAGTTATGATCTACAAATATTATGACCGCATAAGGTCTGACACTTATAGAGTAGATTATTTCTTATCAGAAAGTGTGGGGGATTGTTGATTTACCATAGGAAGATCAATATGTACAAAATATATAAGACAGAAAAGGTTATCTGATCGCAAGTTGTCACTAATTAAGGATGATCAAATATTACCAACAGCAAGTGTAGAAGCGCTCATGGTAACCAGATGCTACACAAGAAGAAATGCTCCTAACAATCCCGAATGACCCGAACACTCCTCCGGACAACAGGTGTGATGGTGGAATCACTCGAGTCTAAAGGGTCGGCCCCCAAGCCGTTCGTGCCGGAGCGGCGGCCACGCTCCAGGACCTTGACATCCATCTTCGTCTTGTCCCTCCCGATTGCATTCCCCTCCTTCCAGCCGTACCCAGCAAGGAGCGCGGCCCCATAGCCCTCCACGGGCACGTCGTCGTACTCGTCGGCGCCCTGGATGTCGGGAGAGCGGCCATGTCCTGCTTGAACCGCCGCATTGCAGCGGCGGCGTCCTGGGCGGGGAGCTTCCTCCTGTTGGACTCCTCCGTGTCACGGACAACGAGGCCGTAGCGCGCGCTCGATGATGTGGGGTTGTTGTCGGAGGCGTCGGGCACGAAGGCAGGTCCACTGTCCGTGGGCACGGTGGAGGGCCTGCGCGAGTTTGGAAGGGGCGCGAATGCGCGATGACGACGGTGGGTTTGGCTAATTTGGCGAGAGGTTGCGAGGGGTCGAACGTGGTGATGAATCGCGGTGCCGGGCCGGAGTCTGCAGCGGGGACGGAGAAGGCGACGGGGCTCGCGGTGGTGGGCTTGGGTTTGGACGGGATGGAGAAGCAGAGCTTCGATCTATTCTCTTCCATGGCGGGCCGGCGGCTATCTGTGCGGAGCGAGCGATCCGGCGATCTGTGGTTTGGAGCGATCGATTGCTTGTGGGTTGGGGGATCCGTCGGGAGTCTCCGATCTTTTTTTTATGGTAATACGATTCTCATTGATAAACAAAACACGAAGATACAAAGTACGTATACACCGATCTTACGGATCTGAAAAGATAGGATAAACCTATGTGATAAACCAACACCTATCCATCTTCTTCGGCACCACCGTAGCAGCCACCAAGGAGAAAATAGACAGATCACCTCTTTACCCGAGCTCGACGCGGCTCCATCGCTGATCATCAGCTTTTCGGACCTCCAAAGTAGTTTGCCATAGGACAAACCATTTTCGTTGAAAGAATCAGACCGGGGCAGCACGACCCCGGACACGCCATCGAACTTCAGCACTGTCACCCCCACATAACGACGTCGGAGTAGGGAACCAGAACCGTCAGTCTCCATCCACGAATCCACCACAAGGTGCACCATCTTTCAGCTGTCACCAGTGCAGACCACCATCTGCACGTACTTCTGGACGAATCCTCTCTGCTCCACCATGGCGCCGGAGACAACACCGCATCAACGGGGACAAAGCAGGAGGAAAAACCCATCTGATGGAGTCGCCGCCGCCGCCTCGCCGACACCATCCATGAACCCGACCGCCACCGATCTGAAAGATCGGCAAGCACACAGTGCCACCAACTCCGAGACGCCGCCATGAAGGACAACGCCGGTGTGGGAGAAAAGTTGAGGCAGATTTATTTGCCCGGGCGCCGCTCCCACCACCCCAACGACGCACCATGCCAAGAAACTCCTAACCCTAATTACCATGCAAAAACGGGGTCCCCCTCCCTCCTGCCGCCGGAGCGGCAAGCGGAAGGAGAGGGGCCCAGCTCTTCCGCGGTGGCCTGCGCCGGTGGCGGCACCGGTGGCCTGCGGCGATGGCGACGGCTAGGGTAGGAAACGTGTGTCGCCTCGCGAGTCACCCGACAAGGGAGTCTCCGATCCGAAACATTGGGATTATGCACGGCTGATGGGTGTACGAGTTGTATACGGATACAAGTCCGTGTACTGTACGAGTAGCACACTGAGTTCGAGGTTCGTGCCGGTTCTAGTCAGTAGTCATACGCATATAGTACATCCCGGCCGTTTCCCGCCACAGGCGACTAGGAGGTGGAACTTTTTTTCACCAATTTCCACCGGTGGGAGAGCTGGGCCTTCCTCCCTCTGCCTGCTGCTTCGGCAGCGGGAGGGAGGGGGACCCCGTTTTCTCCGTTTTTACATGGTCGTTAGGGTTTGAAAGGTTCTAGCATGGTGTGTCGTTGGGATGGTGGGAGCGGCGTCCAGGCGAATAAATCTGCCTCAACTCCACTCCCACACCAGCGTTATCCTTCATGGCGGCGTCTCGGAGTTGGTGGCATTGTGTGCTTGCCGATCTTTCAGATCGGTGGCTGTACGGTGCATGGATGGTGTCGGCGAGGCGGCGGCGGCGACTCCATCAGATGGGTTTTCCCTCCTGTTCTGTCCCCGTTGTTGCGGCGTTGTCTCCGGCATCATGGTGGAGCAGAGATGATTCGTCCAGGATTACTTGCAGACGGTGGTCTGCACTGGTGACAGCTGAAGGATGGTGCACCTTGTGCTGGTTTCGTAGTTGGAGGCTGACGGTTCTGGTTCCCTACTCCGACATCGTCGTGCGAGGGTGCCAGTGCTGAAGTTCGATGGCGTGTCCGGGGTCGTGCTGACCCGGTCTGATTCTTTCAAAAGAAAATTAATGGCAAGCCAGCATACCTATATATCCAGAATTTGTGGCAGCCTAAACAACTGTCATAATTATAGCAAGCCACGGATCAGAAAAAACCAAGTGATCTTGGAAAAACTGAACATGGCACGGGCAGTATTCTGGCAAAAGTCGTGATGCAATAATTGTGTTGGAGTCCGTTGCGTCCGAAGATTTGTGGATTTGCCATTGCTTTTTTGATTTGCCGGGTACACTCAATAATATCAATGTATTGCATCGGTCTTATCTATTTGCGAGTCTAGCTAGTGGTGATGCTCTGACTTACAACTACACGGTCAATGGGTATCCTACATAAAGGGGTACTATCTTGCCGACGGTATTTATCCTAGTTGGTCTATATTTGTAAAGACCATCTCAAATCCCACGATCTAGGATGATAGGGACTTCGATTTGGAGTTCTTCTACGACAATATCGGTAGCAGTGTGAAGTCACTTAGCCACCTAGATCACATTCAATCATCCCTTCAAACCAACCGGGAGATTAAGAAATCGGACACCCACAGCCAACTTTATCAGGATCTCATTTAGCTCCACTAACATTTGCATGGGCGGATAATCTGCCATTTTAATTCATTTAATTTCATTCATGTGTGATTTAAATCTCTTCTATTGGATTATTGTCTAATTATCTGTTCTAACCCACTATTGTAATTTAGATTATTGTTGTAGTGTACAATTAACAATATACTCCCCCGTTCCACAATCTAAGATGTTTTAGGTGTTACACATCCATGTCTAGATTGAATGGACATATGTAATTAAACGTGTCTAGATACATGTGTGTGCATGTGCATATGCATATGGAAAAAGACTAAAACATCTTATATTATGAAACGGGGGAGTACATATTTTAGCTCATACTGGTTTCATATTTGTATGTTGAAATGATAAAAAATATCATGTGTTTTGAGATCTTGTATGGGCTATGACCGAACAGATTCTGCAAAGCTGAACGGTAAAACAGAATACGATATTCGGAAGTTATGATGTCCAAAATGTTTCATATTTTTCTTGTACGAAACACAGTGCTGAATTGCTGATATGATTTTCAGCGGAATCGAGAATGAAATATACTCCGGCGAAAAGAACATTCCGCTTCGAACCAAACACTGCCGCACCGTCGCACCGACCACACGCCTGAACATTAAAAGGAGAAAAAAAAAGAAAAATACTCCAGCTCAGGTCCACGGTTCCGCCGAATAAACTGACGCCATTTTCTCCCCGTTGCCGCCCCTGCGACGGTGCGACACCCCAACTCCTCGACCCAGCTGTGATCCCACGCCACCGGGACGCCGCCCGCCATGGCCGCGTGGCGCCTCCGCGGCGCCGCCCTCGCCGCCTCCTCCGCGCTCGCCGCGTCCGCCTGGCCTTCACCCGTATCCGCCTCCGACCCCTCCCCGGTGGCCCTCGAGGCCGCGCGGCAGCTCGTGGCCCTGCCGGGCGTGAGCCCTCCGCCCCGCTCCGCGCAGCGGGCGGTGCTGTCCGGGTCCACGGCCGCGGAGCCCCTCGACGTGCTCGTGGTCGGCGGCGGCGCCACCGGCTGCGGCGTCGCGCTCGACGCCGCCACCCGCGGCCTCCGCGTCGGCCTCGTCGAGCGGGAGGACTTCTCGTCCGGCACATCCTCCCGATCCACCAAGCTCATCCACGGCGGTGCGTGCGCTACCGCTTTACCCCCCAACCCTAGGTCCTTCGGAGACTCTTTTTGCGCGTAGATCCTTGAGATATTGTTTGCAGTTTTAGCCTCCCCTTGCGTTCCGTTCAATTGCTTACGTCTCACTTAATTACTGCCGAATCTTGTGGAGAAGGAGACGCGCTTGGCCGACTGGATTCGGCGGTCCATCTTAAGCTAGAAATCAAGCTGGCAAGTACTCCCTCCGTTTCTAAATATAAGATGTTTTAGGTGTTCCACATGTTGACTAGATGCGTACTAAAGTGAGTGAACATACACACTAGAATGTGTCTAAATACATGTAGATACATGTGAATCTAGAAAAAGGCTAAAACATCTTACATTTAGGAACGGAGGGAGTAATTCACAAAGTAAAACCACCTTTCTGAGCATGTCAGAGAGAGTGATAAGCAATACACAGTGCATCGATCAAGTTAACAAGTCATTTTTAGAAGGTTGTCAGACTTATGACATAGATCAGTTGTTAATAACTTAGGCCCTTCATTGTGTGGTTGTGTCCATGAAATGAGAACAACAAATATACTTTTTAACCAGACAAATTTTAAAGTACACTTTCTTGTTGTTTACAAAGCTTGTATTGTTGTCTGTTTGGATGTGTATCCATGTGTAGGCAAGAATGATAATTCTCTGTTATATCTGTTTTTCGTGAATAATTCCATATTAAACTTGTGAACTGGAGCAGATATTGATTGGGCCCACAGCCCATAGCATGTTTTAGTGATTGGTAATACAAATTTCTATCGTTCATCACTTTTTGCATTGAATTCATTTGTACAGGTGTGCGTTACTTGGAGAAGGCAGTGTTCAATCTTGACTATGGGCAGCTAAAACTTGTTTTTCACGCTCTTAAGGAACGCAAGCAAGTTATTGAGAATGCTCCCCATCTATGTCATGCTTTGCCATGCATGACTCCTTGCTTTAACTGGTTTGAGGTTATATACTACTGGTTTGGTTTGAAGTTCTATGATATTGTTGCTGGAAAAAGGCTACTACATTTGTCACGGTATTATTCTGTAGAAGAATCAGTTGAACTTTTCCCGACCCTTGCAAGGAATGATGGTGACCGTAGCCTACGAGGAACAGTAGTTTACTATGATGGTCAAATGAATGACTCTCGTTTGAATGTGGGGTTAGCATGCACATCTGCAGTTCTTGGTGCAGCTGTTCTCAATTATGCTGAAGTTGTTTCCCTCATTAAGGATGAATCTGGAGAGAGGGTGATTGGTGCACGCATCCGTGACACACTATCAGGTAGAATAAAGTACATCTTTTCTCTTTCCACAGTATGAAAGATAAAATCACTTTAAAGTGTGACGTATTATCCTATTTTATAAAGATCCTGTAAATCCTTCAATTAAACGTAATGTACAAGTAGTAGACTTTTTCTAGTTTCAAATGCCGGAATGTGAATAAAGTTTAATTATATAAATGTTATAGCAGTTTTTAATCTCAACTCTCAAATGGTGGAAGCTGCACCACTAGACCTATCTTGTGCTATACCACAAAAAACGAGTAGTTAGACGGCTTATGGTATACAATAATACAAGACAACGAGTAATCTGTTAGCATGGGTAAAGGCATACTGTGCGAAGTAGGTTGTATCTTTGTATTTTGTACTTGACAATACTTCCCATGATGTGACAATATCATCTGAAACTGTTTTGCTTATTTAAATAGGTATGCACTATGCAGGCATCTTACATAGTTACTTAACTTCTGGTTTTCGATACCAGGTAAGGAATTTGACACATTTGCAAAGGTGGTCGTTAACGCATCAGGGGCATTCTGCGATTCTGTAAGGAAGATGGCTAACAATAATGTAGTACCCATGATCGCCCCGAGCAGTGGGGTGCACATTGTACTCCCTGATTATTATTCCCCTGAAGGGATGGGGTTAATTGTCCCCAAAACCAAAGATGGTAGAGTTGTATTTATGCTGCCATGGTTGGGAAGGACAGTTGCTGGGACAACTGATTCTAGCACAAAGATAACAATGCTTCCTGAACCACATGAAGATGAAATACAGTTCATATTGGATGCGATATGTGATTATCTTAATGTTCAGGTTCGTGACCTTGTGTATATATCCCCTTCTAAAAGTTTTTTTGCATCACCTTAAACCTCTCTTTATGTCTGTTGGGTTATATGCTTGAGTATGTGGATAACATGCACATGTCAGATCTTGTACGTGCTAATTAATCTAGAGAATGTTCCCCTTCTTAGAAACTTCTTAGGAACTTAGAATGCACCACTGAACTTTGGTATGCTATTATATTTGTTGAGGAGAAGTTAACATGTCAATTCACAAGCTATTAAAAAGCTGCTTATTTCTATGGTTGTGAGGCACATTCAAAGTTCTATATCAATCGTCTAAGCAACTGGTAGCGTTTAATTTAAATAAATCAATGTGCTACTGTGAGAAAACCTAGCCCTCAAGTACATACTAGTAATTGTAGAACATGATCAAATGGGTGGCTGGTAATATGGTAACGCCTACCAAACTGAGTACTAAAATCATGCATAGCTAAACTCATTAGAATCCGAAGGGCTTGTAAACGGATTATTGTTTCTGCGTCTCTTGGATCGTTGATTCGTCGGTATGCATTCAAGATGTGCCTACCTTAATTATTTTTTGAATATTCTGTTGTATTTCATTTTTTTTTCATTGTGTAGATTTTTCAAACAAGGAAAAATGGAAAAAAAGATCTGACTGTACATATATATTTTCATTGTCCATATTAGGTGAGGCGTTCAGATGTTCTTTCTGCCTGGAGTGGTATTCGCCCATTGGCCATGGATCCCTCAGCAAAGAACACGGAAAGTATTTCTAGAGATCATGTTGTGTTTGAAGACTACCCAGGGCTTATAACAATTACGGGTGGAAAATGGACAACCTATAGAAGGTAAAGGGTTCCACTGTTGCTAATTTTTTTTCTGTCTACTCATGATGGATTAAGCTGGTTTGACTCACTCAAGTTTTTGGCCTAGTTTACTATCATTCATATCTTGATGGTTGTATTGCACATGCTAAAAGAATGCTCAATTCATATCATGATGATCATGGGTTCTGTCTACACATGATGGTTATATTTGATCATTCATGTGGTAATTAATAATTGGTCCGTCATTTTATTGCATTTGTTGTCTGCTGTTACTAGGCTATATGGGTGCATTAGCATGCATGCGCAGCTTATATTTAGGTTCCACTGCTGTATTCTGATGAGTTTGTTTTTTCAGCATGGCTGAAGATGCTCTTAATGCAGCAATAAGGTCAGGGAATTTGAAGCCAGCAAATGGCTGTGTGACTGATCATTTGCATATAGTTGGTGGATATGGGTGGGATCCTGCTTCTTTTACTGTGCTTGCTCAGAATTACAAGCGAATGAAGAAGACGTATGGTGGCAAAGTTATTCCAGGTGCAATGGACAGTGCTGTATCGAAACATCTGTCACATGCATATGGAACTTTGGCTGAACGTGTGGCCGCAATTGCCCAGGTTTGTGATCCATCGACTATGGCGACTTACATATTTGCAAGCTATGTAATAGTGAAAAGGAAAGTTCAGTAACAGTATCACAATCCATTTAGCACATTGTCGTGTTGATCATTTCGTCACACAGATGCATGTGATATCTGCACACCATTACCACACTGAAAATTTACACCACATGTGGAAGTGGAATGTTCATTAGATGCATGGTGAGGTCACAACTCATGAACAGGGTAAAGCCTCGTAGTTGGTGTCAATCTGGATTGGTGTGCACTGATATGAGGCCCAGTTTAGCGACTTATGAATGCTTGAGTAAGAAGATATGAAGGACACATCTCAGTTTTTTAGTTTATAATCTTCATAGACACACTCCCACAACCTCTTGGCTAACACATCATTTTATACACACACGCACTGGATGCTACATATTGCTTCCCAACTCATTGGTTCCCACTTTCTTCTTCCATGGACAACACAAGGATGGCAGCGTGATATAAAAATAGTTGACGTGTATATGTTCTTTGGAAAATACGTCTAAAATTTCCCTTAGTTAAATAATCAATGCATCATATTCATACTTGATGATACTTCAATTTGCATATTCAGGAGACTCTGAATGTTAATGATGCCAAATAAATTTCTGTTTCCACTCTAAATTTTGAGACTAGTTCAGTTTTTAAAAACTGAAATTGTACCAAGTTGACACTATTTGACTTGTTCGGGTATTGGTGCATCTCTTACATTACTAAACCCACTTTTCCTTGATTTTCATGAAGTTTATGTTTCGATTTAAAATTATGATACTGGGTTAGCTGCAGTGAATGTATTTACTGACTTTTGACTATTTGATATAAGGCTTTGCCTAGCCTCAGTAGTTGTCAACTATTCAGTGTTAACGTATATAATTTTAGTGTTCAACTATGCGATGTACCTTTGCTGAATCAGCTTGACTTATTCTGCTCTAAATATATGGTTTCCACACAAATCCACACTATCTGTAAATCGCTTCATTTTCTAGAATGAAGGCTTAGGAAAGCGACTCGCGCATGGATACCCATTCTTAGAAGCTGAAGTAGCATATTGTGCTCGCCATGAGTACTGCGAGTCTGCTGTCGACTTTGTTGCAAGGAGATGTCGGCTTGCCTTTCTCGACACAGATGCTGCAGGGAGAGCATTACCCCGGATCATTGAGATTTTAGCTTCGGAACACAAATGGGACAAGGCAAGGCGGAAGCTTGAACTGAAGAAGGGTATAGAATTCTTGGAAACCTTCAAGTCATCGAAGAATGCACAGTTCAGAGATGGAAAACATAACGGTGAGTTTTTTAACGTATTCCTATTCTATACATCCAGTTGAGCTTGTAATCTCATGTTTGTTCCTCTGTAGGGCAATGACTGAAACCACAATTACTGTGAATAAGCGTGTGGGGTAACAGCTGCTGCCTTGTGACCATGAGGTCGCGGGTTCAAGTCCTGGAAACAGCCTCTTGCAAAAATGCAGGGAAAGGCTGCGTACTAAAGACTCAAAATGGTCGGACCCTTCCCCGGACCCTGCGCAAGCGGGAGCTACTGCACCGGGGCTGCCCTTTTTTTTTAAGCGTGTGGGGTTGTACAATTGCACGACAGTCATGCATTTGAACTTAAAGAAAGCAGGCTCCAGTACGGAAAATATTCGGTGCATGTGTTCTGGGACCTGAAAACTTTTTGTTTCCCCTGTCTACACGTGGTTGCATATAAGATATGTGCAAGGATTAAGTGTCGCTCGACAAGTCGCGACAAGTCGCACGACTTGTCTACTTGTCGGTACCCCAGCGACAAGTTCAAAACCTCGACAAGTTGCGACAAGTTGCGACAAGTCACGACTTGTCGCGCGACTTGTCTACTTGTCGGTACCCGAGCGACAAGTTGCGACAGGTCGACTCGTAATCCTTGGATATGTGGCTAGATATTCTCATCATCACGTCTTAGTTGGATATATATATGGTAAATTAGTTGGTCTAAAAATAAGCAGGATCCAGGTTTATGGAAAACTGGCAAGGAAACCATGTTACTATGTTAGTCATCTTGTTTCTGCAGAGACGTGTTCAGTTTCATTCAATTAACCAGATTTTCATACATGTATGAAGCTAAAATGTTTTTTTTGTTGTTGAGAAAAGCTAAAATGTTTTGTATAACACACTTACAACAGTTATTACAACTTGTATCTTGGCTATCTTTTCCAACCGTATAATCATTTCAAAACATACTTATTTTGGGGTCTCTCTGGAGGAAAAAGGAATTATATAATTTTTTTTCTTACGCACTGGGAGGAATTATAATGTTGGGTATGTTACAACATCGTATGTTTTTCTTGCATTTTTCTCTATACCAGAATTCCATAACCTCCAAACTCATTAACCTTCCATGTGGTGGTAATCGTTACCATTTTTTATGCTGGATAACCGATATATATCCTGTGAGGATATCCTCATTGAAGTGTGCTTTATCCGTTTGAATTGTGATTTATCCGTCTGAATTGGATGTGACTATGAAATTTGGTCTTCTTCATTCTGAGATTTAATGTGAGGATAATTCTGAGGGTCAAATAGTTATACTTTATAAGGTTCAATCCTGTGGAATTTTTGCATGTTGTTTGCTTGATTTGTAGGATTGAATACCATTGATTTTTTGTTTCGAAAGGACTCTCTTGAACTATGTTTCATAGGAAGATTCTCATGCGCATCTTGCGGAACCATTACTTTGTTCTTACCAATGGTCCAGTAGAGCAATTTTGGCACAAGAAAAGCGTCATGTCATTGCAATACTACATTTTTCATCTGGACCTGTTCTTTCTTAAATAGGCGGACCATCACTTGGAATACAGGGAGTATATGGCTATCTCATCCTTATATCAGTCTAGGAAAATCTCACTTAAACTAAACAACGTGAATAGTGATATTGACTCCCGAGCTCCAGTGATTTTACTTCAAAAATAATAATCAAAAGCTAGATTTACAAGTTTTAATAAAATATTAAACAAAATTCTGAGTGTATTTAATGATGCAACGTACAAGCATGGAAAATTCTTTGTACTATGGGCTAAAAAAAGATAGATCTTGTATATTTTGGAGATTTAAAAATGTGTATATTCAAATCCACATTTTGTAATTTTTATGTAGCTTGAAATATAAAGTATTTCAAACTAAAACTTGCATGTTTGTGGGATGCAGCATTGGCAAATTTGTATTTTTCTGTTGTATAGAAACTTGTAAATGTTTTGGATTTTTTTTTAAATAAAAGGATCAATGGAGTTCAAGAGTCAGAAATCTCCACTCGAGCCAACGCGCTGGAGTGGTTTGCTCACACAAGTTCTGGGTCCTTGCCAGGGTCAAAGTCGGTCTTCCTAGGTTCATTTCCCACTGGTGGTGACGCAAGTAGTTCTCCGGAGTCTGGTCTCGCTTCTTCACCAGAATTTCACACTCTTTTCTCGGTGACACAGATCGATGTGGTCAGCTGGACTCCTGGTGTGGTACAACTTTGTTAAAAATAAAACGTTGTGGAACAATTGCGTCTAGTTTTCCGAGGAGATTACTATACTGTTTGAAGTGCCACTCGAAGTAAATTACTTGGAACAATCACATGTCACACCCGTGTTTTCCCCAGCCAAATATGGACACGTCACGTTCTCATGTATTTCATTGAAAGTACAGGTGCATTTTCCATTCCTTGAGAGTGTTGTTGCTAGCCTATTAATAGTTTTTTTTCTACTACCTAACAAATTCTCCATCCGTTCACAATTTAAACATGTATCTACAGTTCTACACGCGTTTTAGTATGTTGATTCACTTATTTTGATCCGTATATAGTACACATCAGAATATTTTAAATGTCTTATAATTATGAACGGAGTGACTAAAAAAGAAGTATCTATGCTAGTAAATGAAATTGTCAAGCTTTTGTTCTTACATTATAAAATTGTCAAGCTTTAGAGTGAACACTTCCAACTTGACCCAGCGTTTATTTGAGGCACACATGTGAATGTAGTCCTACCTAGCAGGTCAAGTACAACCACTCCCGTAAACTACTTAACCGTTGTTGATAAACCTCCAACAGGACCAGACCAGTGACCAACCGCGTCAAGCCCTCTCTATATATAGCTGTGGCTAGGAGATGCTTAATCATATCTCACAATCAGCACCGAAGACAGCAAGAATCTCATACACTCTCCAGACTCCAAAGTAAGACTCTCCAGACTCTTGGTGATGGAGGTGACCCCCAACCATACGCAGGCTGTGGCCGGGTGGGCGGCCATGGACGCCTCCTCCGGCGAGGTCGTGCCCTTCTCCTTCAAGCGGAGGGAGAACGGCGTGGACGACGTGACGATCAAGGTGCACTACTGCGGCATGTGCCACACCGACCTCCACTTCATCAACAACGACTGGGGCATCACCATGTACCCCGTCGTCCCGGGCCACGAGATCACCGGCGTCGTCCTCAAGGTCGGCACCAACGTGTCCGGCTTCAGGCCCGGCGACCGCGTCGGCGTGGGCTGCATCGCCGCGTCCTGCCTCGACTGCGACCACTGCTGCCGGTCCGAGGAGAACTACTGCGACAAGGTCACGCTCACCTACAACGGCATCTTCTGGGACGGCACCGTCACCTACGGCGGCTACTCCGACATGATCGTCGCGCACAAGAGGTTTCTCGTCAAGATCCCGGATAGCCTGCCTCTCGACGCAGCCGCGCCGCTCCTCTGCGCCGGGATCACCGTGTACAGCCCCATGAAGCAGCACGGGATGCTGCTGGGTGAGCCTGGACGGAGGCTTGGTGTGGTCGGGCTGGGCGGGCTGGGACACGTCGCCGTCAAGTTCGGTAAGGCCTTCGGGCTCCGCGTCACCATCATCAGCACGTCGCCGGCAAAGGAGCGTGAGGCCAGGGAGAGCCTCAAGGCCGACGACTTCGTCCTCAGCACCGACCACAAACAGATGCAGGCTATGGCGAGGAGCCTTGACTACGTCATCGACACGGTCTCAGCGCAGCACTCCCTGGGACCCATCCTGGAGCTGCTCAAGGTGAACGGCAAGCTCGTGCTCGTCGCCGCGCCGGACAAGCCGGTCGAGCTCCCGTCATTCCCGCTTATCTTCGGGAAGAGGACGGTGAGCGGGAGCATGACGGGCGGCATGAAGGAGACGCAGGAGATGATGGACCTCTGCGGGAAGCACAACATCACCTGCGACATCGAGGTTGTACCCACCGACGGGATCAACGGCGCTCTGGCACGGCTCGCGCGCAACGACGTCCGCTACCGTTTCGTTGTCGATATTGCAGGGAATGGCTCCAGGCTCTAGTTATTTTTTCACTGCTTTGCTACTCTCTTGGTTCGTTTCAGTATACTCTCTTCTCTTTGTTCTAAATTAGATTACTTTGATTCATTCAAATGTGGATGTATCTATACTTATAATATGTTTAGATATATCCACATGTGGTCAAATGAAAATCATCTAATTTGAAACGGAGAGATTATATGATAGAGTGGTTGTACTACGATGAAAGGGATTGGACGTCCTCCAATTGGATATGATGTTCTTAATTTGTCCGCGACTGATTTGATTTGAACCTGATCTGAAACTACTTTATAAAACCATCGACCACCCTTGCGTGGCGATCAAGGCGGAAGGGTTGATCAATTAGTGGATACTACTACTCCCTCTATCCATGAAAGGATGTCTCATCTTTCCCTAAATTTACGTGTGTCTACATACATAAAGTCTGTCTACATACATATAAATTACATATAAATTTAGAGAAAGTTGAGACATCTTTTATGGACGGAGGAAGTAGTTGTTATCTTCGGGTACAGTGACTCAAATCGCTGAACAAGGAAACATGATTCCTTTTTGTTTTGTTTTTGAGATGCAAGAAAACATGATTGATTGCTACCGGCGCGTATCTCCTCTCGTTACTCTTTTTTTCTCAAGATCGACTAAAACCGACTCCGTGTGGTATTCGTACACTACACGGACTGGTATCGATATACAGACGAGCGCCCGAGCCCCGCCTCCCCAACCGATCGCTCCAAACCTCCCCGACTCCGGACGGATCACTGCCCACAGATTGCCGCCGGCCCGCCATGGAAGAGAAGAGGGCGAAGCTCTCCTTCTCCCTCCCGTCGAAACCCAAGCCCACCACCACGCGCACCGCCGCCTTCTCCGTCGCCGTCCCGCGATTCATCACCGCGTTCGACCCCTCGCAAACCCTCGACCCACCCTCTCCGCCCGCCGTCGTCATCGCGCCCCTCCCAAACTCACGCAAGTTCTCCACCCCCCCCCCCCCCCCACCGGCGATGGCCCAGTCTTCGTGCCCTTGCCCCCGACAACAACCCCTCATCATCGAGCGCGAGATACGGCCTGGCCGTCCGCGACACGGACGAGTCCAAGAGGAGTCGTCTCGCCGCCCAGGACGCCGCTGCGGTCCGGCGGTTCAAGCAGGACATGGCCGCTCTCCCCGACATCCAGGGCGCGGGCGAGTACGACGAGGTGCCCGTGGAGGGCTTCGGGGCCGCGCTCCTCGCCGGGTACGGCTGGAAGGTGGGGAGCGCCATCGGGAGGGACAAGACCAAGGCGGATGTCAAGGTCGTGGAGCGCGGCCGCCGCTCCGGCACCAACGGCCTCGGCGCCGACCCTCTAGACAAGAGCGATCCCACCGTTGGACCTGTTGTCCGGAGGAGTGTTCATGTGCTTCGATACTATTAGTAGCATTGTTCTAGGGTGAATAGCATCTGCGTGCCAGGGGGTGAAATTTAGAGAGCACTTTGTGTCCTGTATATGTTGGCATCAACATATCAATATATTATAGTGCGACTGTTTGGTTGGTGATGTACATATCATATGATGTTGTCGATGAGATGAGTGGTAACTTGTAAGGATGTGAACTACCCCCGTGTTTGAATCTCGGTACTCAATGATCCATTTTGGCTTCAACAAATGGTGATCCATTTCTTCGTCTGTGTCTTTATTTTCTCTCCAGGGAATTAATAATTCTCATATACCCTACAAAAGTAGGACTACATTATCCGGTACTATCTGTCTAACACTGGGCTAGTACATGTGATAGGAAGAATCAAACTACGGGAATGTGTAGTAGGAAATGTGTAGTAGGATGCACCGAAAATAAAGTGGGACTACACTATCCGGTACTATCTGCCCAAACTACTTACTGAACTTGGCAAGTTAGATAGGAAGAAATTTGGCACGGGTAGCTCACGTATTCAGGTTAACCCAGGGTTTGAGCAGTAGTAGATAGACTGTTGCTTTAGCCACGAGATGGTCGATATTATTTTTCTAGCTCCAACTGCACGCACTGTACATGTGGAACTAAAAGCTTGCCCCATGCAGTTCTTGATCTGATACGCGAGCAACAATGATGGTTGACGTGTGGAAGTTAATATAAGTCCGATCACAATCGTTCATGTTTACATACTTGGGTAGTAGTAGTTTATATGTATAGTGAGCAAGTTTCTTGGGGCTATTTTTGCGTCTAATAAGCTAAATAATTAGGCATGATAACCAGAGGGTTTTCCAACCATCTGACACAGTTTTGTCAAGTCCAAATAAAAAGTGCGACATATTTTCTTCACTACTTATAAAAGGGAGAACTTGTTTGGATTCATTTAATCGCAACCGTACAACACTGCTGATCGAACAGCCCACGCCTTCAGCGCGCAGGGCATCATCTAGTTACATATCATTATTTTGCTCCTTCAGTGAGGGTCTTGGCTTCACTATTGTTGCTTGTAGTACATATACTAGATACCACAATTAAGGACAAAGAACCGAAGAAGGTGATCCTTAAAGCTATCCCATAATCAGGGCATGTACAATGGTTGATAAGACAGTTTTATCTTACATGTGTCAATTAATTAAGATATGACAACAAAAACATGATATACAATGGTTAATAAGATTGTCTTATCTTTAGCAATCAGATATCCTAAAAAAGTGGTGACACATTTGTTGCTAAGAGATGATCTCTTAGCTAAGATAAGACAAACATCTTTTTATCGTTTCTCTCTCCTCCAAGTCAGCACTTATCCTACGTGACATTAGTATGATAAGACCATTGTACATGCCCATGAGGCCTCCGTGATCTTCGGAAGACGTCAGTGTTTGTTGCTATGATCATTAGGTTTGTTGGCTTTCTTTGCATCTTCTGGAAAAAATCTTCAAGGACTTGTTTCCTATTCTCTACTTTCTTTTGCGCTAATATTTTTTCCATCTCAATAGTAGGTTGTGTCTCCCATACAAGATGAATTCAGATTAATGAGCATTGGATAACATATATAATGACAAAGAAGGAGAACTTATGAGATTTCGTTGTGGAGACAAGGATGTGATAAATGAGTTGACAATGGGGGTTACGTCCCAACTTGCTAGTTTTTTTTCTTACTCCAGTTCTTAGCCGATTCCTTCCTATCGCATTTTTTTTTTGCTAGAGTTGGTGCTAAAATTTGATGAAATTTTGCCGTTCACCAGGGTTGCAAAAGACACGTTGCGTCGCACCACCTGGCGAATCCGACCGCCCGAAAGCTCCTTTGAGAGTCGACCTCAGGAAACTTCCGCCGCCCCTCTCCTTCTGGCTCTCCGGCGGCGCTGCTGCCCGGCGAGAAGATGGGGTAGGAGGTAGGCAACCTCTGTACATAGTAGTAGTAGTAGTGGTAGCTTTAGAGTTTGCCTTCATGGCGTTTGGCTGCGTGCCGACTCGGGTGCTCTGGCTGCTTGCAAGCTGCGGCCTGGAGGTGGCGGCCCTTGGCCTGCTTGCGGCGCTCCTGAGGTGGGAGCCGGAGGCGGCGGTCAGGGCTTGCCGAAGATCCTGCTTAAATAAGCTCGAGGTCGTGGAGGAGTTTGGTCTCTGGTTGTTTTCTTTCGATCTCGCCGGCGAGGTGACGGAAGATGGAAGAAGATGGCTGGTTCTGAAGCTCCTTGGGGGATTTAAGCTGCAGGATGGTGATCATCACATGACGGCTTCAGCTTGCCGCCATGTATCCAGGCTGAGATGACAGCCACTCCGGACGCCATTGTTGGCGTCAGTTCAACCTCCACAAAGGAGGCCCTTTCAGCTCCGCCCAGGGATCTCCCGGTGCTGCAGAACCAAGTGGTTCGTCCCCGGTGTCTGCGGTGCTGCTCTGGTTGTCGAGCTCCCGACGATGCGACGGTGGAGAAGAACCCAGGGACCTGATTGCTTTTTTCAGTTTTCTTTCAGGGTTCTTGATGTAAAATTTCTGGTCCTGGTTGTCTTTTCGACTTATGTACTGGACCAGTCTGTAATTTGCCCACCGATGGAATACAGCAGCTAGGTCCTTCGGGACCTTCCCCTTGTTAAAAAAAAAATCCGACCGATGAATCCAGAACCAGTACACGCACCAGCTCACCATCCTTTTTCCTGCCTGCGAGGCGCTCTAGGAATCCTTATCCTCTCCTCTCCTTATCCCCTTTCTCCTCTCCTTGAGAGTCGGCCTCCGGCGGAGCTCAGTTCTGGCCTTCCTCGCCGTCGGCACTCGCGCCGGCTAGTGTAGGGATGGGTTAGGGTGTCGGCCCACTCTGTACAGTACTAGTATAGTTTGTTTTCTAGGTTTTGTTGTGGTTTTCGTGGCGGATGTCCTGTCTTGGCTTCCCCGGAGGTTTGCAGTTTCGATGCTGGGGTGTGGTGTCGAGCTTGCCGCCGATCTACCTTTCGTCATGCCTCCAAGGTGGAGGAAATATGGAGGTGATTTGACGGCAACCTCCTTCAATAAGCGCCTCGATCCTATCTCTCTGTGCGGTGCCCTTCTTCTCCTGGCTGGCCTCGGTGGCGAGGGGAAGAGGATGGGTGGCGTGCTGCTGTGGAGATTGCTGCTGGCGCATCCGAGCTGCGTCCTGTGGCGATTGGCGAAGGAATCTCTAGCGGTGGCCGCATGGTGCGGCAGAAAGCTGGAGGTGCCGGAGCCGGGATCTTCTTCAAATAAGCTCGGGTTTCTTCGATGCTTCCGAGCAGGCCGTCGCGGTGGCGGCGCCTGGAGGCTTTTTGCTGATTCTGGTGTAAGCTGCCCCCTATGCTGGATTTACTGCAAGCTATGGCGATGGCCTTCATTGGCTAATCCGGCTCGACATCCTGCTTAAGTCGGGGCGTGCCCCCCGCCGATTTTCCTTCTTCGACGCCAAGGTCTCGTTGCGAGCGGCGAGCGTCATATGCGGCGACATCGACGGGACTTTGATTCCCAATCGTCTTGAGCAGGTGACCCAGCGACCGGTCTTCTCTTCTTTCTCCTCGCCGACGGAGCAGCGGCGAGGACATGGATGGTCGCGGATTTCGATTTACAAGAGCTTCCAGAGTTGCGTGCGTCTTTCTCTTTTTCTCTGGTTTGTTATTGTAAAAGGGGTCTGGATGATTCCAGTGCAATGCTCGATGTACTCTAGTTTTAATTAATGCAGATGCAGTTTTTCAAAAAAAAATCCTTTTTCCTGCCTAAAAAAAAGCTTATCATCCTCTCTATAAATAATCCTCCCCGGACCGCCCGCCATGGCCGCCGCTTCACTGCGCTCCGCCCTCCTCTCCTCCGCCTCCTCCTCCCATGCCGGCGCGCTCCGCCGCCTCTCCGCCTCCCGCCTCGCCCAGCCCAAGGTCTCCGACGGAGCAAACCCGGAACTCCTCCTTTGAAGTTCGATTTCAAACGGATCACTGCACGGATTTGTTCGAACTTCCGCTCACAGATTCTTATCGGGTTCTGCAGAGATTCGACCGGGTCCACCGGTTCTGCCCGGCATCCGTCGCCGCCATGTCGACGTCGTCGGGGGCGAAGGAGGCGCCGGCCAACAACCCGGGCCTCCAGGCCGAGATCGACCCCGCCACCAAGGGCTACTTCATGCAGCAGACTGTAAGCCCACTCCGTCTGTGACGGACTTCGTTTAATTAGCTGCCGATTGAGCTAGTATGCGTATTACGCGGTTCGATTGTCCTCTTATGTGGGTTTGATTTGTGAGTAGAAGAGAGTGTGTGTGTGGTTGGATTTGGGGAAGGCAATCTGTCGAACAGCTGGGGATCCACCAGTGCTTTGTTAGCACTAATCTTGACACCGGCGCGTCGTGGGGCGAGCTGCCGTGTTGGCCGTTCTGCATGTGCGTGCATCGGTGCATGAGGCACCAGAACATGCGAGTCGTGCTGCCAGAGCGTGCAGATCAAGCAGCTGTTAGTGCATGGTGTTAGTTGGTTAGTGGAGCACGTCGTGGGCATAGGAGCCCGGGCAGGTTGTTGCCTGGGCAGTGTGCTAGCTAGGCTATTTAAGTGTGAGTCATCTGCGTGTAGAAAGGATATCGAGTTAGAGAGCAATGTAGCCTGTGAATACAAAGCAAGATTGGGGCGTTCGTGTGCCCACGGCAGCGTTCGTGCGCCGGCCGGGAAATTTCTGTGTCTTCTTCTTCCACCTTCGTTCGAGTGAGTGAGAGGGAGAGAGTTGCAGCGATCGGCTGCAACAACATGCTTGCGTGGCGCACTGTGAGAGGCAGGTTATATAATTGGGAGGACAACACTTAGTGAGGATAAGTGACGAATTTTGTCATTTTCTTATCATACTCGTGCAGCATTGTCGGTTTTGTAATTGGAAATTTAGCATTCTTCTCTGTTAGGCCCAGTATGTTCCGGTGCATATGTTCAGTAGTCAGTACAACACTTACGGTACAGTGTTGCTCTGTGGAATGCTCGAACCTATGTGTTTGGGTGTAGCATATAGGAAACATTTTGGAGGTGCTCTGAATGTTCTGCAATAGAATGAGGAATTTTAGTGCTCCCGTGTTGAGCCATGAAAGTCCGCCTTTTTTGCAACTGGCTGTACAATTTGTGGTCCAGCTTATTACTATTGAGAACTTCTGGCTGTCCCGATTGTTGCTGCACATATCATGGCTCTGATGTGCATATCTTTCATTCTTGTTATTTTGATGGAATGGCAGAGCTCTTGCTTGTTTGGGGAAATGGTACCATGATTTTCTGTTGTTCTTCTTGCAGATGTTCCGCGTGAAGGACCCAAAAGCGAGCCTCGACTTCTACTCACGTGTGATGGGCATGTCGTGAGTTCTATTTCTTCCTTCTTCTTTCAGCGGGTCATTCATTTCATTATTGATATCTCTCATTGTTCTTTAAATTTGTGGGTGCTTTAAGAATAGCTATTTTTCATCGCATATCAACTCATGGCATAAAATTTATCCTATTTTATGTATGGAAACTGGCACACATAATGTGGATGTAATTGCATTGAAATGTGACCAATTGATAGCTAGAGCCACAAAGACATTCCTGAGCCTGAAGGGGAAATAAACTTTATGGCACAACATAAAGCTCAAATCCTTAGTTCTTGATAGCTGCAATCTTAATTATTATAATGTAGAACTTAACAACCTATTTTGTACAAAAATTCACCGATGTTATGAATTCTCTAGTATGCAAACTACAGACTGGTGATTAGGAAGTGCAGGGTGTGTCAAGTATGTTTATACACTTTGAGTATGCATTAAAACTGTATCACAGTGTCATGTAATGTCTGTGAATCTTATTACCTTATTTTACTGTTTCATTCACTTACTGTAAAAAAATTGCCAGGTTGTTGAAAAGGTTGGATTTTCCTGACTCGAAATTCAGCTTGTATTTTCTTGGCTACAAGGTAAAAGTTTGTACTGATCCGCTGAAAAATAAATCACTTGGACACAAATATTTACACAAATCATCAAACACTTGTGGTTCCTTACCTTGCCAATTCCCACAGGATTTGTCTGTGGCCCCGGCTGATCCTGTCCAGCGGACTGGATGGACTTTTGGGCAAAAGGCTACCATCGAGCTCACTCAGTATGTTCAACTTATCTGAGTGAAGATTTGCTAGATTTGTTTTCTCAATACTACCAACGCCTGATAATATATTAATGAATTCCTCGTGTCACTAGCAACTGGGGGACGGAAGATGATCCTGAATTCAAAGGGTACCATAATGGGAACTCGGACCCCCGTGGGTTCGGTATGTGCAATAAGAATTCATATGTTACTGTTATCACTGCCTTTTTCATTGTTAACCTATGTTTCTATTTTTGATTATTCAGGCCACATAGGGGTAACCGTGGATGATGTCTATAAGGCATGCGAACGCTTTGAACGTCTTGGGGTAGAGTTTGTGAAAAAACCAGATGATGGTAAATTGATTTGCATAAATTTTTACTCATCTTATATATTGTGTGCTGTACCGGTGTTGCAGATAACCTTGATATTGAACTGTTAATCTGATACAAATCATGACCAATGTTCACTCGAAAACAAGATATGCAAAAATTGCTTCTGTTTCCTTAGTCAAAGAACAAAAAACCTAAGTTCCTGAGTACTATTTAGTGATATAAACTAATCTTAGGAATGATTTGAGATGTTGTATTATTTGAGTTGCTCCGGCAATATCAGTACTTAATTTTTGTTTGGGATGGTGATATAACAATCTTCTTTTAATACCCACCCTCATTGCTGTCATTTATGGTTGTCTGCAAACTATTGATTGATTTCAGCCTTTTGTGGAGTTGTTGAGCCTTTTTTCACCTTTATATTTTGACAGACAATTCAACATTACATGTTCGGATGTTCCTGTTGTTTCTCTTGTATTATCTGAAATTGCATGTGTCGATTTTGTTAACCCATTAGTTTGTAGCCAGAGTTAGCGCAGGTGATATTTCCTATTTTTTTCAAATGACTAATGTTTGTATCATTAACATACTGCACAAACATGAGGTAGATGACGTACGTGCTTTGTTTTGATTTTTGAAAAAACAATGTGGCAGGATGCTCTAGTATTAAAGTACAGACCAGTTCTTCTTTTACACCTTTCATCTACTCACCTGTTTTAACCATTTGTATCATGCTTATGTTTGACTGGGTGTTGTTGTTCACTGGATGCAGTTCACGAGTTAATATTTGAAATATATACATTGATATTCTGTTAACTACCGTGTCAAAAAATATGTTATCTTCCTTTAGTTTTGCTCTTGAACTATTCAAACTTTGCACCCCAATTTATGTGCGTAGAAGTATCGCTGACCCACAACAATCCTTTGCTTATGTCTGCGATGATTTTTGGGGCTCAATCTTGAAGAATGATGTGCTGAGAGATGCGTACCTAATTTGTTGCTTTATCTGAAATGTGAATTTTCAATACACTCTTTCTATTAATGCTTACAAAAGTGATCTATTCTAATAGTATGTGTTCGCCTGCAGGAAAAATGAAAGGCCTTGCGTTCATCAAGGATCCTGATGGCTACTGGATTGAGATATTTGACCTGAACAGAATTGGGGAGCTCACGGCTACAGCATCATGAGGTGTTAGAACCCAATATAAAAAAGGCTTGCACCTTCAGAAATCATAGCATGAACTCAATTATGTAACTATGTTTGAGTTCCTTATTCCGATGTAGCGTCATTAAGACATCATGTGACCGACGGTTGAAAAATGAGTGTTGTTTGATGAATTCAGTATACTAGATCACCGTTTCACATGATCAACTTTTCCTTTCTCCTTTTCTTATAAAGATTCTCATTCTTTACAATATGCATGCACTGGCAACATCAACTTATTTAATCATGTAATACAACTTATTTAGAGGTTTGAGTTTTTTTTAAGAACATTACCTTAAGGGAGCCCGGTGTACTTTTTATATATGTGGAAATAAAGTGCTCCTTCAAAGTAGGGAGTTACAAAGTCTTAAGGTGGCTGAAATTGGAAATCAGGAACATAATTACACAAAGGTAATTCTAACCCACTCCATGGGTGGTTGTATCACTAAATCATTGACTCTGTATTGGTGTGTCATTCTGAAAATTGACTCTCCATCTCCCCATCGAAACAGGTTGCCCCTGGATTATCATCTTCCATATGTTCCAGGCACAAAATTCTGTTTTGCTTCTGTAATTCTTGTAGATATTGGGAGAGCCAGGTCCCAATCAAAATTAGTTTTACTCCATGCTATGCTAGGTGCGCTGGTAACTCGTCCCAATTGCATATAGGTGTTAGGTCCGTCCAGTTGGTAACTACATTTTTTTGATAAAGAGTTGGTAACTACAGAGCGGAGTCACAAACACCTTATTCCGGGGTTGTCCACAATAGGAATAATTTGTACACCACCATATTCAGAAATAAAAGCACATTAGGAGAAGGAGGGATTTATGCTACAGGAGACAGCCAAACCTCAAATTTTATATCTTTTTGGTATACTCCAATGTCTCACACTCTACAAAAAATATGGAAGAATATATGTATCCACGTATTAATTCCCTACACCCATGCTACTGTTAACAAGCAAATCACAAGCGCTTAGTATTTATATTACTAGGATCAGTACTATAGCTATCTGGGATAGTCATATGACTTTGGTGAACCTAACTAACTTTGCCATGCATATGTCATCCATGTTCAACCAATTGGCTGATGAGTGCATTCTATGCATGAGAGAAAATGCCAAAATAATGGAAGAGGCCCGCCAATATTGTGATGTAGAAAGAGATAACATAGGCTAATAAAATACCGGCACATCATGCACTTAATCGTTGCTCCCACTAAACTTGCCAAGGTTCCCTAAAAAAAAACTAAACTGGCCAAGTGGTGCACGCTCTATACCCACTGGCCTTTGGGGAAAACTTTCTTGTCGGCTTAGCAAAATGTTCAAGCAAAATCTGACAGTAGAATGCATTGCATGCATGCATAAGAAATTCGAACTCAAGTAAACTAGAAAACCATTATAATGTGAATCCGATAAAGAGGGAAGAGTGCAAGTGAATAAGTGCCATCAGCTATTATCGCTTTGTTGCTTGAGTGTTGAATGTTTGGAAATAAGCAACTTGGGAACTCAAAGGGAAAATTACTTTGGTACATGTGTCAAGCAATTGTGCTCGAGAACATGATATTTCAGCAATTGTGCTCGAGAACACCATTGTTCAATAGTTAAGGTTCATGCACAAACAGACAAACTACTCATTAGATAGAAATACTGTTCCCATTTACCATAATACATGGTAGCAGTCCAGATTGCTACTAGCTTTTTTCTTTTCTTTCACTTGAGCTAACTCTACCGTTTAGGAAAATGACCATAGCAGCTGTCAGGTAGAGGAGAGACACCAGCACACTAGGAGACTTCACGATCCCAGTAGAAGTCAAAGGATGGGGTTAATCGACTGAAGCACATCTCCAGAGTTGCATCTACAGTCTCCTTCTTCCTCTGATCCCTGTAGCATTCCTTCACCGAATCGAAGCTCTGTGCCATACCATTGTTATGAATTCTCGAGTATGCAAACTAACGACTGGTGATTAGGAAGTGCAGGGTGTGTCCAATATGTTTATACACTTTGAGTATGCATTAAAACTGTATCACAGTGTCATGTAATATTAACTGTGATCGTATTACCTTTTTTATTGTTTCATTCACTTACTGTAAAAATACTGCCAGGTTGTTGAAAAGGTTGGATTTTCCTGTCATGAAATTCAGCTTGTATTTTCCTGGTTACGAGGTAAAGTTTCTACTAATCCGCTGAAAAATAATCACTTAGACATGTGTAGAGTTCTTTAAGTAAAAAAAATATTTGGCACCCGAGCACAGGTGCACCTGATATCTGGACGGACAGAATTACGTTGAGATGTGTATCTGGACTTTGTCTGTATGTGTGCCAGCGCAGTAAAATAGGAGGGCAGGCGGTAAGTTTTCTGACGAGCAGCCTGGGCTGTTTGCTGTCCCGGGGGACATGACGACAGGTTTTCCTGGTCCGCTGGAAACGGGCCGCCGCCGCCGCCCTCCCTCGCTCGCGTAGCCCTCTTCCTCCTCAAGTTCAAGATGTGATTTTCCCCCCTCGGGGGGCCATAGCGGCTCCCGTAGCAGGGCCGCTCTCGCCGGACAACCCTGCACGAGTTGGCCTCCCGCTGCCACTCCACCGCCTCCCAATCTCGCCTCGGAAACAGCCGGGGGCACAGCAGCCCGGTGCTACCGACGCAGGCGGGCATGGCTGGGCTGACGTCCTGCCATCGTGGATCCGTACGCTGACGGGAGGGCACCAAAGGAGCACCAGCGGACGGGGCCGAAGCCGGCGCCGTAGACGGAGGGCCTCCTCCGGGGCTTCGTTCCGTGCTCGTCGAGCACACCAGCCATTGTAAGCTTCCGATCTGCCCCCTAAAAATACTCAAGATTTGAGGCTGCACTGTGTGTTTGCTTGGGCTGCGATGTGTACAACGAATGAATCTGGCGAAAGATTTCATATTTTAGTTGCTTCGGTCTGCACTTCGATCTGGGGTTTCCGTTCCTGAAGATTTTGAAATGTTGTCTATGCTCAAGAATTCCTAATCAGTCAGTGTACTCCCTGGATTGTGGTGATCAGTTCGGTCTGGAGTAGAATGTTAGGGCAGGTGGAATATTCATACTTAATAATTCATACATCGATCTGGAGTAGAATGTTAGAGCAAGATTTTGAAATGTTGTTTGTGCTTAAGAATTCATAATGGTGTTCAGGAACATTGGCTTCCTAGTCTGTGTTTTGTGTTTTAATTTCTAAACCAACTTGCTGTATTAATTCTATCATGGGAGTATCTGAATGGTCAAGTCATTTTCAAGCTTGGAAATTAGAATCTGCTGCCATCATTGAGCCTCCATGCGATTTTATTGTTTCATTTCATGATGAAGGCAAAAAGGATAAATGGACTGTGATTGTAAATCAAGTTTTGTGCTTCTGTTGGTCCTATATGGGCACATGTCGATAAAGCATTATTGCATAATACATGGACATGTGCAAATTCATCATACCAGAGAAGCCATACATATGCAGATGTTTCTCCATCTAGCCTCATGGTTACTATGGTGAATGATTTTCTAGATCTCGCACTACACAATTATGGAACTGTTTGCTCATGAGCTATCTTTCCCTCTCTCAATTTACTTATATGTGACTATCTATCTGCAACAAAAATTTACTGCAGCAATTTAACTAAATTTGAATTTGAATATTGCCTTCAACATTTGAATATTTCCTAGATTTTACAGTGCTCACTGTTGAAGTGGCTTACTTTCCCTTGTTTCTGTTGGTATGAACTTCTATTGTAATTTGTGGGCAGTTTTTTTAGATAAAGGGGTTCTTAAAAGTTAAGTTTAGGGCAGTTAACAAACTAATTTGATTTGTATGCCCTACGGTTGTGAATACACACATCCTTAACAACACTTCAGCAATTTTGTTAGGAGGTGGGAAGCAGGATATATGCGTCAATAAAGCTGGTGTTGCTTAGCTTTAGTTTTTTAATGTTGAGCTGATATTAACGCAAGTGGATTCAGTGGTGCAAAACCTCTGTTCTTAGCATGCAGCCGTCATGGCAGATCCAAACGCTCGTGACGAAGTAAGCATACTATTAGAGCGTTGTCATCTTACCAGAGCACCATCCGAGATTTCTCGCCCTTAGCTGGCCACTGCGCATGAGTTACATCTATGTGTTCAAGGCTTGTTATTCTATTTCTGTGAGTCGCAATCCTTAGCCCTGAGCAAAACCATTCTCAAGAAACTGATAGCTTGTGGTAACAGCTTGGCAGGTTGCCGATAGAAATTGCCATAGTCCACGCTGAAGGACAAGTTACTGAAGCTCTGTCCCCTAACGAAATTGCTGAAGCGTTGGCTTTCTCTAATTTCTAGTTCTATTCTTATCCTGACTGAAAATTAGCGCGTGTCAAAAGCCTCTGAACATGTAGTGTTTGGTTCGTGGGGCATTCTCTCATCACATAATGTATTGAGACACTTGACAACTGTATGTCACCCTGTCATTGAGGATCTATAAAATGCAGCAGATTGTGTCCTGTGAGGTTTGCTTCTTCTGCTGGCTATACATCTGCAATAGTTATATATTAGTTCTTGTGCACATGATGTTTGTAGATGTAAGGAATTCTATTGTAGATCTAAATCTGTAGCCCTAAATCCTATTCAAATAGCACATTATGTCAGGATCTAAAAATTTAAAGGTCGTGAAGTTGGGGTATGCATTCAAATCTTGATTTTCTTGTGTATAAGTGGGATGGTTGTTAGGACATTATGTGCTAGAGTACTATCTGGTTGCTGGTAACTTGAACTGATTTTTTCGTGACTAGGAAACTTGAAATTCCGTACTATATGTGTATGAACAAGACCTTGTCGCTTCCAACCAAGTATTTGTAAGTTCCACAGTAATATATCTTGCACATTGTATGTGACCTCAGTATCATTGTCCTCTGTCAACAAAGCTTCTCGCGATAGTTCACCTGTGAGGACCTTCAAAGATTTAGAAAACCATTCAGATGTTGATGCAGTAATAAAATCATTAACATTTTTTTTGTTTATAGTGGCCAAGGACAAAAAAGCCTCCATTACATTAAACTGGGGACAATGGCATTGGACAAATCAAGATTGCAATAAGGTGATGTCTGTGTTTATGCTTTCAGTATCCAGGTAGACTGTTCACTGCTTATCATGCATTGCCTGTAGAGTTTACTGCTTACCTTCCAATATGGTTAAGGTGCAGCTAAGCCTTCTAACCAATTAGAATACACCATGATTGATTATGTGACTAACCTAACTATAAGATACGTACACATGCATTTTCTATTTTATTATCCTTCTTTGAATTAGAAAGGTGTCCTTAAATTCAAAGCAGTCTAGATTCTATTTTATTTCCCTGCTTAATACCACATATATTTGTAGAAATGTCTATCATTGAAGAAAAAAAAATTCTCGGAAGCCGTCGAAGTGCATGAGATGCGGGACTGAAGGGCATCACCGGACCAGCTGCTCCAAGTTAAAGGTAGAAGGGAATGAGTGATGAATCTGAATGTCTATCTGATGGGGTTATTTATGTAGTTAATTATTTTGGTCACCAGCTTTCCTGTAGTGTACTAGTGTTCCAGTGAATCTGAATGTAGTACTCCGTCCCATGTCAACTTGTTGATTTGTATGACAAATTCCGCTCCACCATGCAAATGGTTTTCCACATGTTGTTGTTCTAAGCATTCAGTCTACATGTGGTATTTTCTTTTCATACACTGGCATCCAGTTGAGGGGAACGCAAACGAATTGGCCTAAATGTCCATAAAGAGGCGGCGAACCAACAGTTCCTTGGAAGCTGTCAAAGTACACTAGATGCGCAGGGGCTGAACGGCATCGGTGGACCACTTGTTCCAATTATATTCTAGAGCAAAGGCGGAGCTGGGTCCCGGGCTACCAGGGCGACGGCCCGGGGCGCAGCCCAGCCCATCAAGGCTATATTCAGATTTGGCCTGGGGCGTAGCCCAGCCCATCAAGGCGACTCGCTGCTCTGGACTCTGGAGTCTGGAGAAGGCCGTCGTTCGCGTGCCGCTCGGGAAACAGACAGAGAGCATCCGAGCTCCAAGCTAGGTCAGGGACTCAGGGCAGCCGCCGGCCGCCGCCGCCCACTCGCCCCGCCGGCGCTGGTCCAGCCACTCCGCCACAACTCCGCCCAGCAACTCTCCCCGCCGGCCTCAGCCTCCCACTCGCCCCGCGACGCCGTCGTCGAGCGACCCCGCGACTCCACGACTCCACGCCCTTGCCCGGTTGCCCCCAAAGGTAAAAATCCCCCCTTTCCTGCTTTCCCAAATCTCTTATTTCTCTTAGATATACTAGTTTAGACTTAGATTGTTCTGTCTATGTAGAATGTGGAGGCGATTTAGTAAATCTTGCTTCATTTTCATTTTTCAGGGAGATAAGATGAGTAAAAGAAACAGGGAAATGACGGCTTTTTTTCCAGTACAACCCAGAACTGCTGAATCCACGGCAGAGGGCCCTTCAACTCGAACAAGTGGTAATAATTCTCATGTTGATCAAATTATTGTTGAGTTAAACAACCGCTTTGCTGAAAGATGTACTCAATTGTTGAGATCCATTGCTTGTCTTGATCCCAGGAATTCATTTGCCAATTATGATGAAGAAAAGCTAGTTGATCTTGCTAATATGTATGCTGCTGACTTCTCCACGTATGAAGTTAATTTTGTTCTTAGGAACCAATTGGACTCATTCATTAGAGAAGCAAGAGCTGATCCACATTTGATGAACTGTAATGACCTTGGTCATCTTGCCATAAAGATGGTTTTGGCTGATATGCACACAACTTTCTCCTTGGTTTACCGCCTTGTTGAGTTAGCATTGATTTTGCCGGTTGCTACCGCAACCGCAGAACGGGCCTTTTCATCAATGAACATTATCAAGACTGCGTCGAGAAACAAGATGGGCGATGATTGGATGAATCATAGAATGGTATGTTACATTGAGCGAGACATATTTGTTACTATTGAAGAGTCAAAGATCATAGAGCGATTTCAAGGTTATCGCTCGCGCAAAGGCGTTTTACCTCGTCGTAGAAGTAAGTTTTCTTATTATGCATCGAGTATACTTATTTTACTTGTTGTTTTTGCACTGATTGGAATTTCAATTTTGTACTTGAAGGTTTAGCTATTGAAGATGTAGTCATGGGAGGCTCAGAGCAACCAAATCCTTGATTTGGTACCGTTTGTTGTATTATTTTTGCTATACATTGTTTTTTTATCGAATTGAATATCATGTTGCAACTCGTATTAGCTATCCAACTCAGTTTGCCTTCACGTATGCATTGAAAATGGGGTCATTTGTTGATGATTTTTTTCCCTTGAGTTTTGGCCCGGGACGTCAGCCATTCCTGGCTACGCCGTTGTTCTAGAGAGTAGTGTTCCAGATGAACTGAATGCAGTAGACCATCTCATGTCGACTATTTGATTTGTACAACGAACAATTTTCGCTCCACCTTGAAACAATATATAGTACTCCCTCCGTATCAAAATATAAGTCGCACTAGTCAATTACCACACATATGTATGTAGACATGTTTTAGTGCAAGATTCATGTAAGTGACTAGTGAATCTTGCACTAAAACATGTCTACATACATGTGTGTGGTAAGTGACTAGTGCGACTTATATTTTGACACGGAGGGAGTATGTTGTTTCCAGTAGTAATAATCATCCAGTTTAGGCGCGGTTTACTCGCTGAGTCGCAAAAAAAAAAAGAATAAAAAATGTGAACTGATGGTGCGTGGAGTATAGACAATCGTGGGGTCGTGGAGGTAGTATGGTCAAGGCTGTGCTTTAAATGCGGAAGTTAGCGGTGAATGGTCCACAGATAACGGACCACTTCTGTTCCGGAGACAGTCGTCATCATTTATTGCGGGGGACATATGGGCCACCCATCTAGAGTTACTATGGTAAAAGACGTAGAAGTGGACAGAGCAACCCGAATCTTGATGAGTTCAAAGGGACAGGATATCGTGAGCATCTAAGCTCGGCCACCAAAACGGATTTCCGGTTCGCTAAGCTATTAGTTTGTGGCCTGAGTTTTTTTCGCAACTGAATAATGTTTGTATCATTAACAATCTATGCTCGCGGAACCTGAGCCACAGCTTTATTTAGCAAAAAAATGTGGCAATGGTCTCTAGTATAGAAGTACTGACTAGTTCTTTTGGATCTTTCATCTACTTCGCATGTTTTAATCAATTGTAACATGCTCATGTTAGACTCTTGTTAGGAGTGGATTAATGGGTGTTGTTGTTCACTAGATGCAGTTAACAAGTTAATTTATTTAGACATATGCATTGATATTCTGCTGACTACCGTTACGGTGTCAAAGAGAAATATCTTATCTTCCTTGTTTTACTCTTGAACATTCAAACTTTTTACCCCAATTTATGCACGTCGAAGTATCGCCGATGCACAAAAATCTTTTGATTATGTTTTTGATGATTTTTTTGGGGCTCAATCTTGAAGATTGATGTGATTAGGGATGTTGATCTAATTTGTTGCTTTATCTAAAATGTGAATTTTCAGTACTCTTTATATTAATGCTTACGACAGTGATTAATCTAATAATCTATATTTTCCTGCAGGAAAAATGAAAGGTATTGCGTTCATCAAGGATCCTGATGGCTACTGGATTGAGATATTTGACCTTAACAGAATTGGAGAGGTCACGGCTATAGCATCATGAGGTGTTAGAACCCTAATACAGAAAAAGGCTTGCACCTTCAGAAATGATAGCATGAACTCAATTATGTAAATATGTTGAGTTTCTTATTCTGCTATAGCGTCAGTAAGACATCATGCGGCCGACAGTTAAAATAAGTGTCGTTTCATTAATTCAGAATACTACATCACTGTTTCAGGAGATCAACTATTCCTTTCTCTTTTTCGGAGAAAGATTGTCATTCTTTAGAATATCCATGCACCGGCAACATCAACTTGATTTAACATGTCAAAAAACTTTACATAATATGTCATGAGGTTTGAGATTAGGTCTCACTTTTCTCCATGCTGTGCTAGGTTGCGATGGTAACTAGTTCTGATTGCACATGGGTGTCTTTCCACATAGCTCAGCTAGTTTTCAGAAACATTGCTCGCATGAATTCTGCCAGGGCAACAATTTGTTCACAGGAACTTATAACTACATAGTGGACTCTGCAGCCCCCCATACAAGGTTTGTCTACTCTAGGGATGATTTCTATACCATCAGATTCGGAAACAAAAGCACAGTAGGAGAAGGAGACATTTATGCTATACGAGACAGCCAAACCTCAAAATTTATATCTTTTTGGTATACTCCAATGTCTCACACCCTACTAAAAATATGGAAGAATATATTTATCCACGTATTAATTCCCTACACCCATGCTACTGTTAACAAGCAAATGTCAAGCGCTTAGTATTTATACTACTAGGATCACTACTACAGCTATCTGGGATAGTCATATGACTTCGGTGAACCTAACTATCTTTGTCATGCATATGGACCGTTACACAACTAGAATAGTCTCATCGAGGTGGTACTATTTCCCATATGATAATATTTATGAGAAAATCTATTTTCTTACAAAAGTGATTCCATTGGTATAGTTCAGTCTAACTTGCAAAAGCAGTCAGGGAGGGTAAATAGATACCGAGTGAGAAACAAAAATAATTTAATCTGGAAGAATTTATATAAATAAGATCTTTGATGAAAAAATCCTAGCAAGATTGAATTTCTACGAATACACATGTTAGTAGTGAGATTACTAATTATACCATTGTTCGATAGTTGGTTCATGCACAAACTACTCAACAGATAGAAATACTGTTTCCCATTTGCCATACACAGTATATCAGTCCAGATTGCTACTACCTTTTTCCTTTCACTTGAGCTAACTCCGCCGTTTAGGAAAAATGAACATAGCAGCTGTCAGGTAGAGGATGGGGTAAATCGAGTGAAGCACTTCTCCACGGTTGCATTCCTTCACCGAATTGAAGCTCTGCGCTATGGCACGTGTGGAGTCGTAAATCCGCATGCACGAGGGGAGAACAGGGGAGTTCTCCCTTCGAAGCAAAATGTTGACTTGTTTTGTTGCGCTGCACTGCTATTAGGCTAAATAGTTGCTACGAAATATAAAGAACAATTGTATGCTCTTTCAGTTATAGTGTGTTCGCGGCAGTAATTTGTATAAATACTTTGTACAGAGTCAACAGACATCAAAGGTCCCATGGTCTAGTGGTTAGGACACAAGACTCTGAATCTTGTAACCCGAGTTCAAGTCTCGGTGGGACCTAACATTTTTTCATTTTTCTTTCACTTAGAATTTTCCTTTTATATTTGCTCTATCATTACTATTGACATGAGTCCAAAGCCCCTAATTTTTTTTCATTTTTCTTTCACTTAGAATTTTCCTTTTATATTTGCTGTATCATTACTATTGACATGAGTCCAAAGCCCCGCATGGCCATTGTTTTTTCCCGTACCTCAGAAGTCACGCACTGGACAATTGGTTTCCCTAGGTACGAAGTCAGGCGCCTCCCATTTGGAGTCTCATCGAGGTCGTGCGTAGGGCTGGAATCGAGCCGAGCCGAGCCGGCTCGAGGCTCGGCTCGGCCAGGCTCGGAGAAACTCGAGCCGAGCTAGGCTCGCCTCTATAATTTTACTGGAAACTGGGCTCGAGGCTCGGCTCGAAAAGCTCGTGGCTCGCTCGGCCGGCTTACGAGCCGTAGCATCTTTTTTTTTTAACATGAATCAATCGAGCCTCCAGTCTCCAGTCCGTCCCAATCGGTGCCCGTGCTCTCGTTCCAAAAATCCCCTGCTGCTGCTCGCTAGGGTTAGCCCGCCGCCGGCCGCCCCCACGCCGCCGACCCGCCGCCCATGGCTCCTTGCTTTCCCCTACTTGCTTGCCTCCGCGACCTGCTCCTCCCGTAGCTCGCCGCCTGGAGTCGTTCAAGAAAGTGCGCGCCGCGCGGCGCTGTCGCCGTGCTTCCAGTGGCGGCCGGCGGCCTTCCGGAAGCAGCAGCCAGCAGGGATCCGTCGAGCCTGCTTGACCTTGCTGTCCTCCGTCATCTCGTCTGCCGTTGCTCCGGATTGCAATCTCTCCATCTCCACCTCCGGTAACGATGCCATCTGACTTTGTACTACTAGCACTGTCCATTATTCTGATTTCTGGTACCGTGTGTTGTTGCTTATGCTTAGGGAAATTAGTTTCCCTGGCTAACTGTTTTGGAGATTTGTTCACGAGCTACAACTGAGATTTAATCACATGATAAAGTAAATTCATGCTGACCCAACATGGATGGATAGAATCTCCCCCGCAAAAGACCTACGCAAGTAGTTGTATAGGCATTGTGCAATAGCAATATGGTTCAGTTAGCCGAGGGATCTCAGTTAGTCCTATAAACTAATTTCATGCTGACCCAACATGGGTGGAAAGAAATATCTGAATGTTGCCGAGGGATCTCAGTTAGTGATTTGATAGGGTTTACTACTACTATGGTCGATCAACTGAACCAAAAATAATTCCATGTTTGCTGTCACTCACCATACTACTATTTGAATGTTCAGCTTCATTAATTTTTTGCTACCGTGTGACAGACCCATACTCATCACAATTACCGATGATGCAATTTCGAAAGGAGCGGAGTGCAGCTTCACAAGCAAAATCCCAGAGAAAGAGGGCTGCGTACCACAACGCGATGAACTCCAAACCATTTTGTTTCCAAAAAGTGTGGCGGGGAGCAATTGGTAAGTTCTGTTTAGTTGCAAGACATGGAGTAAATGGTGTTATGTAGTCTATTTGATGTAGTTGCTTGCTGTAACATTTTTTACAGCCAAAAAACTGAAGCAAACATGTGTAAATCAGTCTTATTTGCTATATTTGCTTGCTGGAACTTTTTATACAACGAAAATAGTGAAGCAAAATAATGTCAATGGTGCTTATTTACTTGATTTACTTGCTGAAACTATTTATATTGCTGAAATTTTGTTTGTGTACACTTCAGATTCAACTTACAAGTGCCAAGCGATGACAAGAAGATGGAGATGGAATGATGGGCTGATGGCGCAACAATGGTCATTTTGTGCTTGAACTTTATGTTAAATTGTTAAGACTTGTTCTATTTGTTGTTGTTGAACTAAGTGGACGTGTTTGTGACTTGTGATGTATGAGACTATTGGACCAACTACTTTTGTTTCTGTGGACTTGTCATGTATGTTTCTTAAGGATATATTCATGCTCCATTGTTGATTACAATTGTCAAATGTTACATTTTTGGCAAAGGTCATGTCAATTTTTTTTATTTCATCGAACCTTCGAGACGGCTTGCGAGCTTCACCGAGCCGGCTTGTCGAGCCTCGAGCCTTGTTTGGCAGGTCTAGGCTTGGCTTGCACCACCTTCGAGTCGGGCCCGAGCCGAGCCTTGTCGAGCCCGAGTCGAGCCTCGAGCTTCAGGTCCAGCCCTACGTTTTTATCCACGTTCAAAAAGCAATCCCACCATATAAGCCTTCATCCGAATTTGTCGTTGTTCCACTCCTTCCACATGAATAACTCAACTTATTACACACCATTAGATAAAATCTTTCCATTTCATTCATCCCATCTCTCTGGCACCAACCCATTCCACACACAAAATCCGATCTCCGCATAGAAAGAAACTAAAAGGAAATTTCTCTCATATTGCAAGAGAAATAGAAATGAGTAATAAAAAAAACAAGTAAGCAATTAGGAAGAAAAGAAGAATATCTTTTTTTTAAAGCAACATGTTGATATTTTTATATTTCTCTAGCAACGACGGGGTATTTAGATAACTTATGTGTTGGCTACTGACTATAACAAACAATTGTATTCCACTCTAACGATAGTGTCTTCGTGTTGTTACTATTAAAGTATCTTCCGCATTTTTTAGCGTAGACGAGTGCATCTTTTATTGCACACCTGATAATTCTCAATGCGTGAATGCAGATATGCCCAAAGAGCGCATTGCTTATAAATTAGTCGATATTCCTGTTGAATTGTGTTCGATCAATAATGATGCGTTGTTATGAAATATAACGAACAATGGTATGCCGCTCTTGAACGGCAGCAGTATATTCCTTTGTATTTCCCAGAGTGCAGTAACATCAATGATCCCATGATCTAGTGGTTAGGACACAAGACTCTGAATCTTGTAACCCGAGTTCAAGTCTCGGTGGGACCTAATACTTTTTCATTTTTTTCTTTTGGAATTTTCCTTTTATGTTTGTTGTATCTTTACTATTAAAATTGAATTGGTTTCCTACAATCAACATGGGCACATTGTCTCGCACCACCCATTGTTTTTTATATAGCTCCGAAGTCACCCACATGCCAAAAAAAATCGTAGGTACGAAGTCATGCGCCGCCCATATGGAATCCCATCGAGGTTATGCATGTTGGCCTCACCCAGAACATTGTAATCCAAGTACTTTTTTATCACCGTTCAAAAAGCAATCCCATCACTTCAGTCTTCGTTCCGAACTTGTCACTGTAACATCCCGTCCCTGTGAGTAACTCAACTTATTACGCATTGTTAGACATAATCTTTCCATTTCACTCATCCCACCTCCCCCGCACCATCCATTCCACACATAAAAATCCCGTCTCTCTAGTTGTGTTTGATCAACAACTGTGTGTTTCGACAAAATGGAACGAACAAATTAATTGTATGCTGCTCTTGAGAGGCAGCAATATATTCCTTTGTATTGCACAAAATGTACAAACATCAAAGGTCCCATGGTCTAGTGGTTAGGACACAAGACTCTGAATCTTGTAACCCGAGTTCAAGTCTCGGTGGGACCTAATACTTTTTCATTTACTTTCTTTTGGAATTTTCCTTTTATGTTAGTTGTATCTTTAATATTAAAATTGGATTGGAGTGTCTGGTTTCCCACAATCGACATGTCGTCCAATGCATCACACCGCCCATTGTTTTTTAGCTCTGTAGTCATGCACTGGCCAAAAAAAAAGTTCTGAAGTCATTCATCTCCCCATACGGAATCCCATTGAGATTGTGCATGTCGCCCTCACTCGGAACAATGTAATCCAAGTATGTTGTTATCCACGTTTAAAATGCAATCTTACCACATCAACCTTCATTCCGAATTTTCATTGTTACATCCCTTCCTCATGAGTAACTCAACTTATTTTGCATTGTTAGGCATAATCTTCCCATTTCATTCATCGCACCTCTCCCGCACCATCCATTCCACACATAAAAATCCCGTCTCGCTGGTTGTGTTCGATCAATAACGGTGTGTTTCGACGAAATGTAGCGAACAAATTAATTGTATGTCGTTCTTGAGAGGCAGCAATATATTCTATTGTATTGCACAAAATGTACAAACGCCAAAGGTCCCATGGTCTAGTGGTTAGGACACAAGACTCTGAATCTTGTAACCCGAGTTCAATTCTCGATGGGACCTAATACTTTTTCATTTTATTTCTTTTGGAATTTTCCTTTTTTATGTTTGTTGTATCTTTAATAGTATTAAAATTGGATTGGTGAGTGTAAGGTTTCCCACAATCAACATGCGTCCAATGCATCGCACCATCCTTTTGTTCTTTTAGCTTTGAAAAGTCATGCACTGGCCAAAAAAAAAACGTCTGAAGTCGTGCGCCGCCCATATGGAATCCCATCGTGGTTGTGCATGTCTCACTCACTCGGAACAATGTAACCCGAGTATGTTGTTATCCACGTTTAAACAACAATCCCACCACATCAACCTTCATTCCGAATTTTCATTGTCACATCCCTTCCCCATGAATAACTCAACTTATTAATCACCGTTAGATATAATCTTCCCATTTCATTAATCCCAGTCCCACCTCTCTTGCACCACCCCATTCCACACAAAAAAAACCATATCCACACATAAAGAAAGAAAAAGGAAATTTCTCTCATACTGCAAGAGAAACAGAAGTGAGTAGAAAAATGTACTTATATCTTCCTATATTGACCATATTTCCCACGTTTAACACACACTCTCAATTCCAAAGAGCACTCCTTACAAATTAGTCGACATTCTTATTGAGTTGTGTTAGATAAATAGGATATCTTCATTGCTTGTTGTTACATGTGATATTTTTGTGACATTATGAAAGAATTTACTTATATTTTAAATGTAGCAAGAAGTAAGTCTCTCTTCTCATTTTTTCTAGATAAAGAGTATATATTAATATCGAAAAGATACCAATTACACCCAGCCTCTTCAACGACGCATTGCCCTAGCGGCGACACAGATGCACACAACCCAGAATAAAAAGAAGAATTACAAAAAAGAAAAGTCCCGCTACAGTGATCTACTCCTTATAACAGCAGACCTAACCCCACCAAAAACAGTACCAGAAATTCAACTGCTCCAAAAGCGATGCCTCCAAGAGGGAACAGTGCTCAAGCGTCGTCATCGCTCTCATCATAGGCCATGGGTTTTCACCCTGAAGAAGGTCTGCACTCACAAAAACAATGTCTTCAACAAGGCCATTGTCAGGCACAACCAATTAAGGCGAGACCTTGGATTTTCACCCAGAAAGTTTAGACTCTGAACTTCTCCTGTGTTGTCGCCCTCACTTGCCGTTGTCGCTGCTCCAAGTTTCGAAACACCAAGCCAATCCCTCATCGCTACCAGAACTTGAACCACCATTACCAGTTCACAAATCTCGGCTTCCGTGCCATTTTCCACACACTAACTTCACCATGGAACAAAAGACATGTCCACGGTGGTAACCGACTGCGGAGCTTCACAACGCTCCCTCTGAAACCAAACAGTCAGAAAAAAAATATGGTTGCGCCATGACCGAATCCCTCCCGATCCAGCAATCTCCAGGCATAAGTTCCCAATAGAGTTCGTCGCGGAGCCTTCCGGAACTTGGCACTCCGGCTAGAAAAATGAAAACATGCATCAAGCAAATCTTTGTCTTGGTGTGAGAGAAATCCTAGGACGCCTCCTTTATTGAAGCCGAGCCGGCAGTCCCCCACGCTGCCCGACGGCAACCATCAGAATCCGTCGCACCGAACCCTACCAGCAGCCCGCGGGCTAGGCCAGCATCGAGAATGGCAGCGACGGCGCAGGGTCAGCCTTCCACCGGATCCGGCGCTACCACCCAGCGGAGAGGATCTAGGAAGGTGGCACGGAAGACACCCAGATCAGAAGATTTGGGTTCGTCCAGCACCACCCGGCCTTGACGTGCATCTCCGCCGCCGGCTATGGCGCCGCCGGGAGAGGGCCTCCGCCTCCACCCCGACCAGGGCGCCGCCCTAGTCGCTGCACGTCGACGCGCCGGCCATCTCTTCTCCAGCAGATCCGGCGGCCATCTCCGGCGTCCACCACCCCCAGGCCTCCTTTGGCGGCTGGGGCGATGGCCGGCGGGCAGCGGCGGCGTGAGGAGCAGCGGCGGCGGTTGCTGGCGGCGCGGTGGTTGCCCCCGGTGTCGCCCTGGGGTGCGACACGGGGGGTCGAGTTGATAATCTGAATGCGTCTCTTTTCTCATAGTGTCATCCGTCCCATGATTACCTCTCACGCGTTAGATCTAATATTGCCAAGTCATTTATCCACCTTTCCGGGCACCACTCCATCACACACTCAAAAATCCCATCTCTGCCGGTAAAGGAAGATATAAGAAACAAAAAAACAAATTTCTTTCATATTGCAATTAAAATTGTAAAATTTGAAAACATGGACGCAATCAAGAAAATAATTTTTTGTTCTATAATAGCAGCATGTTGACATTTTTTATGTTTCCATAGCAAGGCCCGATATGTGCATATTTCCATGGAACGTGATTTTTAAACTGGATTTTCATTTTAAAAAGTTTGAACATATTTGATAAACGGGTAGTACAATGTGATAGGAAGCCTCGAACCGACTCGGATTTCATAACCGACTCGAAATCGACTTGTACCAAGTTTTTAGACGTGACCTTGGACACGGCTCTCTCCCCCGCACAGTAAAAGGAGAGGCGAACTTTTCCCCCACCGCTCGATCCAGCTCGCCGGCGGCGATCTGCCGGTTTCCCCTCCCTCCGCCGGCCGCTCCGGCGGCGGGAGGGTGGGGAAACCCAAGATCTCGCCTGTACATAGTCTAGGGTTGGGTGGTTTGCCGGCTGGTGGCGTCGAGGAGAGGATGGCGCGGCCAGTTCGGTGTTTTGTGGAGGCGGAGATCCTCTCCGGTGGCGGTGCTCCGTGGAGTACGGCTACGGATCTGCTTCCCCTGGGGTGCTCGCGGCTCCGTAGAGCTGTGCTGCGCCTCTTCCCCGTCCCGGAGCTCGCGGTGCGGCGAATCCGGGTTGACGACTTCGATGGTGAAGGTGATGGCGTCCAGATCGAGGGCGACGACGACGATGCGAGGTGGAGGCTCTCTCGAGCCGAGTTCTCTCGACTTCCCGTCCGCCTGGGGACTCCTTCCGATCCAAGGCTGCTGTGGAGGAGCGGCGGCGGCGCGCCGTGGTACGTCTTCTTCGTCAACGGCGACCTCGAGATCTTGCAGGACTTATGTGTAATTTTCTTTGATCCTTCGGTGTTTCTGTAAGATTCTGGTGTTATCACTGGAACTATCTTCGCAAAAAAAAAAAAAAAATCAACTTGTACCACCGCCGCGCAGCACGCTATAAACTCGAGCTCCACGGCAGCGATCTGTTCGAGTTGCAGCGATCGAGATGATGGCGCGTCCGAGACCGACACCCACGGCCGGGAACGTGTACGTCCCGCCGGCTCGGGCAGCAGCGGGGGCCGACCACGCCGCCGGCGATAATGCCGGCCCAGCCTACCAGCGCCAGACCTGGGACGCGCTGCGGTGCAGCATCACCGGCCTCGTCAACAAGGCCACCGCCGCCAACATCCGCCACGTCGTTCCCGAGCTCCTCGCCGAGAACCTCGTCCGCGAGCGCGGCCTGCTCTGCCGCGCGCTGCTCAGGTCCCAGGCCGCCTGCCCGGCCTTCACCGACGTGTTCGCCGCGGTGGCCGCGGTCGTCAACTCCAAGATCCCGGACGTCGGACGGCTCCTCCTCGTCCGCCTCGTGATGCGCGTCCGCCGCGCCCACGCCGCCGGGGACAAGACGCAGCTAGCGTCCGCGGCGGGGTTCGTGGCGCACCTCGTGAACCAGGGCGTGGCGCACGAGCTGCTGGCGCTGGAGATCCTCGAGAAGCTTCTCGCCGACAACGCTACGGCGGACGGCGTGGAGGTGGCAGTGGGCTTCGTCACGGAGTGCGGCGCCTCCCTGAGCGTGGCGTGTCCCCGGGCGGCGCTCGACGCCGTGTTTGACCGCCTCCGGAGCGTCCTCGTCGACGGCGGCATCGACAAGCGTGTCGGGTTCTTGATCGAGGGCGTGTTTGCCGTCAGAAAGGCTCAGTTCAGGGGGCACCCACCTGTCCGTCCGGAGCTGGACCTCGTCGAGCAGCAGGATCAGATCACGCATCAGATTGAGATCTCGCTCGAGGACGATCAGCTCGACCTTGAGACCCATCTCGACGTGTTCACCCCAAGCGCCACGTTTCTCCAGGACGAGGCAGCCTACGATAACCTGAAACGAAGCATGCTCGGAGACGACGGCGATGACAGCGACGATGATGACGAGTCCGACTCCGAAGACGAAGAGATGGAGGTCATCGAGGACGTGACGGAGACGGACCTGATCGGCCTCCGGAGGACGATATACCTGACGATCATGTCGAGCGCCGGCGCCGAGGAGGCGGGGCACAAGCTCCTGTCCATCGCGAGGCCCGCCCGGAAGGCGGAGATCTGCGCCATGATCGTCGAGTGCTGTCGGCAGGAGAGAGCGTCGTCGTCGAACACACCGTTCTACGGCCAGCTCGCGCAGAGGCTCTGCGGCTTTAGACGGGCGTACCAGGCCGGCTTCGAGGCGTGCTTCGCGCGGTGCTACGCGTCGGCACACCGCATGGGCACCGACGAGCTGCGTGGCGCGGCGGGGCTCTTCGCGCACGTGCTGGCCGCCGACGCCGTGCCGTGGCGCCGCGTGCTGGGCGGCGTCAGGGTCACGGAGGAGGACACCACGTCGTCGTCGCGCATCTTCGTGAAGACGCTGTTCCAAGAGATGGCGGAGAAGCTCGGCGTGCGGGAGCTCGGCCAGAGGATGAACGAGAACGACGACGATCCGGTGGTCCGGGACGCCCTGTTCCCCAAGGACTCTGCCAAGAACACGCGGTTCGCGATAAATTTCTTCACGGCGATTGGCCTTGGAGGGGTCACTGAACCGGCGAGGAAGCTCTTGTTGTCTTGTACCCAAGCTAGCATTTAGTCTGCAGATCATGTGATATTCTTCTTCCAGTGCTGGTAAGAACTTTTTGACATTACTATTGACATTTAGTCTGAACCGGTAAGAACTTTTTGAAAGAGCTGGAACATCCCGACATCATAAGCCATTCATATTTTTCTTTGTTGGTAAGATCCAGCTTTTTTTTTTTTTGATAGTAAGATCCAGCTATTTTTAAAGTTACTAGTTGCACGATTCCTGTAAAAAAAAATGTCAATAGTATTGCCTACACATTTATTTTATCTGATTTGCTAATTTTCAGTCAGCTGAGATTTAATTATATGTCAGTTCGACTATGTAACCATCTGATCTTGACCGTTAAGATTCATGTAGCACTTTGTCGTTTGTGTCGTTGCTTGTTCTACATGTACTAGCAAACAATGCCCGTGCGTTGCACCGGGAGAGAAAATCATTGTCATGTTTATATAGATATAAAATAATATTTTATTACTATCATATATATTCTTTATTTCCGTGCAATATAAAAATCAAATAGCTTTACTAAAATTGCACATTGCAATTTGACATAGATAAAAAACCACAGAAAATAAAGCAAATTAAACATGGGGTTGATTTTCTCATAAACAAAGTCAGCTAGATGCCTAGATATGTTTGATTTTCTCACCTGGGCAAGTCTGAGCTCTGAAGCATTGGCCCGCAGCGTACACGCACTCAAGCAGCTCAGGCTAGCCTCAAGGCAACCCACGTCAGCAGCACACTCGACCAAGGGATGGACGACGATCGGCAGCCGTGCCTCAGGTCCTCATTCACGGGAATCTAGACCAGCATTATGTCTCCCCGGCGGCGACGCCCTGTTCAGCTCGGCGGCGTACGCGCAGCTGAAGCTCACGTAGTTCCCCTGCGACGCCGATGTGATCCAGTCCTCGGACGCAGTGGTCGCGGAGCTTTCCACTCTCGCTGACACCAATCGGAGGTTTTTCAACCACCCTTCCGGTGCGACATGGCGACGGCGGGCAACACCGCACTCCCCGCGCATGGAGATGTGCTCAACGCGACCATCTTGAGGGTTGAGGCAAGACCATATTGGTTCGTCCGCGTGGAGCATTATGCCCGCACGGCGAGCTGGCCGCACTGGGTCGAGGACATGTCGGACAGAGTCGCGCCGGAGCAGGTGCTTGACATGCGCACAGGGCATCGTTTCCGCCGGTTGCAGCGGCAACATGGTCGAGCGCTGCCGCTAATGCAAGAACCGGTCGCCGCTGGGAGTTTCTTAGGGAGATGCCGCCGGCGACCGGAGAGGAGCTGCGCCGTCTTAAAGTCTGGACGAAGAGCGACGCTCCTGCGCCTGTACCACGTCTTCACGTACACCAAGGTCATCATCGTCTTCCGGTGATCCATTGATATCAGTTTTTTTCGCTTGTTCCATCGATCCAACAGGTATTGGGTAGTTTTCGACCTGGTCGATCTCGTTTCCTCGATCTCACCCGGTAGGTCGATATTGTCTGTATATATAGTGAACCAGATCGGGTGGGAGCTCGGAAACACGTCCAGTAGGATACCCGATCGACCACGAGTTGATTTCTTCCTAACCTCATGCTAATAAAAAAACCCACGCGACCCAAAGGAACCCATCGATCAACCGACGTACGAAACCAATCAAACTTCGACACGGATGCACAACGGAAAAGAAACAAAACTTTTTTCCACTTACTGGTGGCAATGGTGGGTAATTTTTGCGAACTTTAGGTATATTTGAACGACGTACGAGAAGAAGTCTTAATACTTTTATTATTAGGTATAGATACTCGAAGGCATGGGCCTTTTTGTGGTTCAACCGACATTTTCCGGTTGCAAATAGAATGCAGCTGAGAATTTGTAGTTGTCATTAGGTCGCAACTGACTTTATTTCAATCTGCAAATGGACTGCGTGGGCAGAGGGTTCGTCGACCATAACTGGATCACTTTCGGACAATGCGAAAGTCGATCTGGTTGTTACGCCGGGGCGGCGGCCCCGGAGCGGGTGGTGTGTTATGTGGCGTTTGTTCGACTTGTGTCGTGTGGGCGGCGGGTCGCATCGTCTGTGTCATTCTTTTGTACAGTTTGTATGGTTTTTGGACCCGGTTTTCCTTATAAACTCGGTCAACTCTTTCTATCTATTCGGACGGTGGATACGACCACCTTGTACCTCAAAAAATCTGCAAATGAAATTGTAATTGGGCTTGAAGCTGAGATTTTTAGTTGCAACTGAGTTCTAATTAACATTTTAATTACAAGTCAACTTCACCTGAATATCTTCCAAGTCGAATGTGGGTTACAACTTACAACCAAAATTAAATGATGGACAAGACTATACAGCGGCGCCGCTGCTATGTCCTGCGCAGCGGCGGTCAACGTGACCAGGAATTGAACTGACGATCCCGCACGCGTGACCAGCGGAACGAGTACTTCCCGCACGCCGAGTTTCGTGGGCCAAGTTTCGCCCACCACCAGCGCGATTCGTGGGCTGTAGTCCGTTACTGGGTCGTACAGATTACTAGGCTCGCTCCATTATTGTATATGGCCCACCAAGATCAGCTCCTCTGACCCAGTTTTTTGGTCGATCAAAAAACACAAAGAAAAACAGAAATAGTCCAACGAAATCGTATGAAGAAATCTGGAGCAGAGATCAGATTAGTACTACATCTACTGTTGCTCCTTCTCCTCAAAATCAGACCACAAAATACCCACGAAAATTCAGTAACAACAGATCAAAGCATAAATCTGCATCTTTTGCTGCTCCAAAAGGAATCAATTCAAGTATCCTAGAAGTTTATGAGTATCACTGCCGACAGGAATTAGAGAGACTACTTACTTCTACACAGCTACGTGGTCAAAGTCGGCTCCAAAAGCATAGCAAAAAACAACTTTCATTATTCTTACATACTACAAAGGGTCAAGGTTACCCACACAAGATTCTATACATGCATAGTCATAAACTTGGTTCTTTGATGACAGCCATCAGCATATGAAATCTACTTGTCCACACTGAATCCAAACCATCTCCATTTCAAATTCTGTTGCATAAAAACAAAATGCTTAAGTTAGCAACACTAACATGGATTCACAAAAAAATATATCTGCAGGTAAAAAGATATGGACATAGCAATCGATGCACGAAACGTTGCCGATTCCGACAGGTATCTCAAAAAGCAACCAAGGTATCAGATTCACCACTGATTTGGTGGGTGCTATAGAAGCTACTGTTGACATGGAGACTACCCAGGCTGCATCAAGTGCTAAGGCACCCAGAGCTGAAGGGGACAATACAAATGATGGTGCAATGGAAGCTATCTAGCAAAAATGGATAACAAGCCCCTGCCAAACAAAAATGGATAACTATCTAGCAAACATGCACCGCTCCAAACATGTTCGAACAATACTCCTGCTTATCCAAGGTAGTTACCGTATCTCTTGCCTTGTTTGTCCATGAATTAATAGCAAATGGTGTATCCTCTAATTCCAGTTCGAACTCATCAGTATTGACAACGGAGATGATACATGTATCATGAGAAACATTTAAGAAATGAATCGGAGCTACATGATAACCCATACACAGATACCATTTTATGAATTCACAACTATCAGGATTTTAATGCACAGCTACCCAGGAGTGGATAGAACGAATTAAGAAATGAATCAGAGCTACCAGATCAACCATACACATATACCATATTATGAATTCGCAGCTATCATGATTTTAATGCACAACTATCCACGAGTTGATATAACAAATTAAGAAATGAATCAGAGCTACCAGATAAACCATACACAGATACCATATTATGAATTAATAGCTATCAGGATTTTAATGCACAACTTCCCAGGAGTTGATATAACGAAGAATGGGAGGGAATACAAAATGCAGCTATCATGATTTTAGTACACACCTACCAGATTAAGAAAACACAGATATGAGGACTTTTACATAGAGCTGACACGATATACCATGATACAAAAATGTAAAACACACATAGCTACCAGGATTTATTAGTAACAATATGATATCGAAAACAATGCACATGAACAAGACAAAAGAAAAAGGAAACATACATGGGTGGGAGAGGCTAACCATGCAAAACAATAAACATCACCTTCCATATTTCCCATATTTCCCAGTAGAGAAGTTCCCGTCTAGCTGGTCGCCCACAAATTTGCAAAGGTTCATATCAGCAGCTTGACCTATATCGGCCTTTTTCTTTGCAAAAACAGTAAAAAAATGTAACGCATATGTCGGTCACATGAAAAATACTGATCAATGGTATCGACACATATTGTGCTGCTCTCAAATAAGCCTACCACAAATCAAAACACCATAAAAAATTAAAGGACAACACCAGGATCGATAGAGCAAAAAACTACACTGGCACCATCCATCAGCAGCCGCGGGAACCCTCGAAACCCATGCTGTTGTAGTAAGCTATGAATACGGAGCAGCCCAAATCCAACAAAATTATCGAGCTTGCCGGGCTGAATCACAAACGAAAACAGCGCCGCCAACAACGAGAAACACACAAAGACAAAAAATCAATGGCCACCAAACATACAATAAACAACGCTACCAGGTTATTTCAATGGACAAACCAAATTAGTTGATGCTGACTATCAGGTTAAATATTAGCAAAAGTTAAACCTAATAGTCCGAGAACACAATCATGCAGTTAATTCAAAAGATAGATACTATGTTTATTCATGCTAGCTATCATGTTAATTCATGCTAGCTATCACGTTACATCATGCTAGTTAACTTCAAAACTAAATACCAAGTTAATCCATGCTATATATGAGTTTAATTTAAGCTAGCTGTCAGGTTGATTTGTGTTAGCTACCCTGTTCTTTTATGATAGCACACGGTACAATTACATGAAGCCATCTGAAGTAACCGGAAATTATCAAAACAATTACACAAAAGAATCTATAAAAAATGTGCAGCTACACAGTTTGTCGCACACAAAACCAGGCTAACAACATAGACCTACCAAGCTAATAGCAAACAATTACCAAGTTAATAGCATGCATGTGAAGAGCAGCTAACAGCAAGCATCTGGTGTTATTGCGCTACACGAGGGAGGAGGGAGTTACCTTCTGGAGGCGGTCCTACCCGGCGTCAATGGAGGAGGCGAGAGCAGAGGTGACGAGGCAGATGACGCAGCCGCGGGAGGAGGTGGCGGAAAAGGGGGTGGCAGGTCGTCGGCAGCATGTTGACGTGGATATACTCTGCGGGTACCCCAGTGTAAGGGTACCTGGTGCACGTGATGACTGAAGAAGCCCAAGTTTAAATCGAAGCCCACGAAGGAAGGCCCAAGACGAAGAGTGATTTCCAAGTTAGATTAAGCTATAGTCGGTTAAGTCTTTCCATACATGTAACCTTGGTCGGTTATGTATCCCGAGACACAGCCTCCTATATAAAGGCTGGGAGGGTGATCGATCAAGGACAAGCATTCCATAGCCACCAAAACCCCGACGAGATCAACAACTCGCCGGACCCTTGTAACCCTCATATTCACGACATCAAATACAGACAGGCAGGAAGTAGGGGTTTTACCTCACTCGAGGGCCCTGAACCTGGGTAAATCCCGCTTGTCAGCCGTCGATTCCACTAACACTACGCGTTCTCTACCACACAATCAACCCTAGGTACCTAAACCATGGGACTTGCCGAGGGCACACCTCGTCAATTGGCGCCGTCTGTGGGAACAGGTAGTGTTGGGCTCACGGTTTCGCCGGTTTCATCATCAAGCGGCCACTCGCCGATCGCATCTGCACAATGTAACTCACCAGCTACATCATCAAACGGCAAATCGCCGATCATGGCTGCAAACGGTAACTCGCCGGCAAAATCGACTAGCATCAACTCAAGGGGCGATCACTCGCCGATCTCTCCAAGGAGGCTCACGCCACACTCGATGGAAGCTCGAAAGACCTTTGCCGGTCTCGAATCAGGTTTGGATATTACAGTTGGAGAATTTAACTTTTTGTCGATAAAGATGGTGTGCAGGACCTACTGGATCCACTCGACACGGAGATACTCGACGACTTATCGACTGCAACACCATCCATCTTGGCGGCGACGTCATCACAGATCGTTCCGATCCAATCGCCAAGCGACTCCGCAACAACCATGAACTCGCAGGAGTTCCACGACGAGGTAGCCAAAAGACTTGGAAGGAGTGAGATCGAATCTGCATACCGCCCAAACAACTCAATTGAGTCACTCGACAACATCGTCGACTGCAACGACATCATTGGAAACAAGGAGGACATAGACGACAACATATATCTTGCCGATCTCAACGGCCCAGAAATCCGTGCCAGCCACGAAATATTCACCTGCAACGCAGACAGCTTGGACAAAACACTCGAGGATCTACTCGATTGTGGCGGAAACCCCAACAAACAAAGCAACTCTGACATGAGCCTGGACGACGACGCCGAATCCATGATGCGCGTCAACAGCATGTGGACAGAAGATCGGGTGACGCCTTATCAGGTTTACACCGCGAGTACCGCAGAAGCATCAACGGCTGCAGCATGCCGTCGACCTACAGAATACCCGTGCACAGTCACTATGCCTGACGGAACAACCACGTTAACCATCACGACAGAGATGGCAGAGAAAGTGAGCAAAATAATCGAAGCCTGCACAATGCTGCCAGTGAACGCAACCCCAGAAGAGATATTGACCTTGCAGTACTTCCAATGGCAAGAATCAATACGGCTGAAGAACTACAGAGCAGTACTCGAGGAACGCAAAAAGCAGGCCAGCATATCGAGTGCTCGACGAAGAGCGTTATCTGTAAGTTCAACAGGAAGAAACGACCCCGCAAACAGGTCGCGAGTCATAAACCTCGGAGACGCGGATCGTGCAGCGGTCACTCGAAACCTGGATCCAGCTTTTATGGCAGTCGACGCAGAAGGAGTCCCCATACCTACTGAACCAGCCGGGGCGTTGATGACGTTAGGCACTTACCTCAGAACAATCGAACCTCCTGCGGGAGACCCAAAGAGAGATCAGCACCTCCAGCTGTACCGGCAACTGGCGATAGCAGCAAAGGCCATACAGCTGCCGCAAGCAACTCCAAGGAGAGATACAGACCGGGACCGTCGAAGTCGAAGCCCTCGAGGAGGAAGCAGTCGAAAAAGCTCACGCCATCGCCGCTCCAGCAGGAGCCGGTCTAGGAGATCATACAGCAGCAGCTCAGACTCGGAAGCAGAAATCGGACCCTGCGGAGCACTATGCTTCACTCGACGAATCCGGGAGGCTCGCATGCCAAAGAAGTTCTCATTAGCTTCCACGCCCAAATTCAACTGCAAACAAGAGCCATCAGGCTGGCGGTTGGATGTCAGCGCGGCACTACGACCACAGCTATGCAATACATACAGCTCATGATGGAGGGAACAGCTCGCGATTGGCTCAAATCGCTACCCGAATCATACTACGATTCGTGGGAACACTTCAGAAACGATTTCATCAAATACTTCGAACCTCTATGCGAACGCCCCAAAACTTTCGAAGAACTTCGAACCTGCAAGCAAAGGTCATATGAATCGCTAAGATCATACATACGGCGATGGACCGCCATCCGTAACTCCGTAGGTAACGTATCGGAAGATAGGGCAATCGATGCCTTCAAGAATGGACTCTGGAGAGAAGACTTCAAAGAGACGCTTGGTAGAGAAAATCCAAGATCAATGGCGGCGCTCATGGTACTCGCAACAAAGTGGGCGGATGGAGAAGACTCTGTACGAGGCACTCGACTCGTTTCTTCACATGAAAACCATGAGAGTGGTAGTCGAGACCGCAGAGATAGCTACAGAGATGATCGGAGGCGCAAACGCAAACATCGTTACCACGATGATGACCATCCAAGCTTCGTCAGGGCGGGCTTTGCGCAGCCACGGGACAACCGCGACCAGACTGACAGACGACCCGATGATCACCGTGACAGTCGAGACCATCATACAGATGACCGTCATGATAATCGAGACCATCGCATAGATGATCGCCGCGACAGCCGAGATCGCTATGGAGACAGCAGACGCGACAACCGAGATAGCTACAAGAGGCCAGAATGGCGCCGGCGAGCAGACAAAGAGCCAGAACGCTCAGTCGAAGAAAGGATGGACGATTATTGTAGATTCCATCTGTACAAAGGGGATGACGGTAAACTACGCTCTAACCATTCGCTGAGAAATTGCAGAGAATTCGATCAACTTGCGATTGAACACATACTGCGACTGCAAAGAGATGGGCGCGCACCTCCGCAACTGACGCAGACTCAATCGATCGCGCCACAAGCACAGCCTGCTCAGGTATACCTTGCACCGCAGCAAGTACAACAAACTCAGGTATATTCCGTACCACCGCAAACACTAAAGGAAAAAACAACCCCTCTCGACAGGCTCGGGGGCTGGGTCAAATAAGAAACTCAAACCCACTCGACAGGCTCGGGGGCTGATTCAAAACAGAAAACTCAACCCCATTCGACAGACTCGGGGCTGGGTCAAACAAGACAACTCAACCCCACTCGATAGGCTCGGGGGCTGGGACAAACAGCAAACATAAACCCACTCGATAGACTCAGGGGCTGGCATAAATCAAAACACAAAAAGTATTTAACAACATATATAGGAAGGACTATTTACACTCGGGGGCTGCCCCGATTACGCCACGTCTGGTCAAATCAAAGCTGAAACGGCGTCTTCTGCGATCAAAACTCTGACCAATGGGCCCACACAAACATGTCTTGTCAAAAACAGCAAGCGCACGCCTAAGATATCACGAATGACGTCAGGTGTGAAGATAGCATACATATTCGATTAAAGGATACAAGACTACAATCGACAAAGGATTCGACTGACAAAAGTACTCCCATGGGAGCATATCAAAAAATTCTTGTAATTATAAAAAGAAACAAAGTTATGGAGATTATCCTCTACTTCAAATGAAATAAAGCACAATCTCGGGGGCTACTCCCATGGGAACGTTGTCGCGCTCCCATAGATTTCAAAAGCAAAATATTTCGATTGACAAAAGCAGGATAGAAGAATGATTTGAGATTGTCCTCTATTGCAAGACAATAAATCACAATCTCGAGGGCTACTCCCATGGGAGCGCTGTCGCGCTGCCATAGATTTCCAAAAAAGGTAAGAAATTCACTCAACAACATACTCGACTAAATGCACGAAGTGCTTTACAAACCAGAGAATCATACTTCATAAATTCCCGGACTATGCCAATCGCAGATGTCTCGGATGCTGCATACGCAAATGCAAAGGTAAGGCCCGCCGATCAATCGAGCTGGGCTGAGGGACGCTCCAACAGTGTTTTCCCTTAAATTTTCCCGTGTCAATAGACATGATGAAAATCCTGACGGGCGCGTTAGGTATCAAAAGTGAAACTGCAGAACGAGTCAGTAAGACCTACAACGGCCTGAGTCGAGTCTGTCCAGTATGTTCTAGGTTCGAGTCCGGGACTCGAGTCTGATTGAAGGCTAGTATGGTTTTGCCCGAATGTGCAGTTAACTGAGCTCGATTTTCGAGTAAATCAGGCCTACTAAGTCATAATTCCTAGGCAAAAGTGTCAAAAGTGTTCCAGATTCGAGTCCAGGGGCTCGAGTTTGATTGAAGGCTAGTATGGTTTTGCCCAAATGTGCAGTTAACTGAGCTCGATTTTCAAGTGAATCAGGCCTACTAAGTCATAATCCCTAGGCAAAAGCTTTCGACTGTGTTCCAGGTTCGAGTCCGGGAACTCGAGTCTGACTGAAGACTAGTAAGGTTTTGCCCGAATGAGCAGTTAACCAATCTCGATCATTCAAGAGATCTGGGCCTACTATGTCAATATCCCTTGACTTACATATACATACAGTTGAAACAAATTGATACTAGAAGAACTACATCGGATCAGGAGTACAAAAGCGAAGACTACGACGTGCACGATGAAGTGAGCACATGCTCGATTCTTCGAGTCAAGCAAGTACTCGGGGGCTAATGACGAGTATATACTCTGCGGGTACCCCAGTGTAAGGGTACCTGGTGTACGTGATGACTGAAGAAGTCTAAGTTTAAATCGAAGCCCACGAAGGAAGGCCCAAGACGAAGAGTGCTTTCCAAGTTAGATTAAGCTATAGCCGGTTAAGTCTTTCCATACATGTAACCTTGGTCGGTTATGTATCTCGAGACCCAGCCTCCTATATAAAGGCTGGGAGGTGATCGATCAAGGACAAGCAATCCATAGCCACCAAAACCCCGACGAGATCAACAACTCGCCGGACCCTTGTAACCCTCATATTCACGACATCAAATACAGACATGCAGGAAGTAGGGGTTTTACCTCACTCGAGGGCCCTGAACCTGGGTAAATCTCACTTGTCAGCCGTCGATTCCACTAACACTACGCGTTCTCTACCACACAATCAACCCTAGGTACCTAAACCATGGGACTTGCCGAGGGCACACCTCGTCACATGTTTATCCTCGAATGTGTCCAGCATAGCATGCTTCTGTCAAACTCTCATCCTAGACATCAACCACTAAACCAACCACAGAAGAAAAAATCAGTAAAAGTATACAACGGACTGAGATCCAGTGCCTTGCCTTCAGCGAGGCATAGCGTGCCTCGACCCCCCATATCCACCGTCAAGCTGCATCCAATGGACATCAACCATTCACGGCCAAACGCACAACTTCGTCCTCACCCAAACGCAGGTAGCAACTAGCAAGCAGTGATTCAGAGTAGACCACGGAAACAGAGAGGTCGCTTCGCGAGAGCTAGGAGCTATGCCTGTCCCACCGCCATCGCCGCCGCAGTGGGAAGGTACGGGAGCCGCGCCGGCTTCATCTCCAGATGATTTCCAGCATCGTGCAAAGGAGAAAACGGCCTCGACGCCGCTCTCTGCCCACCTCCGGCTACTCCCTCTGCCCACCAACATCCCATGACTCTTCGCTGTGCTGCAGCTCTCTTCGCCGCTGCCGGAAAGGGAGAGGACTCACGGCAGAGCGCTGAGGGAAGGGGGAGGAGCCGCTCCGGCTGCTCCTCTAGGCTCGGGACTCGTCCTCCAGATTGAACTCTAGCTGCCCACTCCTCGACGGCTGCCCACCTCCTGATTATCCGTGCAAGTACATGGATTCAGTTCAGCAAAAATTTCAGTGGGCAAACACTTAGAAACACAATACTGAATGCATGATAGTACTGAATACATGAATTTCTCCGGAGAGACACTTAGTAATACATGGATTCAGTGTGCAATTAACAGCTGAAATTTGAAGCAATGAACACAGAAATATCTAGCAAAAACTGCTCGTAATGGACAATCAATTCAAGCACAAAGCTCTGGCGAGTGCTACACTGAATAATTTCGATATACATATACAGCAGTCGGAATCTGACGGGCAGAGAGCTGCCTGGATTTTGATGTCTCCTGTCGTGTGCCCGTTCGCGACAGCTGCCGGCATAGCGGGGATGAGGATAAGTCACAGGGGTGCGGAGGGAACCATCGGAGGCTCGGAGCTGAGCGGAGGGCGTCGTGACAGCGGGGATGAGGAGCGCATCTACAGACTAAGCAGAACAAAAAATCTGACAAAATACATGGACAGCACCGACTGGATTCCACCATTGAACCCTGGTTGAATCCGGACAGAACGAACACCGGCGAAAATTTCACTACCCCCGCTTGGATACCCGGTTTTAGGGACGGAAATGACCGGTAATATATTACGGACCGAGGAACCTCCGTGAATTAACGCTGGAACCTGTCCGTATTTTACAGAGGGGAAAACGAAACAGGAATCCAAGCGGGCCCCAAATAGAGCACGCAAATTGAAAATGTGCGGCGCTAACAACTACGGGGACTACGACGAGGAGACACTCCACCAGCGAGAAACCGCTAGACCGCTGTCAGCGCGGCCAGAAAATGCGAAATAGTCGCTGAGGCAACAGTGGTCTCCCGAGCGACGAAATATAGGGCGAAAAACTGCAAAATCAAGCAGGTGAGGGGGCTCACCATGACTGGGACTTCGCCGAAGACCTCTCTGCCGGCCAGGATCTGGCGTACTGCGGGCAGAAATGGCGAATCGATGCCAAAATCGCCGGAGAGGAGCGAGGGGAAAACAGGGGAGAGGAGAGCGAACCTCGGGCATGAATCGTCCCCTTTGGCTGACAGGTGGACCCTCCCAAAAATCCTTATCCGAACGTGCGGTCGAGCGGCTCCGCGAGACGAGCGTCCGTGACATGTGAGAGCCGTGTCGATTCGCTCGCACAAATCGTGACGAGCCGCCGCCGGGTGAGACGCCGCTCCGCCTTTCCTTATATTTTCCCTTAAAGGATTCATCTAGACACGTTAATTAAAAAATCGTGGTGGTCTATTTTATGTGTTCGGAGCCATTGTGCATTGTTGCTGATGTTGATGCTTCTCAACCGACATAAGTGTTGCTGATGTTGTTGAAGAACAAGAGGAAGAAGACACGCTCAGCCCGATAATGGTGATGATGATCAAGAAGAAGAGGGAAGACGGACATGTACTCTGCTATTCTAGATGCATATGTTATTTGCCTTTTGTTTTTATTTATGGTGCTAAGTTCTAGTGTTAATTTTAGTGTCTTTCTAGTTAATTTTTAAAACCGAGGTGAGTTAAATAAATATAATTATACCGCTTTTTAAATTTTCTTAGTTTTATTTCATCTATTATGGTTTGAATAAATATATGTTGCATACTTAGTTAGCATGCTACACTTTTTATTGAATATGAGTTGCGCAAACCATTTTATACTCTGTGAGATATTGTCCTTAACAAGATACTAGATAATCAAAAATGCAAAAATGGCTCTCCTTGATTTTATTACAATTGATAAATGTTATTGCATTTATGTATATTATTGTATTAACGTTATTCTCTATTTTTAGTACTATTGAATGTTTTGGTTGAGATCCAATGCATAAAACCTAGCAAATATCTTTTAAGAGGCGTGTAATGTATGATTATCTAAACAAATATATTGAAACTTCTGGAGTATAAATTGAACCGTTGACATGAACATTTTCCCTTGGTCAAATGTGCCTTATAAGTTACTGTAGAGTCACAAGAAAAATGGGATCCACCAATTTTTAAGTCACTAACTGCAAAATTCTTGGAATATGTTTGTTGGCGATAAATAGTGAACACTTCATTTTATTGATACTAAAGGAAAATGGCTCAGGTTACCTGAAAACTATACAACACCTATCCAAGGAAAAAAGACAAGCGCCGACATGCGGCGACAACAAAACAACTTAAAAATAGAGTGATTCCCTTGTTAAAGATGCTTTTAGAAATTGAAAAGGCACTTAGAATTTATACTAGCAGAATATAGTATCAAAAGGGATGTAGCGTTTTTCTTTGCATGTTATTTGTTCAAAAGAAGGTCCAGTGTGGGGTGGGGGTTCTAGGGGTGATGCCCTGGTTAAGGATGGTTAGTTTTAGAAATCGGAGAAGACCTGAAGTATTAAGAAACATATAGGTGTTGATGGCAGCATTAACATCCAAGCTCAAAATAAGTAAAATTTATTTTTAATACCCAACACCAAAATTGGTAGTGTTACTGTGAATGTGCATAAGCAGGATAAACTTCTTTACAAGTCCATGCTAAATTATACCTTAGATGCTTAATATTTCTTTTGAATCAAGAATTGGCATGCCGTGGACATGACGAGAGGGAAACGAATACTTTATTCAACTTCTAAAATGCCATGCTAAAAGTAAATAAGGTTATTTTGAAGAATGCTCCTCGAGATTGCTTCTTTAATAGTGCTAAGACACGACATGATATTATTGCATGTTCTGCGGCCGAAACTACAATAGTTATTGAATATATTTGTGATGACTACTTTGCAGTTCTCAATGATGAGTCCAGTGGCATCTCACAAAGAACAGCTTGCTCTGCTCAAGTTATGTTGATCAATTGGGAAAAGAGCTTGAGAAGTTTCTTGGAGTAGGTCATGCTTCCACGCGGGATGTGTTTTGATTGGGTAATGTACTCGCACCTTTAATAATTCTCAATGATTAGATCCTTCAAACGTAGCAAAACATATCATCATACGGTGCTCATATCTTCTTCTTTTTCTTTTTCAGAATAGCGACAAGCGGATATACATGGCACTCAAAGGTGTTGGTGCTAAACATAGTAATCTGCGCCGGGATCAGGCTGAACAGAAGTACAATAGCCAATTAGAGCTAGATGCTAAGATCAAACTAGAAGAGAAGTTGAAAGAATCAAGCCAAATGCTAGGCATTGGTTCAGTTTTAATAGCAGCTGTAACGTTCGGCGCCACTTTTGCTCTTCCAGGAGGTTACATAGCGGACGACCATACAAACCGAGGTGCACCAACACTTGGTGGCAGGTACATGTTTGACGCGTTCATGATCGCGAACACGCTATCTTTTGTCTGCTCCTCAATAGCTACCATTGGTCTCATGTTCTCCGGAACTTCTATGGTTAACTTGAGGAGCCGCCAAATCAACTTAAGGACATCCGTATTCTTCATGGCAAGTTCGGTCACATGCTTGTCTGCTGCTTTTGCACTGGGTGTGTATATGGTGCTAGCTCCGATTGCTCATGCTACTGGCATTGCTATATGTGTGCTTAGTCCTCTGGTAGTGTTATATAGAAGTCTCGAGTTCTTAGTACAAATTGCTATTCTCGCACGACCGTTATGCATTCGGATGGGACTACTTCGAGCAATAAAGTGGTTAGCAGGGATGATAATTTTCAAGTTGATCAAGGAACTTTGGCCCTTCATACTTATCTTTGGTTGGGCCACAATTGCCAGGAAGCTCCGGAGCTACTCATGAGAAGCATCAAATATGTTACGACTTGACCAAACAACGGGTCTATCAAGCTTGTGACAAATCGTTTCATTGGCATATGTTTTTTTTCTTCAAAATCCATGTTATGGAAGTATTGGCCTCTGTTGTCCGTGCATTGTAACTCTGTTTCTTCACGATACTTGTGCTTACAAGAATAGTTTTCTACAACCGTATTCCAAATGGTTGTGTAATAAGGATGGTTATATCTTCTTTTTTAATAAGGATGGTTATATCAAGTCAATATATGACTCGAGTTATATATAAAAATTCTTAATTGATCTGGGGATAAGCATGTAAAAAATATCTCAAAATTTCCTGATTTTCTTACATATGTATGTAGATATGGCTGATGTGCCTCTCGAAGTGATTTGGTTCCTGGGAGCATATACTCCCTCGTGACAAATAGTAAAATCAAGAAAAAATAATATTGGTGTCTAGCATGTGTCTGCGGAGGTTCAGCATAGAAGACATGTATGTCATGTTCTAGGCACAAAAAATAAAAATATCGGTACTCTAAGAGCATATGTTGAAGCATCAAATTTGTATTTTTTTTTGGTTCACAGGTCACAAAGTTATCCTTTGTCAACGAAAATTTAAGCATACTCATAAATCATGGGTGACATTTACATGTCTAGTTCTCTCGTATTTCTGGACATCGTGAGTATCTTCTTGGGTCTCTCGGTCGCCTCTCTTTACTATGATGGGGAGGGGAACGGGAGAAAGACATGTAAATTTCTTGTTAGAGGATCTTCATATATATATACCAAATCCAGGTATACACATGGTAAGATAGAGGAGAAGCTAACTACTTGGTAACACGGTCACACAATTATTTGTGTTGGTAGACCAAAGTTCTCATCGGTGGCAACTTTATAGACCGCGGTGTGTTTAATTGACTCTATGAGAAAACATGGTTCCAGGTGTGGAAATAACTAAATGTGCTTAAAACACTATTTTAGCCTCTGCTGGAGAATACACTTGTCAGTTAGCGGTAGATTTAGCCTCTACTGGAGGTAGGCGAAGAAACCGCCATAAGAAAACTGGAGGTAGGCGAAACACATGATCATCGAGCCACCATACATAGCCGCTAATGTGATGATGTCTTGAACTCTCCATACTCGTGAAGCCCACATGTGCTCTCGAGGCCTGTATTGAGTGTCTAGGCGGTGAATGCTACATATATTGGTCCAGCCAAATGCGGGTATTGGCGGGCAAGTCACTAGATCACCGGCTATTAGAGGATCGTTGGTTAAGCTACTTGGCATAATAAATTTTTTAGAAAGGGGTGCGGATCCCGGCATCTGCATTGAGTGATGCACACAGCCTTCCACAATTATTGAAACCATACCTTACAAGAGGAATACAAGGATCAGTCCGAAGCGAACCACCAAACTAGCGACAGCTCGCTACACCTACAACACGGATGAAGGGGGTGGCCAAGAACAAACCCCGACAACACCAACGCACATCATCAAAAAACTGAAGGCCACACTAAGCCGCCCGATAGCGACCAGGAGGCACGACCAGTCCAGCAGACCATCAGCGGCACCGATGCACCTGCTACAGAACTTGCCGCCACCATCTTCCTCAAACCCATCATCATCTTTAGGGTAGGAACCAAAGTATTACCCCTGTCAGGCATGTTGTCGACGTCGCCACGATACCAGACAACATATCCTATCTGCGCGCCACCATCATCCCACGTCCAGCGCCAAGCCTCCGCTGCACCGCGCCGCCGAGACTCGCCGTCGTCGACGTGTTAGATGCAGCTCTCTCTCCCATGAGCATGCTTTTGCAACGCTGTCACTGGATAAACGTGTCCACCTCCCTCGGCCAGCTTAGCACGGTAGTTCACAACATAACCTATATTGTGTTCTACTCCAGTATCATACTCTATGTAATATATGAAGGAACATTATGTCTATCGCATAACTATCTCTCATCAAACAGTTGCAAGTTGGGCACGGCTTAACGGTGGAGAAGAGCTTAGGGCATCTCCAGTCGTTGTGTCCCCCAGGCCGAAAAACGGCGCTATTTTGGTCGGCCTGGGGAAAAGGCGCTATTATGGGTCTTGGGGGAGGGCGATTCCCAGCCGTGAACCCAGCCCGCCCCTAGCCGGCGTTTATGGGCATATTTCGCATAAACAAAGGCCGACACATTTTCGCATACAAATTCACACATAAAAATAGTTCAACATACAAATTTACACACAAAATAAATAGTTCAACATTGCAAGCAAATAGAACAAATCAAACTAGGAATTGGCAGTGCCATTGCCCTTGCGCTCCCACAAGTGCTGCACCAGATCATTCCGTAGAGCTAGATGTGATGCAGGGTCTCGAATCTCCTCGCATTGCGAGGAAGTTTGTCCATGATGCCGGCACTTGGTGATCAACATTTGCAAGAAGACCCTGTCGGTAGTATGGCTCACCAGTCTCAGCCACCGGATTATTCCGCTCACTCTCAATAATCATGGTGTGCAAGATCACACAACAGTTAATCACCTGCCACAAGTTGGACTTCGGCCAAGTCATAGCTGGGTACCGGACAACAGCAAATCGAGACTGCAACGCGCCAAATGCCCGCTCAACATCCTTCTTGCAGGCCTCTTGGCACTTGGAAAACCAAGTTTTCGCGCTTCCTGGCACAGGGTTGGAGATGCTCTTCACAAATGTTAACCAGTTTGGATATATGTCTACAAGGTAGTAGCCCTCGTAGCGCTGCATCGGCTTGCTCTTGCGGCTACCGTTCACCGAGCCACCACGCCGCGGCTGCGTGTCGTTGGCGAGCAGGCCGGCGAGGCAGCTCAGGATCACCAAGTGTTTTTATCGTCGACGGCGACCTGCTCTTCCTCATCAAATAGCTCGGCGAGTATCTCCTCGACATCAGAATCCATGGTGAGGTCGGACGAAACACCGAACACCAAGATGGTGGGGTGGACGCGTTTCGCCCCGAGAGTCGGCCTGGAGGCTATATCGCTGCTAGATCGCGGCGAAGGGGAGTGGGCGGCGCTGGCGGAGAGGAGGGGCTAGACGGCGGTCTTCCTAGCTGTTTGTGTGCGGTGGAGGAAGGAGGGGTGGTGCCGGCGGCAGCATGGCGACGACGAGGTGGAATGAGTAAAAGGCGAGTCGGGTGGGGAAAATGCGCTGCCTCACCGACAACGCTGCCCCACGCGTGCTTTTCCTTCCGCCGCCCCCTGAGCTGGGTTCCGCCTGCGAGCGTCGGCGCTAGTTTCCGCCGAAACGGCGCTATTTGGGCTCCGGGGGTCGACTGGGAGAAAAACGGCGCTATTTAATTCAAACGACGCTATTCGCCTCCTATGGGGACGACTGGAGATGCCCTTAGCATTTATACTAGCTACTTTGGCTATTAGGGAGTATATAGGACAATCATATAGCTTTGCTGAATCCAACTAACTCTGTCATGCTGGACAATCATATAGTCATGACACAAATATAAATTATACTATTACCTCGTTCAGCTAGACTGATTCTATGGACAATCAATCAACACACCAGAAGCCGTAGCATGTTGAAGCTACAAATTGAAAGACTAGACAACTTTCGTCGTCCTGTATATAAAAGCTTTTTTCCAGCTTCCAGACTCTGCATTGTGGACATGGTGACACTCATAGTTTTAATTTTTTGTGACAGCTAGAATCAAGATCATGGCACCGAATGGAATTATGGGTGAAAAATATGGTCAAAATGGCAAAAAAAATGTGGTGTAAGCACTTTACATGTTTCACTATTTGATAAAACTATGCGATTTACTTTTTGGATATTTTGATAGCGAAGATTTTCAATAAGTTTAACATTGCACAATTCAGCAAAAATTGCACCCATAAAATCGTTCTTTTGGGATTTGTCATTTCTTCTGATGGAATCGAAGTTGACAAAGCGAAGGGTAAGGCAATTGAGAATTGGACCGTAATAGTAACAGTTTCTTCTGATGGATTTTATCAACTGTGGAAAATAAATAACAATACTGCTTTGCTTATCCATTGAAGGTGTAGACAAGTACTCCCTCCGTATCAAATTATAAGTCGCACCACAACTTACCACACATGTATCTAGACATGTTTTAGTGCAAGATTCATGTTGAATCTTGCACTAAAACATGTCTAGATACATGCATGAATCTTGCACTAAAACATGTCTAGATACATGTGTGGTAAGTTGTGGTGCGACTTATAATTTGATACGGAGGGAGTAAAATGTTCTTTTTATTTGGGATAAATTGCAAGATGTTGCTTCTAGTAAGCCCAAAAGACCTTGGCCAAGGCACCACAACTGGTTACATCAGACTTCACAAAACCATTTCAGATTAACTGAGAAACAAGTTTTGTTGACCATAAAAAAAAAGTAAGTTTTGTCACAAAGTGGTCACACAGATGACTATTTTAACAATAAACCTGATGGATCTCATTTAAACTATGCACTTTATGATAAGGGCTCTATCTAGTTCACGTTCCTGAGATTCTAGCCCTTCCGTAAGCTATTCAGCCCCCAAGAAATGCTGATCTGTCATTACACCATCGGAGCATTACCACCCTATTCCCACTCCACGGTGGCAGGTGGTTTTGACGTTATGTCCTGACAAACACGGTTAACGCCTCGCACATTGTTGCAGATCTTCTTCACCACATCTACCAAGAACTGGCGTTCAAAATAATACCTGGCATATAAATGAAAAAGACGAAGCTGTGAGAATATGCAAGGTCATATCAATAAACTAGTACAAGAGACTGCCTAGAAGATTTTACTGCATAACATAAACATTGGTAGTCAAGGCTGGTTAGATGAGAGGAGACAACCTATTTCTGTACGTTTCTAACAATATGCAAGGCCCTTAAAATTCCTATCGTAAGGCATACATGTGTACAAAAGGCATCCATAAACTTGCTAGATTTCACTCAATTTGTGGCAGAAACTGGTTAAATCCAACAATACCTAAGGCCCTAAGAATATCCTATATCAAAGCTAGATGTGTCAATTTCCCTCTGCAGTTAGTATACTGTTAGAATAACACGGCCAGGCAAACAGTTAACCACAAATTACAACAAAACAACAAATTGATTTTATAGGGTGGGGCAGAAAATAAAGGCTCACAGGCATGAATAGTAGGTGAACGCTGAATTGTCACACTCAAACTACCAGAATTCACAAAGTACTCAAGCAGGAACATAGCAACCAAAGGCAAAGGGTGAAGCACAAATATTTTTCATGAACGCTGAGCTAATAAGGGAACAGAACAGATCTGTACAACTGCAACAAAATATCACATGCACTACTGCAAAGGACCAAGGGTAACCATTAGAGTAGGTTTGCAACACGAAGCTGCAAAGAGAGGATGATAGAGGTGAAGTTCAATGCAGCATACCAGTCTGCAGTCATGCCATCCTCACTGGTAATTGCTCGTAAAGCGACCGCATTGGAGTGAGTTCTCTGGTCACCCTGGACCCCAACTGTCTGGACAGGCAAAAACACAGCAAAAGCTTGCCAAATTTTGTCGTAGAGGCCTGCATCTTTAATGGCTTGAACAAATATCTCATCCACCTGAGACATGAACAGAGAAGTTCCCAATTAAAATTAACACCATAAATCAAAGATGATTCAGCAAAACTGCAATGGTTCAAAAAGCTCAAACCTGACGGAGAACCTCCAAAGCATTGCCTTCTGTAACATCACCCAGTACACGTACAGCAAGACCAGGACCAGGAAATGGGTGTCGTTTTAAGAATGACTCTGGGACATTTAAGATACTTCCCAACTTCCGCACCTTTTGGAGGACATAAAATTCAAATAAGAATAGTTCATACCAGAGGGAAGCAATTTCCACAGTATGAGGTATCTTTTACTATAGCTTGAAGAGTATGCAAAAGTAAGTGTCAATAAATATACGAGGCACAGATATAGATAGATGTAGATCAATACCTCATCCTTAAATAGGAGCTTCAGAGGTTCAATGAGCTTCAACTTCATGTTTTCAGGAAGACCACCTACATTATGATGGCTTTTGATGGTGTGGGAATGTGTCCTCCCACTCCCGGGAGGTGGGCATGATTCAATCACGTCAGGGTACAATGTTCCTTGAACCAAATATTCAGATCTTTTTCCTATCTTCTTTTCTAACATGCGAGCAAATTCATCAAAGACAACTATGAATTCCCTGCCAATAATCTTCCTTTTCTTCTCTGGGTCTTTGACTCCTTTTAACTCGGTAAGAAATTTCTCTGAGGCATCTATACATGTGACTGGAAGGTGTAAGTCACTGTCAAATGTTGACATGACTCGTTCCTTCTCCTTGTATCTGCAGATAAGTTCTTATGTCAGTTCGTTGCACATTGATTCTGAATAAGATCGTGCTGAAATAACAGTTACCTTAAGAGACCATTGTCCACAAATACACAATGAAGTCTATCCCCTATTGCGTTGTGAACAAGAGTGGCTGCCACGGTTGAATCGACACCTCCAGATAACGCACAAATGACATGTTCATCAGGCCCAACCATACTTTGGATGGTCTTGATTTCCTCATCCAGTACATCTTGCAACTTCCAGTCAGCTTTAATCCCACAAACATCAAAAAGAAACCGGCGCAGTGTTTCCATTCCTTTGGGCGAATGTGTCACCTTGCATAGTCAGAAGGTTGAAACGTTTATGACAATAATGCTAATGTATAAACAGTTTTATGAAGTATGCGTACTTGTACTTCCATACACACTACAAAGCAACCACGTGATATAACAGAATAATTTCGTAAGAACAAACACGATCTATCAATATACAGTCAACAATATACTAATCCCCCAATATTAACTTCCAGTATAAACACAGGCTCCCTACTCGACCATTTTTCATCATTCTGTACCCAAATCAGATAAGTTAGTGGAAAATTAAACTTTTACTTTCCCACGAGAACTCTAGAGGAAGTAACTACACAGCTCAGAGTTCCCCACGGTTAGCACAAAATCCACAGGCCTGCACATACACACAAGCAAAAATCGACAGGCCAGCTGCATCCAAGTCTTAGTACTTCCACGGAAGAAAAACATCCAGCATTCCAGTTATTGATGGATAAAAACTACTGTAGGAGCTAGCAAGCAAGTTTGTAGATTAGCCAGAAGGACCAATCCTGTATCAGCAAATGCATTTCTGACAGAAGAAAACAGCGAGTGGTGCGCTACCTCCGGGTGGTACTGTAGTCCATAGAACCGCTTCTCCCGATGCTCGACGGCGGCAATCGCGCCCTGCACGCTGCGCGCGACGACCTCGAACCCCTCCGGCAGCCTGACCACCTCGTCGCCATGGCTCATCCACACCGTCTGCCGCATCCCCACCTCCCCGTCACCATACAGCGCCGTACTCGGCTTGGCCACCTCCACCTCCATGTCGCCGTACTCCTGCCTTTCCCCGGGCTCGACTCTCCCGCCTAGGGACTGCACGAGGAGCTGCATCCCGTAGCATACCCCGAGGACGTGCGCGCCCGCGTCGGCGGCGAAGTCGAGGAACCCGGCGGGGAAGGAGGGCGCGCCCGCCGCGTGGACGGAGTGGGGGCCCCCGGAGAGGATGACGGCGCGGGGGCGGAGGCCGGCGAGCGAGGAGAGCGGGGCGGTGCCGGAGACGCAGAGCGAGAGCACCCCGAGCTGCCTGACGCGGCGCGTGATGAGGTGCGTGTACTGCGAGCCGTAGTCGAGGATGAGGACCAGGTTCTCGCCGGAGCCCGCGGAGTGGGGGAGCGTGGCGGCGGAGGCGGAGCCCATGGCGGCGGCGGCGTAGGTGGATGGGATTAGGGTTTTGGGGGGGGTTGAGGTTTTGATGTGGGAATGGAATGACCCGTGAGCTCCTCTGATTCACTGCTATTTATGATTTGATCGATCGGACGACCGTGAATCTGGGTGGCTACTCTGTTTTACTCTGTTTTTACTTTGTTTTTGGGTGTATCCCTCGATTGATTTACTTTTTAAATCATGCTTACGAGTTTTAAAAATCTGAAAAAAAAAATATTGGAGATTTTCAAGGATGTATAGCATAAGTATGCAAAATTTCAGTTTGAAATGTTTATATTATGAGCTACACAAAAATGACAAATATGTGGATCTAAGTGCACGCTTTCAAATCTTGAATAGTTTTTGTCGTTTCTGTGTAGCTCATAATATAAGGAATTTCATATTAGGAGGATACGTTCTAGTAGGATGCATCATTTGCTAATTCCAAGAATTTTTTAAAAAAAATCTAAAACTTGTAAATATAGCTTGTTTTAATGTAGGGACCACCGGAACTCGGGAGCTAAAGTATTTCCTGCTATTTTCGGAAAAAAAAACAGAGTAGCTGATCGTTGGTTTTTTTCGACAACGAGTGAAGAATGCAAAGATGGCCGTCCATGATAGGAGGGTCGGTGGAGGTAGATCCCATGATTTCGCTAAAGATTGAAGAAATGGGACAACTTTTTCATTGTATACTATAGAGAGAAAACCAAGATGGCTTATTTCACAGTAGGCCTTAGGTTAACCATGGCTGTAGTACAGTTTACACATTGGTCATTGGTGCATCTTCAACCTCACTTGTCAAATTTGAGCCCATGTCTGTTCGTGGACAGAGGCCGAACAACCTCAAAATTTGTGTGTCTCCAATCATAACCCTTATTTCCTTAAATCTATGGAACTACACGCATCAAAGTTCCATGCACATCAAGCATACAACAATATTACCTAGTGCATATTCCATACGATAAGTTTCAGTTTCACACGAGATTGACAGACAATAATATAAGTTCACACGCGCCAGTTTCAGTATAAACGGGGTAGTAAATAAAGCTTCAGAGCAGGCCAAACAAACTATCAGAGCCGAGGAAAAAGGTACCACCAAAAAGGTGTGCTCAAGGTCTGGCCTTAATTTCTACCCATCCACTGCAAGGAACATACAGTTCTGCCTTCACTAACCAAGCTCAAGGTCTGATTATGGGAAATAAACTAACCATGCTCATGGTCTGATTCCGGCGAAACAAGATATGTCTCTATAGCCGTACACATTCAGACATCTGCTAGTTGTAGCTTCCTAACATCCTCATCAATAATCAACGAAGGACACAAGAGTCTACACATCTGGAACACGATGAAGTGCAGTAGGTAATCCAGTCCACCTTATTTGCACACTGTCCGATTACAATCCAATGACAAGGGTCAGGGATGGGTCGTGACTCTTTGGCTCTCAATCTGCATTGCTCTTTTCATTTGGAAGTTCATCCAGTATCGTAACCGAGCTGTATTTCACATCATGAGCTACTGTGTTGCCACTGCAAAGGGAGCTGCAGAGACCCTGAAATTTAATATGGCACTAGTCCTTCTTCCTGTCTGCAGAAATACAATCACTTGGATTCGCTCCAAGACAAAGGTTGGAGTTGTTGTACCCTATAGGTAAAACCTTCTCAGGAGATAAGGCCTCGGCCATTCTATAAATCTGCGTACCGAGGGCTTAAGGCTGGTTCTGATCGAAGTGGGTGTGCTAAATTCTGTGTTGTGATATGATAACGAAATTTTATTTTGTAAAATTGAACCCATTTTTATTATGCTATTATCAACATGACAACAAACAACAGACTCAACAGCTACACTAAATTAACTATGACAAGGGTCAGGGAGTACCCACCTCTGTTACCATCAACCGAAATAATGAAAACATACCCTCTACCCAGTTGGAACCCTAAACCTCTTATCTTTTGGTACACTCCAATATCTCACACTCTGCTCGATATGGAAAAGACACACATCGATTGAAAAATTGGTTATATGTGGAGAAGTGCTTAGTATTTGTACTACAAGGTTTGCCATTGTAGTTACATGTCATATGACTTTGATGAACCTAGGTAAGTTTATCATGCAGAAGGACTGTCACATACGAGTTACAACCAGAATAGTCATATAGCTTTTATGCTCTAACAACTTGCAGATGAGCACACCGTTGGCATGAGAGAAATTCTGAAAAGAAAGGAGCCCGACGACATAAATTATAGTAGGCTGGAGCTGGCTTGTAGCCGTTGGTGTGATCCCAGTGAAAAATAAAAAAAAACCTTTCTTTTTTTTTTGAATTTTTTATATATTAAACTAACAAAGAGTACACGATTACATCGATTACAAAAACAATACTAAAAAAGACAAGCAAATCTATGAGATCTTCAAGCCTTTTCTTCTTCCATGACACAATCTTGTACTTTTCTGAAGTCAGCCGTAGAACAACGTCGAAAACACCAAACCACAGACCTGTGAATACCAACAAAGGTTCTCCCCTTTTAATTTTGAGCCGCAATGCCAAGGCTTTATGCACGCACGCAACCATTAAATTAATCAAGCAACATCGGCAAGAGCACCACCACTGATATTCCAGGGACAAATAACCGAGCCACTTTGTCGACGTCGTTGAGAGCCGAGAGAACGAATCACCATTGCCGAAGACGTAGTAACCGGGATAGATAACGCGAGGACAAACCTCCTCGCGGCAACCATGAGAAAATTGATCTGTCGAAGCAAGATCTGAAGAACCATACCTAGACAAACTTATTCCTCCAAAACCACCATTGACGTCGAAAAAGAGATCTCGCCGACGAACGAAGCGCGGAAGATACTTATTGCAGACGATGACATCCCCATTGACGAAGAAGACAACAACCAAAACCAAGCTCTAACATTAGGGACCTTTGTATAGCGCCCTGCGCAGGTTCAAAGTCCCCACCCCTTCTAGTGCCAGAGCGGCACCTAGAGGAGGTGAGGACCCGTCAATTCTTAGACGGAGATGAGGATGAAGATGCAGATTGCGCCGAAGGCGACGGCTAGGGTTAAAAACCTTTCATTATTTAGAGAAAGCTAATGCTTATTTTAAAGGATGATCCCGGTGATAGCTGAGAGATTATACTTCCGACCCCACTGGCATAATTTTAGGCTTTTGCTCTGTTGCAGTCAATTGATTTCGTTTTCTCTCTCAGTTTTTTTCTGGCCGTCGGATGCGCTCCAAGATTCGTGCTGAGTCGTGCTGTTGTCCCGTGCTGGCGCTTCGCTGGCGCGAAGAAGGCTTCATACGCGTCACGTGTAACGGGTCGGCCGCGTGCCCGTACCCGTTTTGTTTTTTTTTTCGGTTGCGCGGTGTGTCGGTAGACAGATATTTTGAATTCTTTTTCCTTTCTTCTCCGCCGCGTGTCTCATTCCCGTCGCAGAGAGAGGAGAGGGGGCGGTGGAACAGAGGATTCGTTCCTCTATGTCGTCGCCGGCGCCTGTTGCCGCCGCCATGGAGGAGATTCGCGGTGGACGGAGGCGTCGCCGGCGAGCTGACAGGTTCTACTCTGTTCTATCTCTATTCCGTCGGTTTTTTGTACCCCGCGTGTTCGTGTCTCATGGTTGGGAGTCGCCGGAGGCGGATGAAGATGCGGCGGTGCGGGTCGATATAGGTTCCATCGATAGCGGCGGATTTTGGTCTCAGCTCGCGCAGCTAGCTCTCGCGGCGTCGGCGAGTAGTTTCGTACTCGCTCGAGAGGTAATGGAATGCGGCCGTGCGTTGGATCTAGCTACTGTTCGCGCAGCTAGCCTCCGCCGCAGTGACGCGCTGGCTTTGTCCGCATCTCAGGGGAGTAGTGGATCTCTGATTTTGTCTGAATCCTTTTTGTGTGTGGTGGTTGTGCTAGGCCTCTGGGGTTGCTCTGTTCGCTGGATTTAGCGCTTTGATTTCAGAAGTGGTTCATTAGGTTTTGTGCCAAATGATTTCAGAATTAGTTGATCATTGGAGGCTCAGTTGGGCTTCTCAACATGGTGCATTTTCATGTTTCTAGGTGTGCCCACCCAATGATTTTGGGATTCAGTTTTGTGATAGGTGTAGGTGTTGATTTTTTTGAAGTGGTTCATTAGGTGGTGGACACCATCAGTACTGCAATCTGACCATTTTCCTTTTTGTCTGAATCCCTTTTGTGTGTGTTGGTTGTGCTAGGCCTATAGGGTTGCTCTGTTCGTTGGAGCTATCGGTTTGATTTTCAGAAGTGGTTCACTTGGTTTATGCGAAATGATTTCAGAATTAGATGATCATTCACAATTGCAGTCTCAGTTTAGCTTCTCAACATGGTGCAGCTCCTGTTACTAGGTGTGCCAACCCAATGGTCTGGGGGATTCAGATTTTGTGATATGGGGGTAGGTGTTGATTTTTTTGAATTGGTTCATTAGGGGGTGGCGGACACACTGTAATCTGACCATTTTTCACAATGGGAGCAGTTCCATGTTTGTAGTTCTGGATATGTTTTTGTAGGGAGGCATTGTAGTGTTTTGTTACATATCTGTATGTGTGGTGGTGTTTTTACTGTGTTTTCGCACACTAATATGCTCCCCTTTTTTGGGTGTTGATTTTCGCCTTTTGCCCTGATAATAACCATATGCCCTTTTGGGTGTTGCGCAGATCCGAGCATTTACCCACTGACCGTGGCGATGATTCCGCGGAGGATAGTGAAGGGTTCAGTCTACCCGGTCACCGTGATGTGCGTTTTGTCATTTTTAGGTTTTTCGTTTTGTTGTTGAGCTAAACAATAGCTGTTTATCATTTTCTAATTGGTTTCTGTGTGTTCCAGGGCATATCACATGGAAGAAGAAACAGGGCTCTAGACGATGCGTTGTTCGGGTACTTAATGAAGCAGGTGTGCTTATCTTTCTTAATTATTAGTTTTCAGTCATCTCATGTTGCATCTTTTTTACTTTGATGGCTCGTTGTAGTTTGACAACTTTTTTATCTCCCCGTTGGCTGCAGTCTTTGAGTAGCCTTAAGAGGAACTTTTCAGACTTTTGCCAGGACACATTTGTGAATAATGAGGTTAGCATTTGTTGTGCTCCTTTTATTTTCAGTTTGTGTTGTGTCGTGTTTTCAAGCAATGCATTGGATTATCTATGTCTCACATTTCCATACTCATTTTCTTTCGCAGCTAAAGAAGCAGAGACAAAACGATGTTGATAAGTCTGGAACTTTTGATGGTGTCGGCAGGAGTGCATTTACCAGATTTGGGCTGAAGTACTTCATGATTGTTCTGAAGAAGTTGACTCCTGAGCAAAGAGCTATTGTTCAGAAATTTGGATTTGGGTGTTTGCTGTTGTTTGATTGTCCGAATTTACCTTCGGACTTCTGTAGGTGGGTCGCTGATTGCGTTGATCCAATATGCTCCCAGATTACTGTTTGCGGGAAGCCTGTCATCATATCCAGAGAGACGTTTCGCATTGTTCTAGGTTTGCCTATAGGAGGGTTAGAGGTCCCACCCAACCGTGAGGATGGCATGGCTTTTATTCTGTCACTTTTCAAGTTGCCAGAGTTGCCTCAGATAACCTTTTTTGGTAACAAGCTCAGCAGTCCAGAACCGTTAAGCGAGTTGGAGGTTTTTGTGTGCTTCATGTCCGTGGCTATATCTTGCTTTCTCTGTCCAGATATGAGTTATCCTGTGAACATCAACTACCTTTCAGTTCTCAAGGATCCTGCGGCTGCTAAAGATTATGATTTCAGCCAGCTTGTCTATTCCCACTGCCTCAATAGCTTGAATGAGTTCAGCTTGTTTGCCAAATCAAAAGGTAGAAGGATGAAGTATCCTGTGTGTTGCATCTATGTTCCAGTGGTAAGTGAGCATCCTGCATCTTCTTTTTTGATTGAATGTCTATACCTTATTTGGCATTGATCGTGTTACTCATATATTCATATTTATGTCTCATCTTTTTTTCCCAGGTCCGTTATCTTGATTGCCTGGACTTTGGCATAAAGAATGTCTGTCACACTACTCCCAGAGTTTTGGTGTGGAAAGGAGATATGATTCAATCTTTCTCTGAACTTGATCGAAAAAGTCCACATCAGTTTGGTAAGAAGCTTCTTAAAGAAACCAGGACTACTGGCCAGCACCCCACTGTAAGTCTTTTTACTCCCCTTTTTTGTTATACATGTGTGTTAGCTGGAGTTGATTTTTATGGAACTGGAATTTATATCTTTTTCTGCAGGTTTTGGGTTCGTTTCAAGGAGATGTATCTTGTAGAGTGTCTCCTGTGCTGTCTCCATTCTCTAATGACTTCAGGACTAAAGCAAAAGAAGAATTTGTTAGCTCATTGCAAACTGATGTACGTTTTATTAGTATGTTAGCTCATTTTTTTGCAGGCTTTTTTGCTGTTTGTTGAGTCCGTTTCATTGCAGTACCATCTCATTTTTTTTTGCTTTTTTGTTCTAGGTAATAGATGGTATCATGAACATAGGTGATAAATTTATCTCAACCAATTCTTCTAGCAGTAAAAGGAAGTTGGAAGCCTTAGTTCGAGATGTTCTTGATTTTCTTCGTAAGTCCAGTACTGTGCACGACAAAGTAGAAGTCAACCATAGGCTATCTGATGGAAGCATTGTTAAGCAGCCTCACTCTGGGGTATGATCAAGCTCAACTTTTTTACTGCTTATCTATTACTTTGATTTTTACCAGTATTTGATTTTTTGTAAATATGGTCTGACAAATCTTCCATTTGTTTTTTGCAGCCGTCAGACGGCAATGTGAATCGCGACACTTTCAGTGTTGATAATGTAGGGCTTCAGCAGAAGTCGTTTACACCTTACCATGGAACTGCTAAACCAAGCGGGTCTGCGGTCAAGAGGACTCCTGACCCATGTACTTTTACTTTATCTATGTCTCAAATGTATTCTACTTTATCTATCTCTCAAACGTTGTTCCTTATCTTTTTCTATTTTTTTTACTCCTGTGCAGCCACCCCTGATTGTATGATAACTAAAGCTGTGGAGGGTCGAACTCACCCGACAGGTATATGCATATTTTGCTTTTTTGCATTTTTTAGTGGCATGCATTTATTTGTGTGGTTCATCTTTTGGTCTATTTTTAACATTACTAGCACCTTTTTTTCTTGGGGTTGTTATGCCCTGCAAAACACCAGCCCCTGCAATGCCCCCGCTACGGAAGGTAAAGGCTAGGAATTGCCAAACGATGTCAGAAGAAGAGCAACAAAACTTGATAACCCGCATGCCTAGTTCTGCTACAGGGAAAGCATTAGTTCCTATTGTTGATGTACCGGACTCCCCATCCACGAAGGTTTGTTGTCCCTTTTTTTATCCTCATGATGGTCTCCTTCAGTTTGTTGAGTTTTTTTTTACTTTCAGTCTTTGAATCTTTTGTTCAATGTTTCTGTAGCCACATACCGGAAACTTCAAGTTAAACCGGGCTCAAGCTTTTCAGAAACTTGGATCAAAACTATCTCCAATAAAGATTCATGACTTTTCACCCAAGCCATTAGTGGTAATTATCATCCTTGTAATCTTTCGACCCTCTCACATTGAGTTGTTTCTTTTATTGTAATCAGTTTTTTGTTGCCCGTTTGTTTTGTAGAATGCGACAGATGGTGGTATTCATCTAGTTGGTTTTAATGAGTTTCGGAAGAGGTGTTATGATTTGTCAAAGGTGGCAGATACTACTTACGACAATTTGTTGATGCGCAATCAGGCAAAACAGCCGGCTGTGAATGGTGCATCGACGTCTCACGACAATGTTCATGGAGCTCATGCTGAAGCAGTCACAAGGGATGTTCAGAATGTCCCAAAACGCCGTGTGCGGGCCAAGTACATGTTTGTTAATGTGCTTATGTCTGGGCAGTCCCCTCCTTTGCTCTCTAATACTAGATTCCCTGTATCTGAAGAAGATATCATTCATTATTCAGCGATCGTTGAGCTAGCACACAGCTCTATTGCAAAGTATGACCATCTGCTCTTCTCATTTATTCGTTTCGTCATGTGTTTCTTACCTTATATTTTTTTGTTAATGTCATTTGAAAGCTACATGGTAGCGCTTATATGTGCTATCCTTCATATTTTTTCTTCGCTACGCCCGTGTGGTCGGGGGGTGTTAATTCATCTGTGTTTTCTGTAGGGAACCTGGTATTCAGTACCCAAAAGTCCACTGCAGCTACAAGTCTGTGGGTGAATCATTGATGCCTAATGGCGAGGTCGACAATTTCATAATCCCCTGTTTCTGCCGTGTTTTTTTTGAAGAACGTCATCCTTCAAAGTCCGGGAGGCACTACTTCTTTCCAAATATTGGGGTTCGTATCAGTTTTACACAGTCACTCTTTGTCGTGTTTTCTATTTTTGTCAAATATACCTTCATCTCAATTCTTTCTTCTGTCCAGGATGCTATTCTGAAATATACCGGGGAGCAGCAAGAGACCACTGTTAGAGTATCTTTCGATGGCGCGACGACTGCAAGCAAAGGGAGAAAGCTTGGACACAAAGACAACAAGGTAATTGCTTTTTCTATCCTTTTCTTGCTGTCTGAACATGTTGTTTTCTTATTGTATCGTATCATTCTTTATTTCATATGATCTGTTTTATCAATATTTATTTTCTTACGTCTACCATGTGTTACCTTTTCTGTAGTTATTCTTCCCTATCGTCAATTCTGGTCATTGGTTTGGGTTTGCTGTTTGTTTTCAAGAAAAAGTCTTCGCATTCTTGGACTCGTTCTATGATGAGAAATCAGCTTACCATGTATCAATAAAGAATCGTCTGGTCAGTGTGCTTCTTTAGCATTTTACTTTATTTTTTAAAATCCACACTAAGGTATGGTATGCAACAGCTATGTCTGAAATTGGGTTTTCAATGTTTCTTGATTTGCAGATAGACAACTTTGTACATCTGTGGGAGTTGACCGTCAGCAAGGATCACAACTTTCAGGATTTTCAAGCAATCTATCCTGATGTACCTAAGCAGAAGACATTGTAATAAACTGAACCCTTGTCATTCTTCTTCTTTGTTTTTTGCTTAATTTTTGTGTCTTTTTTCCTGCGTGTTAATCATAAGTTGATTAATATCTGGATTTGTCCTTTTTTTTGTCGATGAAAGTGGGAAAGACTGTGGAGTGTTCATGATAAAACTAATGGAGACCTGGGGTCCTGATGTTGACCCTCGCTCCATTTACTCTTCTAACGATGCACTCAATATAAGAATCCAGTATGCAAACAAGCTATACTTCAACCCGAAGAACCAAGTTGACCAGAGCTTGGTCACTGAGTTTTATGCATTGGTAAGTGTCTGTTTTTCTGTAGCTTTTTAGTGTACCAGAGAAACTGCAGCTTTTTGACTGACCCTTGTGTTGTGTTTGTTTGTTTTTCCTTCACAGGGGTGATACGATTTGCCGCCGCAGCCAAGGTGGAACAAGTTTTACGATAGAAGCCGTTTCTCTGGGAGCGCTACATTCACATTGCGATTTGTCGATCTATTTTCTTTTTTTCTTTTTTTTTGCCCTTCGGTGGGCACCTTTTTTTAGGTAGACCTGAACAACTTATGGTGTCAAGTCCTGTTTCTACGGAAGGTTGAGCTCGCATGTTAGTGTCTGTAGTCTTTTTCGTCATGGTGGTGACAGAAACATTTTATGTGAACAACAATCTTTTGGAGACTAAGAAGAAGACCTGTTAGTGTCTGTATCTTTTTATGTGTCTACCCTTAACGAAAGAGTGTCAACTTTTTCCAAATAGTTTCTATATAAATGCTTTTCATCCATGTGTTTTTTGAATAATAAGAGTTACAACCAGTATTATAACTAGCATAATCAGAGCTACAAGCACTTCTCAAAAGATATTACAAATTTTTTTTTCATCCACGCTTGTCCAACATATGGGTCTTTTTGGGCAGTAGGTCATTTTCAGTTTTGCAGTCCAGGCAGCTCCACTGGACCTTGCACGGGCACGGTTGCATGTATGTTGTTGTTCGCTTGTTCATTGTTGTTTCCCTTTGGATTCTTCTTTGCCGACGGTGGTCTTTTTGCTTGTGTCTTGGCCTTGGGTGGCGCTGCGGAGCCATTGCCTGCGCTACTTGTGCCTGGTCATCAGTTATATATGGTGTCAGCATTTTATTTGTCTTTTTTTCAATAAATCATGATTAACGGTAAGGTTTTTCATAGTGTTATCACTAACCTGGTCCAGTGTTCTTCTTTCTACGAGTCCTCTTAGGTTTTTGGTGGTCGTACTGTTTGTCCCGGTTGGTGCATTTCCTGATAGTGTGCCCGTATTCGTTGCAGTGCCCACATCTGTAAAATTTCCCTGCTTTCATAGCTTCAACGATGGTCATCAACCGCGGCCTCCCTTTTGTGTGTGCGTCATCTGGATCTAGCAGTTCCATTGTTGAGTTACCTTCACCCCCATTTGAAGTGTTTGCAAAATTTGCTATTGTTCTCACTTCAGTATCTTGGTGTTTCATTTCTGCTTGTAGCTCTTTTTCAATCTCTTCGAGTCCCTTGTCAACTCTGTTCATTTCCCCTTGCAAGTACTCATACTTTCTTTGGTGTGTTGCTCCTTTGGAAGCTGTTGTCACCATCCTACGCGCAAGCACGTTGTACCGGAGTGTATCACTATCAGCCATTTTTTCTGGTACAGGTAATGGATTCAGCTTCTTGTGCTTTTTGCGCCACCTGTCAATGATGTACTTGTCTGGTATTTGATTTATGTCCAGGTGTAGCATTATCTTCAATATGTGAGAGCATACTAATCCATCTTTCTCAAACTTGCAGCATATGCAGTGGTACTCTTCTTTCTCCAAGTCAACTTGGACCACATAGGTCCTTGGCCTGTGCTCTTTTATTGGATAGTTTTCGGCTTGAAATACCAGGTACAGCTCCCCTGGCTTCTCTTCCTTAACACGCAGTCTTGTGACATCAGTTAGAACTTTCTGAAATCTCCTGAATATTGACAGGTTATACAAATCATGCGCCTGTATCTCTATGTAATACTTAGTTTTGAATTTCTTAGGTGGCACTTTCTTGTGTATCGCATTGTGATCACTCTCATTCTCTCTGGCATGTATTGTGTCCATGATTCTTTGATACTCACGTAGGAAACTTGTCATGCTATATTGTGCCCCAACACCCTTTTTGAACAGTGAGTTTGTCCCTTCACTCCTTGCTGTTGTTTGCAAAAATGGGAAGAAATCCTTTTTGAAGTAAACTGGCACCCATCTCTTTCTGCTCTTCCAAATTGTTTGGAAATATTCAATGTGTCCCACCGGATAGTCTGCTATCATTTGCTGCCACAGTGTCTCAAACTCAAGCTCTGTTAGCGAGTTATCAACTATGTCTTGGAACTCTTCAAATAAACCCTCATTAACTTGCATTGTCCTGCCTGCTTTCTGTTCTACTTTACTCTTCACATGATACAAACAAGATTTGTGAACCGTGTGTGGAAACACCTCAGATATTGCAACCTGCATTCCCCGGTCTTGGTCTGTTATTATAGTTTGAGGGTGTTTCCCCCCCATAGCATAAATGAATTCCCTGAAGACCCACTTGAATGTTTCAGCTCCCTCATTGACAATTAGAGCACACGCAAATAGGTAGGTGTGCCCATGTGGGGAGACACCAACTATTGGAGCAAAAGGAAGGTTATATCTGTTAGTCAGAAATGTTGTGTCAAAACTAATGCAGTCCCCACAAGTTTCATAGAAGCTTTTTGATTTTGCATCTGCCCAGAAAACGCTCTTCACCTTGTTATTTTCATCAACCTGAAATGAGTAATAGAAGCTCTCGTTTTCAGCTCGCTTCTTTTTGAAATACTGCACAACTTGCATCACATCGCTGTTTTTTAGTTCTCTGTTAATTGCTGTCCCATAGTTGCTGACCTTTTTCCTGTTGTATGGTGTGTTTTCTTGGCCCCCTCTTAAATATGACAACACCGATACAATTTTGCTTGTTGTTATGTTAGCTTGCCTCAGGGATCTTATCATTGCTTTCTCCTCAGGTGACATGTAGATATGCGACCTGAAGAATCTGCTCTGCGGGCTTAAAGCATGATTATGATCGAGACATAGGTTTGTGATGCGCCAAATCCCTTCTTTCTCACTTACTATCATCTCAACTTTGCATCCTGTCCTGTCTATAACAGTAGTTTGCCTCTGCACTTCCATATCTTCCTTTTCCGCTGCTGCGTTCCTACCATACTTGTTGCATTTCATTGTCACTCTGATTACTTCCCTGTTTCTCTTCCTGCTTGTTGTCCTGGCAGCTGACACCACTGTCACAGAGAAGCCAATTGCAAAAGCATACATGTTGAAGAATATCTGAGCTTTCTCTCGTGTGTCAAATTGCATCCCCACTTCCGGTATCTGCTCTTTGTCTATTGTGTAGTCATTCTGGCCTTGGGAGTTTGATTCTTCATTTTCCAGAAAGTTTTCGACATCTTCTTCGCATATCTCTTTCTCTTCTTCCGCGCCTTCTTCTCTGTCGTTCATTTTTTCTGTTTCATCATCAGCTTGCGTTTCATGTGCGACCCCATCATTGTGTGCACCATTAACCTGTCATTTAAAATTCAAAATACATGTTGACATTCAGGTTTTTAATAGTTTGACGTTTGATCTTTTTGATTTCATTTTTGAATGTAGATCACAAGTATACCTCATCGAGCTCCATGTTGTGAAACAAGTTCTCTGCCCATGGGTCATCATCCCAAGTTATGTGCTGTCCACTTCTACTTGGTGTTGCTGTAAGTACTCATTCCCCTGTGTGAGAGTAATATTTATTTTACATCAGTTTTTGTTCATCATATGTTACCTTAAAAATTGTTTCAGCGATAAGTTTGGAACCTGTGTATAGTCTTCCCATGTTTGATGGTCGTTTTCAGTGCTTTGTTGAAAGAAGTTTGATGTGTAGCAATCCTTTTGTGCACAGTCAACCTGCATATTGCAAAGTAGTTGTTAGTAAACTATATATATTTATTTATACACCCCTTTATGTTGTGTGTACCTGTATGGAAGATAATGCTTTTGTCGACGAATAAGTTGTGTCAAATTTCCCGGTCAGCAAACCTGTGAATGTAAATTCCTTGTCCTGCATCATTTATAATTTTTTGTTAGTTGAATATGATCATTTATTCATTGAAATTCTGTGTGATATATATTTATTTTTCAATAATAACCTGAAATAACATATCATCGCATCTATACGTGTTCATCTGTCCATGTTCACCATTTTTGTCTCCAGCATCCCATCCTGCAAAAGAATACAAGGATAAACAGTTTAGTCTCTATATATAGTTCAGTTTCAGTTAAGTCTCTATTTCTGCCATGTTGTCTCTATAATTAATTTTTGTTGTTATGTCTCAGTTAGTTTAGTGTGCGCCGATGTGTCTCATTTTTGTCTCATTTTTGCATTGTCTCAGTGATTCAATGCATCAGTTTTGTCAGTTTAGTGAGTGTGTAATCCTGCATCAGTCTTGTTTCATTTTTTTAGTGCCTCAGTTAATCTCAGTGTTTCATTTTTTTTCATTGTACTGCCTCAGTCTTTATTTAGTGCCTCAGTCTCAGTTTTTTTTGCATAAAAGATTCATTGTCTCAGTCTTCTTCATTGTTTCAGTGTCTCAGTTGATTTCAGTGATTCAGTGTTTCATTCAGTTGATTTCAGTGATTCAGTGTCTCATTGTTTCAATGAATCTCATTGATTCAGTGATTCAGTGATTCAGTATTTATTTATTATTTGTTTCAGTCAATTGTATCAGTCCAGTGTCTTTGTTTCAGTGTCTCAGTCCTGTGATTCAGTGTTTCAGTCAATTGTATCAGTCCAGTGTCTTTGTTTCAGTGTCTCAGTCCTGTGATTCAGTCTTGTTTTTAGTGTCTCAGCTTTGTTTATCTCTTTGTCTCTTTCTTGGGTATCTCTCTCTCTCTCTATCTCTCTCTATTTTCCTCTTATCTTACTCTCTCTCTCTATCTCTATCTCTATCTCTCTCTCTTTTCCTGGTCTCTAGGTCTGTCTCTCTTTCCTCTCTCTCTTTTTATCAGAGATAAGGTATGTGTCAGTTACATTTCAGTCTCTTTCATCTGAATCTCGTGTCTCTCTCTCTCTCTCTCTCTCTCTCTCTCTCTCTCAGTTTCTTCTATTTCTTCTATTCAGTGTATCAGTTTGTCAGTGTCTATGCACAACACACATTTTGTATCAGGTTGTCAGTGCTTCTGGTTTTCAGTGTATGAGCGCAGTTATGTGCACAAAAGACAAAACGGTCTCATCCATTCTACTTCTACATAACAACATACCCTCTCTTTTTTGCCTTTGGTTCTGTCATTCATCCCACAGCTTCACAGTCGAGAAGGTTGAGTGTTGGTTTCCATTTTTGTTTAACCTTAGTTATTTGTTGATTTCCTTTTTCTCCTTCATGCCACATACGCAGATGGCTTGTGGTACGTGCGGATCAACCGAGGGTCGGTGTGAACTACGACTAAGTTTAAGGAGCCCATTCTATGTGTACCTTACCAGTGATTTCTTCAAGTTCTGTGTAAGTTGCATCCTTACTGTCATGTCTTTTTCGGTCAGCATTCATTTGCGTTGTGTGTTTCAAGTTGGTTTTGATCAATCAGACCTCATGATTTTCATGTATATCCTTTTTTTTGTCGATAGGTTGTGCCACGCCATGTTAGGAAATCATTTAACCAGGGGACTGGGAACATTGTAGACGTCGCAACACCTGATGGACATCAGTATCGCTTTGCATTAAGAAGAAATCAGGCCAACCCACACGGCTTTGTGGTTCTGAGTACAAGAAATTCATTTTTGAGTTTGGCATGCGCGCATGATACAAGATTTTGTTCAACATGCATGAAATGCCAGAGACAACACCAATCTGGCCTAAAGGAGCTAACGGCGAGCCATTATACGGTATCATCTTCGTTCTATCTTTTTCATTATGTGTGGGCCTGATTTTCTTGTATCATTGTGTCTTATGGTTATTTTCTTCTTCTTTTTTGTGAAGTTGTATATCCTCAAAATATGACCCCTGGAGGTATTGATTTTCACCTAACCGAGGAACAGTGGAACAGATATAATGTCATCCTGCAGGTGTCTGGTGATGTAGACTGTGTCTATCTACATTGCTTTTCTAGCTCAGACATTGAGCTAAACTACATGGTAATTTTAATCACCTTGTTGATACATTTTTGACTTGTTGTTGGTGATTTTGTGTCTGATCTTTTCCTAGCAGTTTTGTAATATAGCTCAGTCTCACTTCTGTGCTTGATGTAACCTGAAATATTTTTTGCAGAGGATTCCGAAGATCATATCTGAAGCTCTGAACCTGGGTGATTCTGGTGATGATTTCCTGTCTTTATATGGTGGTATGATAATTCAAGCTGAGTACGCTATATGTGCCGACGGGAGAACAAGATTCACATCTGGCTGGGATTTTTTCGTTACATCAAGCAACTTTGCAGCCGGATTGCTTGTGTTGATCATTTTCAAGAGGAATGGAATCCAACCAGTGAGCATTGTTTTCCACGTGCTGTAGGGATGTCTCTTTCACGTACTGAACACTTTTTAAGCAGACTTCTTTTCTGTGTTGTCCTTTTACTTGTTTTCTATCGAATGCTCCTTTTTCTGGTTTTCAATGCATGAGTAGTCAGTGCATTATATATGTATGAATAATATGGACCATGTATCAGTGTGTTTAAACGATTCATATTTTTTGATTGGGGGTTTCATTTGTTTATTTAGTTTGTTTTTCGGTGGGGGGGGGGGGGGGGTAACTCCGCCTACCATCTTTTCTAAAGGTGGTAGCCGGTTCCAAGCCCGGGTAAAGGAGGAGGACCCTTTTCTATCTCTATTCTTTTCAATCTGCATATCTCTCTTTTTTTTCTCTCTATTTTTACTGCCATGTTGTCTCTATTTTAGGTTTAGGGATCAAGGTAAAGCGAGATGATATGTTTTTCAGGGCTGGTTGGCTGCAGCGCGCCACACAACAAAAGTTAGGTGCAGATCGTCTATTTTTTCTATGTATGTCTCATTTGCAGTTTACTGATGGTAGTGAATGTCTTTATCTGTCAGATGGAGTGCGAAACATGTGGATGGCCATATGGACGTTGCCAAGAGAAGAAGAGGAAGGCTTCTTTTTCTTTTTGTGTGTATCTGGGGGAAGGGTTTCTTCAGTCGATGGTATGTACAAGTTTTCTTTTTCTTTCGATCGTCTCTAGAGCGCAGCTTTGGTGTTCACGACTTTTCCCGATGCAAGAGAACCTTTCATATGGAGCTGGATTTATGTGTCATGGTTGCCTCTTTCTTGGTCGGGGCCCTGTCGTTTTCTACCCCCGATATCGGAATGGGTTTGAACCTTTGTTAGTGCAAGGAAGCATCTACGTGTCGTGTTGGTTTCTATTTTCTGCGAACTAAGCTATTTTTTAATTTTGGAACCTATGTGGTCAAACTAGCTTTCTATGTGTTCCACCCTCATGTGTTGAGCTAAACCTACGTGGAGACTGCTGGCTGGCTCGAAAATTCGACTAAGACTGATATTCTGAAGAGAAAGATTATCTGAATGTGTTTTCATTGTTTCAGGTATCTTTTCAGTGTCTAAGTCTAGTTTTCAGTGTAGTCAATGTAGTATTCTCAGTGTTTTGTCTCTCTAATATCTACCAGCATAGTTGTCTGAATCATTTTTATCCTACCCCATAGTTTAGTGATCATATTGAATCATTTTATCTCAATGCCCTTAGCATTTAAGTTTTGTATCAGTCATCTTTTTAGTTGCTGGCTTGCTGCTGCTGCTTTAGTTTAAGTCAATTGTCTCATTGTTTCATTATTTTTTCAGTGCCTCAAACCTGACTGCTAATATGATCATATAGCATTTTCACATGGATCCAAACATCTATATGAGTTTGCATATTCACATTTTCTGGTTATACATGTTTTGAAGTGTGCACATCCACACCCCTCGTATGCTATTGCTACTGCATAAGAAATTATGAAAGAAAGGTTCAGTGATTGTTTTTATGAATGTTACCTGTAGGTTCGAGTTCTGGGACGTCTGCAGCAGTGGATCCCGTTTCAGCAATGCACTTCCATCTTCCTGGAACAATCCCAGCTGAGATCCAACCTGTAGGTTCTGTTTTTTGATGCTTTAAGGTGTTAGGGATCCTGGAACCTGGGACTTGTTGAATTGGAGACAGATTTTTAAGAAGAGAGCCAACCTGGTTGGGGGAGACCTGAGGATTGCGTAGGTCAGTCCCTTTTGTGTTAGGTGGTTTGTGTATTCTGTCCATCTTTCCCCACTTTTTTGCGTGGTAGCTCTCCTTCTCAGATCTACGGTTTGTTCGTGTTTTTTGGAGTTGTTTGTTTCGCTGGCAATGGCGTATGCGTCTTGCTTGGGGAAGAAGAAGATCGACGCGTTTGTTCTGGGCTGATCGTGCCTGGTAAAGAGAGGCCTTAGTTCTGGGCCTGGGCCGTGCGTGGTTCGGATATAGTCTATTTTTTGAGAACCCGTTATGGAGGGAAACAACCACGGGCTTTTGTAGGCGACTGAAACAAATTTTGGTGTCAGTCGTTTTCTCTGTTTTCCTTCCGCGCTGGCTAGTAGGCCGATTTATCATTTGCCACGTGGCGGGGAATGATTCGCTAGAAAATTAGACCGATGACGAAATCAAAATCAGTCAACTGACCATTAGACACTCCCTAATTTTATATCTTCGTCCCTGGGTACGAGTTGTACTGTGTTTTGAAAAAAAACATAGGGAAAGGGTTGTAATCATCCGGGGGATCGGCACGCTGCGATCCTCCGCATCCTCGACGCGCCACGCGTCCCACTGCCCACGTCTACCTTTCTCTCTCCCTTATCCCTTTCTCTCCCGTATATTCCTCTCTCCTCAATTTCTTTTTCCTCTCGCGCGAGGGGCATGGCACCAGAGCCCCTGCTCATGGCCACTGGCCAGCAGCAGGTCCGGCGACGCCAGCTCCTTCCCGGTGCTCCGCCGCGCCGCTTGTCTCCCTCCCGGCCAAGCCGCAGGGCCGTTCGCCGCCGCCGGGTCGACTCCTCTGCGCCGCCGTAGGGGAGGGCCCCCTGCGTGCCACCGCCGTCGGGTCGGCTCCTCTGCGCCGAGCCACCGCGAGCCGGCTTCCCTGCGTGCCGCCGCCGTCGGGAGGGCTCCCGTGCATGCCGCCGCCGTCGGGATGGCTTCTCTGCGCCCCGCCATCGCGCACCGGTTTTCCGTGAGTGCCGCCGCCGCGAACCGGTTTCCGTGAGTGCCGCCGCCGCGCGGGCGGCTAACCTGCCGCCGCCGGGTCGGCTCCTCTGCGTCGGCTCGACCGTGGGCAACCCCGACCGACGTGGGCACGTGGCCATGGCCGACGCGGCGGTCGAGGCGTCGCAGCCTGCGTCAGAGGAGGCGCCCGAGGTCGACCTCGCGCCGGTCTCCATGAAGGGGCTCGCGCATCCAGGTCGCCGGTGCTGCGAGGCGAGGTCGAGACATGGCTCCAGTGCTAATTCTACAAGCGGCGAGGGGTGGTGCGCAGCGGTGCTACCGGCGGTGTCTTCCATAGCTGGGCGTCCACGCTCCCTGGGTGTAGCGCCATAGCCGCTTGCTGCGATGGTAGGCCGCGCCCTGCTGTCAAGGATGACTGCTGATGCTACCGACGCCGGTAGTCTGTGCTACGCTACTCATCGGCGCCACACACTCGGTTGCTACCAACAAAAGCCACCACTGCTACCGGCACCGGTCGTCGGTGCTACACCGGTCCAGCGACGCCGGTTGCTACTTCTACCTATGCCGGTCTAGGTGCTACGCCGGTCCAGCGAAGCCTATTTCTACCAACGAAGGCCACCACTGCTATCGACGCGGGTCGCTGTTGCTACGGACGCCGGTCGTCGGTGCTACGCCGGTCCAGCGGCGCCGTTGGACCGTGCATCATAATGAGAAACTTTTTTGCATCATGGGAAGGAGATTGTTGCTACTGTCATTCTTCTGTTTTCCGTCATAAGAGAATTTTTGCTACTGATGTTTCTTTCATGTTCTTGCGTTCTGCATCATAAGGAGAATTTTGCTACCCGATGTACTTCTGTGCTACAATATTTTGTTTTTGCACCATGCAAAGAATTTTTTTGCTACCATGGGTGTATGGTGTGCTACCTTGAGCAAAGCGCAGGACCGATTTGCTACATAGTCGTTATTTTTTTCTACAATAGTTGTTATCGCAGCGCTATAATTATATATCTTTTTTGCTACAATGTCTCTGGTCAGGTTTTCCGGTGAAACTCTCCGGCGAGGTCTTATTTTTGCTACATTAGCTTTTTTTTTTTGCTACCACCGTTTACATGTTTTGCTACAATAGGTTAAAAAATTTTGCTACGAGGTCTCCGACGAGATTTTTTTGCTACCGTAGCAAAATCGGGATTTTTGGGCCTATTTCCGGACCGAAAAGTTTTTGCTACATGTAGCAAAAAATGAGACTTTTTTTTTGCTACTGTAGCAAAAAAGGGCTCTGGGGGACTATTTTTTGGACCGAAATTTTTTTGCTACATGTAACAAAAATCGGGATATTTTTTTGCTACCGTAGCAAAAGTGGGATTATGGACAGAAAAAGAGAACACGTGGTTGGTGGGGACCCGGAGGATGGGAAGCTCAGATCCCCGGAGGACGCTAGTAACATCCAAAAACATACTCCAGTTCAAGACCCAAACAGCCCGACCTGACCAGCACCTTCTTCTCCCCTTCTACCTCACCATGGCGGCGCGCCGTACAACAGCGAGCCCGCGCCGCCGGCGCTCGCCCCTCCTTGCCGCTCCTCCATCTCCCTCTATCTAGTCCTCCCTCCTTCCGGCGCGCGTTCTCCGCCGTTCAATCCCTGCTCGCCCCCCCGCCACGACTGTGCCGCTCGCCACGCCGGATTCCTGCTCCCCCGACGCGTCGGTCCTCCCTGCTCGCTTCCCGAAGCCAACCCTGCCCGCCCGATTTCTGGTCGGTATACAACACCCCTGTCATCGACAGTGCGCTGCCGCCCCGGTCATCGACAGTGCAAGGTTAGTTTCCTCTTTCATTTCGCGTGGTCTGTGGTATTGTGCGTGGCCAGTAGCAAATTTTCTCTGTTTGTGTGTTGCTGAAATCTTTATATCTCGCATGGTCTGTTCGGGCCGGGTAGCAAATTCAGAAACTTGCTATGTTTGTGCGCTGCTGAACGGCTGAAATGGTGTCACTGTGCTGCTGAACTGCTGTCAAAACTCAAAACTGCTGCCAACCTGACGCTAAAATGCTATCCAACTGCTTCCGTAATCATGTTTAGATGCTGATGAACTGCATTCTCTCTCGCTATTTACAGAGCAGTATCTTTTATCCAGGGAGAATCAAAGCATCGAGGGTTTTCAACAAGAAAGAGGCTCGTTGATGTCGATGGCCTGGTCCAAATGGTCCTCGCTCCCGGGCGACCTCGTCCGCCGCATCGCCGACTCCTTCCTGGCCTCCAACGACCTCGACCACTACATGTGCTTCCGCGCCGTCTGCCCCAGCTGGCGCTCCGCCACCGACCACCCAAGGGATAATGCCGCCGACCCCCGCTTCCAGCCGCGCCGGTGGATCGTCCTCGACGAGGTCTTCCACAAACAAGGCGAGCTGCTTCTGTTGAACACCATCACCGGACGCTTCCTCCACAAGAAGCTGCCCCTGCTATGTGAATACTACGTCGTGACCACAACTCCTGCCGGATTCTTCATCTTGGCGGATAAGAGCTCTCCTCACGCCGCTCGTGTCTTCAACCCTCTCACCGGCGGCTTGGCCCGTTTTGCGGCGCCGGTGCCCCCCGAGGAGGGGGTCGCTGAGGTCGGCTATGACAAAGACGACTTCTTCCTCTATTTTCTCGGCGACTCGTCTCGCAAGCATTACATTGCCGCTCCGGAAAGTGAAGGTTTCGACGTCTCTGGAGACTGCCCGCAAAAAACTTATAATTATTGCCGGGATGCGCTCCTAGGTGGTGCCTACCCACACATCTCTACGTCGGCGTTGTCTATTGCGCTTGAAAAGTTTTATGATTTTCTCATGTCTCCTCATGGCCGTTCTCTCAAGTTATTTTCCGGTGGTCTTCCTGGAGATGCTGCAGACATCCGGTCCCGGTGTTTTGTAGCGGGTTTGGCTGCACAATTGTTTCTGCACATCGAGAGAAATGGAAGAACCCTCATTGTGTTCAAAGTGAACACTGAGATAGGCGAGATCGAGCCTGTGGAGAGCATCGGCACATTTGCCATCTTCATAGGGTACCACAGGTACCTGAGTGTGGATGCTGATAAGTTCCTAGGCATCGAGGCAAACTGCATCTACTACACTCAGCACTCAGGTTTGTCAGCTCACATATGTAAGTACAACCTCAAGGACAAGAAAGTAGAGACGCTCTCTGAAGCCGCTGAATTCGTGAAGCAGGACAAGCAGTTTGTCCTCGTCGCTGCCCATCCTTTCACGATCATCCAGCTTCTTTGCAGCTACACAATGAACCGCATTGATTCTGAACTGGCCTTGCAACTAATTGTATAATGCGCCGACCAATCTTGTTCCAACTTTGTGGATGGTGATCTTGATGACTGACGGTGCTGCCCTGTTGCTAAGTAACTCTTCATGTTTCCTCTCTAGTCTTTTAGTTTGTTAGTTTGGTCAGGCCTTGACATGTTCTGGCAAGAAACAGGCTGATTCTAAGTGAGATCACCTGTGGTGGGACTACTGTAAGATGTCTTGATTACGACATGGTATGCTTAATACTATGTTTTGTTCGTGTGTCCACTTCTCTCGTATTTCTTCTTAGCAATGCAATATGGTGCTTAATTTCGTGACAGCTTCTGAATTTAGCTCCTGCATCTGCATCTGGATCGTGTTTCCTCGTTGCTCTCCTTGGTCTTTGTTAATTTTGCAATCTCTTGTTGGTAAGAAACAGGTTCAATATTTGCTCAGTGGTGCTGGTCTGTGGAACGGCTGTATGTTGCCTGGTTTTAGCACATGGTGTGAATGTAAAACTCTTGTATTAGTGTAATGATCATTGGTATCTATGCTTTAACTCGTTGTACTACTTGCAGTTGCATTTTCAATCTGACCCTTGTTTGATTTCTGCCCATTTTTGTAAAACGTAATTTGTTAGGATGATTGGAGTGGAGTACTCTGGATGTGCTTTGAAGCTCATCAATGCTGCAACTAACCGTTTTACTTAGCATTTCAATCTACTAGTGCTTGTATTTTGCAATTAGTAAATATTGTCCCATTTTTCTGAGCTTCTGAATTTACTCCTGCAATTGGACGTTGCATATGTAGATTTAGTCTCATACCAAGCAGGGACAAGCAATTGGATCTGTTGGATTAAGCTACAGAATTTTCCAGTCTATTCCTTTTGATTTTACTGCTGAAGGGACAAGCAGGAACAAATTAGCATTCGCCTTACTGCTGCTACATATCTGTCCAGTCGCTGAATATATATCTTCACCAGGATGTATAAATATATTTTAACATGAAGTTATGGAACATAAGTCCGTGGTCACTGGTATACTCCTTATAAACTGAAGGGCATGTATTACTTACGACTCTTTCTCATTTGGTGTATTGAAGACATTATGCATCTGCCTTTGTAGGTTAAACACAAAGTTCAAGATTTTGTTCCATTTGACTGTACCAAGTACTCCAAAAGCGTTCGAACATCTGACTCTCCTAACCTGCACTCCAACTTCTCTCGAGGTACCAGCAGACCGGTTGTACAAAGAGATCAGATTGGCCTTGTGATCTACCACTGAATCTTATTTGTATGTTTATGCTACACCATTTAGCGGTTCGATGATGATAGTTCTATAGTTCATATTTCTGCTTCTGTTTCACACGTTTCATCTGAAGTAAGTATTATGTTTGATTTTTGTTGTATCTGTATATGGAGCTCTAAAAACACTGACATTTTACATACGAGTTATTAAGCCCACAGCTATCACATATGACCATTCTGTAATAATGTTGCATCAATTTTCTGGTACTCGATCTTTAGTGAATGTCCCCTTAATGTCGGCGATGATTCATATGCTTATCTGGTTGCACCAGGTGTCCCATCGTTATCGCTAAATATCACCGTATTAATGTCCTGACAATTTTGATTCTTGCAACATTTGCAAGGACGTTTGCTAGGGCACTACAACTAAAAGCAGTATACAAAAAACGATCCACCTTAAAGGTCAAAATTATGCCATTGGTGTGACGTTGAAAGGACAATGATGTCGCCTAGAGGGGGGTGAATAGGCGGTTTAAAACTTTTCTGGTTTAGGCTTGATAATTGCGGAATAAAACTAGGTGTTTAAATTAACAAGCCGACAACCTAAATAAACTAGGCTCACATATGTGCACCAATAACTTATGCTAAGCAAGACAAACAACAAGGTGATAGCTATATAGAATACTTCAAGCACGAAGGCTATCACAAAGTAAAGTGCATAAGTAAAAAGTTCGGGCATAGAAATAACCGAGGCACGCGGAGACGATGATGTATTCCCGAGTTCCTCCTTGTTAAGGGAGTACGTCTCGTTGGAGAGGTGTGAACCGACACAACGGTTCAACAACCACAAAGGTTTCACCTCTTCTCCGATGAACCGCACCACAAAGGTTTGGTTCACCTTCCACTATCGGAATTCCTTCAAGGCGGAATCCGGAGCGTTTCAACAACAATCCGGGGCACAACCCACAACGGGATTGGGGGCTCCCAAACGGCTTTAACAACAATCCGGGGCACAACCCACAACGGGATTGGGGGCTCCCGAACGGCTACAAGTGACCACCAAGGGTCCAACCACCACACGGGCGTCTAGGGTCCAAAGACCCAAGAGTAACAAGTTCACAAGCTTTCAACTTCCACGAATCCTCGTGGAGAGCACACCGATGCACCAAATGCAAAAGGCAAGAACACAAGTGCTCAAATTCTTCACTCTCAAATCCCACCAAAATCAACCAATGCTTATGGGGGGGAAGAGAGGAAGAACAAAGAAGAACTCAAAAATGGAACTCCAAGATCTAGATCCAAAGGGTTCCCCTCACTTAGAGGAGAGATGGATTGGTGGAAATGTAGATCTAGATCTCCTCTCACATTTCCCTCAAAGATATGCAAGAATCATGGGAGGGATTGAGAGGGGACAAGCTTTTCCAAGGTCAAACAATGGAGGAGAGAGAGGAAAAACGAGCTGCCCAAGGTCGAAGAAGGGGAGGGGTATTTATAGCCCCTCCCACCGAAATAGCCGTTGCAGGCTCACTTAGGCCGGAACTTCCGGTCCCAGGGCCGGAACTTCCGGCCGGGAACTTCCGAACCCCCAGAAAAGCGACCAAAAAACGGTTATGTACTCGGCCGGAACTTTGGCCGGAAATTTGGCCAGAATTTCCGGCAAAAATCCGGAACTTCCACGCCTCAGAAAACTGCAGAAACACTCAACACGAAAACGAAGATATCTTGATCATCCGGACTCCGTTTTCGATGTTCTCGGGCTCGTTGGAATCGCAATGAAGAGCTTTACAAGATCATGAAGAGAAACATCATAGTCCAACAATGGAAGATAAAACCAAATGGAGAAAGGTAAAACCTCTCTAAAAAGGAATAACCGGCAAACCTCCAAAACCGAAAACGCAACAAGTTTTCCATACGAAATTCGTTTTTAGTGAACTTGGGCTTGTCGTGAAGATCACAACATGAACCAAAACCCAAAAAGGAGAAAACCAAATAAGAACCAATAAAGATGATATGGCAAGTATGCAAAGGTTTGAGCTCTCCACAAAGATGTGATCAAGTTACTCACTTGAGAGCCCCTCTTGATAGTACGATGTCTATCCTATAACCCGGTCTCCCACTAACACATGAGACCGGTAAAATAGAAAACTTATCAAGATCATACATTTGCCTTGCGCATTCCACTTGAGCTTGATGATGACGATCTTGACTCTCTCAAGTTGAAGCACCTTTCTTGATTGTGCTTGCTAGCACATGCTTGATGAAGACTTCTCCAAATGCTCCCCCATACTCCATTATGGGAGGGCCTCGCTAAGCTCCGTCTTCATGTCTCCTTTGCAAGCTTCAATCAAATGATATCTTACGAGATGCATCATATTGAGCTTGCACTTCATCTTCTTCTCTTGATATGTATGATGACTTGGAGATAAACATGATTGTTCACTCAATCTTCTTTTCCAAGCCATACTTGCAATAAGCTTAACTCTGCACATGACCATTCTTCATATAAACCCTTGAATAGAGCATTGGTCATAATGTCATCTTCAAGAGTCCAACACATGAACTACAATCTTTTCACATGGACAAGATCTATAGGAATATCTCAATGTAAACATTAGACCATAAGGATTGTCATTAATTACCAAAACCACGCATGGGGGCAACATGCACTTTCAATCTCCCCCATTTTGGTAACTGATGACAATCCCTTTTACGAGGGTTTATATAATGAATTTAGGAAACCATGCAACACAAAGAGCAAGGATGCAAGAGAACAAATATTCCCTTAAACCCTCTAAATTTCTCCCCCATTGGCATCGATTGACGAAATGGGAAGAAAAACTTAGAAGGCCAATATAGTGAGAGCTCCCCCAAAATGTGTGCATTTCTCATGATATGAGTGAAATCAAATGCACATAGTTTGGTGGAGAGCAAACTATATTGAGGATCGAAAGATTGCAAAATAATATCAAATAGAAAGATACTTCAACGAAAGAAGCATGCAATCAAAAGGATCTGAAAAATGTTCTAAATATCAAGAGGGAACTCCCCAAGGTACGTGCACAAATAGGATTTGTATTTCAATATAGTGTGCACAACATGGAATCCTCACTCCCTTCTAGATAACTTCGAACACAAGCACATGCAAGAGAATATAAATGAGAAATTAGGCAAAACAACATGCAACAAATAAAATTGTTTTGCAACAAGGGCAAGGACCGCAAAAAAAGGATGGGGGTGAGGTACAAAGACATTTTAGGAGACTAATACAAGTATGAGCCAAAGCATCAACATAGTCTTTCAAAAAGCGTTGCACATAGTGCATATCATGTCTTTCCCATACCCACAGACAAAAAGAGATATAGCAAATAGCTCCACAAGCTTAGTAAAATGCAAAAAGCATAACACATGAAAAATAAAGCTTGTGCCTTTTAGAAATCACCAAAGAATCAAAAGTATTAAGAGGTGATCACTAAAGAATTGGAATATTAATTAAAGGTGTAACTATTTTCATGTGTATAAGTTTCTAAGTAGACACTAATCACTAAGATATGGGTCTACAAATAAACATGTACACACAAGATAGGTACAAGGGTAAAGATCATGATATCCAAGAGGAAGTCATAAATACACCAATAAGATATTTGCTCAAAAGGATAGCACAAAGCCCAATTTATCTTAAAGGAATATATATGAACTCCCAACACACACATCATAGCATCAAAAACTATCCACAGGGGATAAAGGTTAATGAACGGATGCTCCGAGTAAGATAACAAGTATCACAAAGGGTAAATGATTTTGAAAATTCATCAATGTTGCACATGAGAGACTTTAAGTAGAAAGTACTAGATTGACATAATTGGGATCGATGAATCATAGAAATGAATATATAGTCCCCTTATATGTAATCATCCCGGCTTACTCACATTTGCAATAAAGACGTTTTGGAAGATTGTAACAAAAAGATTCATGCCAAATACAACCTACATAAGGTTGAAAGCTAGAAATCTATGCATGAGGTAGATACTTGTTACCGAGATAGCATTGGTGATGTAGAAGATAAGAGTTAACGATCATCAAGGCTTGGCTCCAATGAACACATGGTGACACCACCTTCCTTATAAATGAGACAAGCTTCCAATGCATCTCCAATGTATCTAAAACAAATTCAAGTACAACATGGTACCCAAACTTATTGGGTCCAAAGTAGTTAGAGCAACTACAATACATAGGACAAACTCCACATAAATGTGTGCATATTAATGTGAAATTGAATTTCATGCACATCTTAGCCATTTAGGATTTGACGGAGTTTATTCTATATATTGGATCAACGAAAGTAAGCATGCCAAAGATATACATATAGTAAATATGCATGCATAAGACTTTCAAGAACCAAAAGAGATACAATTTGTACAAAAACCACTTAAATCAAGAGAGCACACAATAGTGTGACACGAAAAGAAATGTCCAAATTATATCGAAGATCCAAATCAACACATGATTGAAGATACCAAAAAGAAAAGATACCAAATGAAAATATGGTCAAGGAATAACCAAACCCTCTACATTTTTCATGATGGCACAAAGTACCAAGACGAAAAATGCTTGTCTTCAACGAGACATATCATCGGGATCTAAAACCAATTAAAGACAAATAGTGTTCAGAAACATGTAGGATAGCTCCCCCAATATGTGTGCATTATTTATGATTTTGCATTTGAATACAAATGCACACCAATGGGATCATCACACACCATATATATTATACAACCACTAATCAAATTCAAGAAGAGCAATAAGATCCATAGGATAAAAGAAGACAAAAGGAATTTGATAAAACACATTTTGGCAACAAAATAAGGCAATTCAAAGCAATTGCCAAAGTGAAGATGGTCTACAAATTTCACCACAAATATGAGTATCACTTGTCATGGACAAGGAGTATTGAGATATTTCTCGGTGGTACGAAGGATATTCAAGGCCAACTTCACAACAAATAAGCATATGTCAAAGGAAAGAAATTGAACATATGCTTAGATAGAGATTCTTGATAGCTTCAATTTGATTAACGATCATGCAAAGCACCAAGAAACTCTCTCACAAACAAGATCCAAAAGATGAGAGATAAAAGGCATTTAAGCAAATATGAAACTTGTTTGAGAAACATGCCACATAGGAACAAGATAATTTACAATATCAATTCTAGGTGGCAAAACCTCACATGTTCACATTTTCTAGGCTTGTAATTGTTGGAGATATGCCCTAGAGACAATAATAATTAAGTTTATTATTTATCTCCATGTTTATTATTAATGTTTGTATCTTTATGCTACAACTGTATTGGGTACTTGTATAGCAAATACAACGTATGCAAGAGAAAAACCTCCGATACACATGTAGAGATACGAACGGAAAAAGAGTTCCTGGTCTTGTCTCTAAGACTAGCCTATCTTGTTGCTCGATGATCATGTTTTCCTGATCATGGACTTTGTATAAGTCATTCAACTATAGGAGTGGATTATCGGAATGATAATCGCACTGAACCGACCCACCGTATGATCTTGCTATGAGACAAATCGTCGACGATGAAATAGCGATTGATCATCTATTTAGTTATCGTTAGCTAGATCACTATGCTATGAGAATATCTTGTGACAGCTTATTCGACATTCGAGCTTTGATTTCCATCAAACGTCTGGCAGTAACATGGGACTATGATAGGTGGCTTTTGGGCTTGAACTAGAATATGTATTGGAACAGAGATCGTTCAAGAATGGCACTTACTCCTCCAGACGATGGAGAGATACATCCTCTAGGCCATCTCAAGTATTGTTGTTGTCACCCAATCGTCTGGCCAGACACAAGCGTGATTTATCACGGGACAACATATATACGGAATGAGAAAAGAGAATGATGTTGGTACGAGAATAATATGTGTTATGATCAAAGGGTTTGATCACACTAGAGCACATTGTCTCAATCTCGAGATATCATTGGTATCGTGTACGTAAGGGGATTAAGCGTAATGGTTAACGCACAGGTTCTGTTGTTCATTCACAACACAAGGGTGCCAGTACGAATGCCTATCCCACTGCTGGTTATTGTTTGGTAAGCTCCCAAACAATACTTTGTGATTGTTGAACCTTTCGGGTCACACGCTTAAGCTGTAGGTCAATCTTTGATCGAGAGTAAAGATGTAGTTTTAGTGGGAATGAGATTGTGTCGGAGTAGCTCCGATGTCACTGGACTTGTTCCGGTGAATTATAAGTTAGAGAGAATGCGGACATCTAATGTCCCGGGATGATAGGAATAGTTTCTATCATCAGTGGATTCAATCCGAGTGCTTATAAAGAAGGAAATATTGTTCCGATGTTTTTGTCGGCGGATACTAGGTATCCCGATTCATATAAATATGAGTTATATGATAAGTAATTAATTCCGGGAATTTTCTGTAAAAAGAAATATTCATTTAGGAATTAATTAGACAAAACAATTAATTATTTATTTGATTAATATATTGGAAAATATAAATAAAGGAATTTATTTTGGAGCCCAATAAAAGGGGGCTGCCAAGTGGGCCCATGGGGCCCACTGTAACAGCCCAATGTTTGAAACCTGAAAATCCGTATAAAATTTTCACTTTTGCTTCATACATGCATCATTGCATCGTAGCATCCTTGTTACTTTGTTAAACAACACTCACGAAATGGGTTGGGCAACTTTGAGGAACACGATGTTGAACTTGTTTCAACAACATCTCCAACTATGAGGCACTCAAAAATTGCAGAACAAAAGTACTTTGACAATTCATATTTGTCAAGGAAGTTCCAAGAGTTCAAAAATATTATTCTGCACTTGCTCCAGTGTATTAAAGAGCAACATTTTGGAATTTAGCCAAAAATGCCTAAACCAAACTCCATGAACAAATGTTGTCAAAAACATTTTATTTTGCAACCCAAAACTTTGTGGAGCTTCTCCAGGTGAAGGGGAACCTCCCCAATTATTTTCATAATTTTTGGAATAAGCTTAGTGCCTCAACTAAACTCTGGGAATGCTGCTAGTTTTTGAAAACAAAAGGAAAACTGGGCAGGGACCTAACTGTGATGGAACAAATTTTGCCAGGGGGCTTCTTGCAAATTCGGCGTCTCTCTCCTCCAACCCTGGCGCCACAGTGCGCCATGGTCGCGTCGGACCATCTCGACGCCGTGCACGCCGGGCCCCTCCTCTCTGCCTCGCTGCCAGGAGAGTAAGCCCACGAGGCGCCCTGCCCCCGCCCTATCCACTTGCCCTTGTCCTTGCTCCCCACCTCCATCTTCCATGGGCGCTGTGGCCGCCGAGCTCCGCCTCCGCCTCGCCGGCAAATAAGGGCGCCCCAGGACGCGTGAGGACCACCCGCCGCTCCGCCGTGCCGTGCTCGTCGTCCCTGCCAAAGGAATCGAGTGGGGAAGCCCTAAATCGCCGCCGCCGTCCCCGTTTCTCCGCGCGGCCGTCCGAGCACCGCCGCGGACGCCGCGGATGATTGCCGTCGCTGTGATCCACCTCCGGCCTCGCCGCTTGCTTGCACGGGCTCCTGGTGAGCTCGCCGTCCCGTTGGACCTCTCCTTTCCCTCCCCCTTGCGCTCGCCTCGCCGTGCCGTCGATGCCCGTAACCGCTGTCTTCGTCGCTCGCACGCCCGGCCGTGAGAACGGCCTGGACCGGCCAGGAGGCCGTTTCCCTCGGGCCTCTAACCGGCCTTAGGGCCAGCCCAAGCTGGGCTGCGAGCCGGACGCCACTGTCACATGGCCGGCCTTGTAGCCGGCCCAGACCGGGCAGAGGGCCGGTCCCCTCTGTAACCTGGCCGGCCTGCCAGCCGGCCCAGACCGGGCTGGAGGCCGGTTGTGCTGTTTTTTTTTTGGGGTTCCTTTTCCTTTTCCTCTCCGATAGATTATGTTTCCCCGATACTCCCTCGCGACGTAAGGACATCGACTCGATGATTCCTTGTGTTCCATCCTTCTCCCTCGAGTCGGGTAACCAATATATTTATCGTTGGAATTTAAATAATCAAAATTAAGTAATTAAAAGGAGAAATTAGAAAATTAATAACTATTGATCGGGGCCTCCGAAAAATGTGTTCCTTATACCAAAATGTTCAGAAAAACATGATTTGTCCAGAATCATCATCATCATGCATATTTGTTCACAACTACCATAATGTGCTCTAGTAGTACTTGGAATCATTAAGTTTTACTATGGGGTTTAATCCAAATAATGCAATAAATATAACGGGGCCCACATTTAACTTGAGGATCATGTCCAGGGTCTCTTTGTTGCATTAAAATGTCATATCATCATTTTTGTATGCATTGCACAAATGCCATGTGTTGATTGTTATTTTTGTTTTCCGGTGTTGTTTGCTCTCCGGTAGATCACGAGTTCGGAGTTGAGCATCATTACTCCGACAAGCAGTTTGACTACTCCGCTGAACAAGGCAAGCGTAATCCCCCCTCTGAGCATATCTTATCCTATTTTCCGCAATTATTTTCTCCACTATAATATTGCATGCGGTTCTAAATGTCTTTTGCCTGGATTAGAGTATCCTACTAGTTGCATTAGAATCCTGTTGCCAATACCTGTTTTACCTTCCTATTACCATAGGTTTGTATTGTTGGCTCTGGAATACTTACTATGCTATGCAAGTGCTTAGCCATGCTTAGTGAAATGCCTAGTTGTACTAGGGATGGCGAATGCTGGAAACAGGTGTTAACTTGTGACAGTGATGTTGATGGTGGAGAATTGTGGAGATGGATAATAAAATGCTTAATAGGTGGGGATGAGAGGCCATTGGATGTGGTGTTGTCTCGTTCTCGCCGCCTAGGTGCGAGTTCTATACCTCTTGAACCAAGACTGAGCGTGCAACCATGCGTGAGGCCTATGCATTTGCAGGAACCCTCATAGACTAAATAACTCGAGCGGGGCTAGCCAGGGTCCTCTAGTTCGGGCTTCCATTTGCGCGTGCGTGTTGATGGTGGGATGAACTGAGATGAGGATGGTTGTGTTAGGAAAATAAGTGGCCGCGGGACAGGGTGCGAGAAGGTACCTCTTGTCCTACCGCCACTGATGATCCTGGAAAGTCCTTAACGAGGGAGAAGTCGACACCGCTCCCACCCAGCCGGCTTTCCAAGGAAGAGAGCTAATGATCAGGTAATGGGCCGGACGGTACGCGTGGCGAAGGAGCTGGGGCAGGACTCCGGGGACTTCCACTTTGTACACCCCTGCAGGGTTAAATCTTTTCGAAAAGCCGTGTCCGCGGTTATGGACGAACTTGGGAAGTGAAGGTAAGATCATAGAATAACTTAAACGGAATGATTAAAACTTGGGTACTAGAGGTACCAATTCCACGAATGTAAGGTTGACTTCCTCGAGGGTGATTCGGGGAGGTGCCTTTGATGAACAGGTACAATGGTGATGTTGGTGATGATTGAGAAAGGTGATCAAAGAAAGAGTTACTTCTTACCCCTCTTTGAAAATATTCTGATTAGTCGATGCCATGGAGTTATGTTTTATAAATAAAATCAGCTTTATGCAAAAGAGCCATAAAACTTTGAAAGCCAATCATCGAGCATATATTAGCTCTTAATCTTGCGAGTTCGTCGAACTCAACGTCGTTTGTTTTGTTTCAGAGGAGGACTTCACCGACCTCGAAGGTGGGTTCTTTGTGGACGTCGACGAGTAGTCTGGGGTTCCCAGGTGGCAGCTTGGGACATCCTGGAACAGCTGGCGCTGTGATGTTTATCTGTAGGCCTCTTAGGCCATATTTGGATCTTGTTGTTTAGAACAACCTATTTTCGCTTCCGCTTGATGTAATGTTGGGTCTGTGACCTCTGGTTGTCATTTGCTATCTTTCTCTGTATAAGAGTTGAACTATATGATTTGTGTCGTAGAGTCTGTGATGTGCCAGTTGTTCCACAAGTCTTGATCTTACTATTATGCTTTGATAGTTGTGCCTGTGTTAAGGCATCAATCGGGGTGTTGCGTTGTCGGAGTGAGGTGTACCCAGCAACGCCTGCCAAAGGTTTTGGCCGGGGATTGGTAAACCCGTAACCTCCGGTTGTATCGCTTAACCGGTGACACACAGCATCACTGTATAGCAGTCGGGTCGGGGCGCCACAAGTTGGTATCAGAGCAGTACTGCCTGTAGGAAACCCTTCTACTGGTCGATGTTGAGTCTAGTGTTTGTGAAAATATTTTTAACCTAAAAATGAGTTGTGAAAACCATCTTAGGATTCTTTTTACTCCTTATCTGGTTACCCTCTAATCTCGGAGCAATCTTACCTCGATTTGACTTAAAGGTTTTACTTCTCACCTGTTACTTCAAAATGATTAGAAACGGGGTGGGTTCGACCTTTAGTGTTATGTGTCACGTTGCTCCCGCTGCGTTGTCAATCCCAAATCAACTCAGATGTTTCTACCGAGCTTAATCTTTTGATCCTTTCTTTGGGTTTTAACCCACGGACTTGAACATAAGGTCCCGGATTGTGCCAACTAGAGTGTGTTAAGTTGTGATTTCTTAACTCTCACTAGTAGCACATGATGCTGATCTTTGACCCAAGTTCTATCTTGTTGTTTTCCTTCTCGCAAAGTATTATCGTCCCTAGTCTGTGTACTTGAGTAGACGCTAATGCTATTGTTCGACCATTCGGAGAAAGATACTAACTGTGTCATTGTCAAATCTCCAGAATGGCTCGAGGAGGTCGTGGAGGCCGTGGTGGTCGCGGTAACCACAATGATGATGAGGATGATCTGCCGCCACCACCCTCGATGGCTGAGGTCTTGATGGCCATTGAGGAGAACCGTGGGCGCAATGAGCGCTTGCTTGAGCAGTTGGTGCAGCAGAATGCACGGAGGAACGAGTGCAACACTCTCACTGAGTTCCTGCGCTCCAGCCACCCACCTTTGCTGATGCTAAGGAGCCACTGGAAGCTGATGATTGGCTTCGTGCTTTGGAGCGCAAGTTCTCCGCGCTTCATGTCCCATTGGCGGAGCAAGTCAACTTTGCCACCTATCTCTTGGTTGGTGCTGCTGGCTGTTGGTGGGAAAGCCATGTGGCTTTGTTTCCAGCCAACCATGTCTTCACTGGGCTGATTTCCGCACTGCCTTCCGTGCGGAGTACATTCCCCAGCCGATCATGGATTGAAGAGGAGGGAGTTCCTGGATTTGCAACAGGGACGGATGGACCTCCGCACTTATGGTCGTGAGTTCAACCATCTTCTCGTTACGCCCCAAGGGACGTGACCAATGATGCTGACAAGCAAGAGCTGTTCCGCAAGGGTCTGAATCCGCAGCTCCGCTATGAGTTGTTGCCCTTCAGGTTCCAGACCTATCAGGAGCTGTTCAACCAGGCTTTCACCTTGAGCAAGGAAGAAAGGAACTTGAAGCTTCCAAGAGGCCCGCACATGGGGACCACCAGAGTTCCTCGGGTTCTGAGAGCAAGAAGCGCAGGGTGTTTGTTCCCTACAGCGCTGTACCCGTGCTCCATTCATGCCGAGGCCGCAGGATATAGGCCACCTCCTCCGCGCCCCACTACTTCGACACTTGGGGTAGGCGGAAGTGGGTACCGTCCTATGCTACCTGCTCCACCTGGAGTCACTTGCTACACCTGTGGCCAGGCTGGTCACTACTCCAGGGAGTGCCCCCAGAAGGCACCTCTCGCGATAACTCCTGCACGAGCCCCTGCCACTCCAACTGGCAAGGCTGGACCTATGTGCGTGGTCGCCTGAACCACGTCTCTTGAAGAAGCTGAAGAGACCCCGGCGTTCTTATGGGTGAGTTACGAATCAACGGCAATACAGCTACAGTTTTGTTTGATTCTGGAGCATCGCATTCATTCATATCCATAGCTTTTGCAAAAGACCACAAAATACCGTTTGAGAAAATGAGCCGTCCCTTGGAGATCTCCACCCTGGCTCCAAATGGCAAACCGATGGGGTTACTCCTGAGGTCCAGATTACTATCGGTTACTACTCTTTTCCTTTGCTTTGTAGCTCTGAGGTCAAATGGCATTGATGTCATATTGGGCATGAACTGGCTAGCCAAATACCGGCTAATCTCGACTGTGCTGCCAAGACCGTCACCGTGACCAATTCTTCCGGTGACACTGTTGAGTATTGGTCTGCACTGTCAAGACCTCCATGTTCATCATACCCAACTCACCTGAGATTCTCCTTTGCTTTATGGAAGGCGAATCCCCTCCTGAAATCCAGGACATACACGTGGTGTGTGACTTCCCGGATGTGTTCCCGGAAGAGTTGCCTGGCATGCCTCCTGACCGAAGTGTGGAGTTTGTCATAGATCTACTTCCCGGTACTGCTCCAATTTCCAAGAAGCCCTACCGTATGCCGGTGGAAGAGTTGGCTCTGTTGAAAGAGCAAATTGATCTGCTGTTAGCAAAGGAGTTCATCCAGCCTAGCAGTTCACCTTGGGGTTGTCCGGTACTCTTTGTCAAGAAGAGGGATTCTACCGTGCCTCGTTAGTCTCTGACTATCGACCGTTGAATGCGGTGACAATCAAGAACAAGTATCCTATTCCTCGCATCAATGATCTGTTGGATCAGTTAGCTGGTGCAACGGTATTCTCCAAGATGGATCTGAGGTCAGGCTACCATCAGATAAAAATCAGAAAGGAGGATATTCCAAAGACGGCATTTGTTACTCGTTATGGCTCATATGAGTATACCGTCATGTCCTTTGGTCTCACAAATGCTCCAGCTACTTTCATGAGGCTCATGAACTCCATCTTCATGGATTATCTTGATAAGTTTGTCGTCATTTACATCGATGACATCCTCATCTATTCTAAAACCGACGAAGAGCATGATGAACACCTTCGGTTGGTTCTGACACGGCTTCGTGAACACCGTCTTTATGCCAAGTTCTCCAAGTGTGAGTTTTGGTTGGATAAACTTGTCTTCCTTGGTCATGTAATATCCGCAATGGTGTGGAAGTCATTCCTGACAAGATTCAGTCCATTCTGGATTGGAAAACTCCAATGTCAGTCAAGGACATCGTAGCTTTCTCGGATTGGCAGGTTACTACCGCCGATTCATCGAAGCCTTCTCCAAATAGCCAAGGCATTGACTGACCTTCTCAAGAAGGATAAAAGTTCATGGACGGCCGAAGCTGAAGAGAGCTTCAAAACCTGAAAGCCAAACTCACCTCCGCTCCTGTGCTTGTCCTGCCGGACACGAGCAAGGATTTCGTCGTCTTCTGTGACGCCTCTCTGCAAGGTTGGGCTGTGTGCTAATGCAAGATGGCCATGTGGTGGCATATGCTTCTCGCCAACTTAAGCCGCATGAGCACAACTACCCAACTCATGATCTAGAACTTGCCGCGGTGGTCTATGCTTTGAAGCAATGGAGACCATACCTGTTTGGTAACCGTTGCGAGATCTTCTCGGATCACAAGAGTCTGAAGTACCTCTTCACCCAGCCGGATTTAAATCTCAGGCAAAGGCGTTGGTTGGAGTTAATCACGGACTACAATGTGAGTCTGAACTATCAACCCGGCAAAGCAAACGTCGTGGCTGACGCGCTAAGTCGGAAGTCCTATTGCAACAATCTGATGATTGAAGAGGCCCAACCTGCTCTCCATGAAGAGTTCTCTCGTTTGAACTTAGAAATTGTTCCCTCCGGCTACCTTGCAAATCTGGAGATCAAATCTACTCTTGTGGACCAGATTAAGGATGCTCAAAGCGTGACAAGGGAATTCTAAAAATCAAGGAGAACATTGCTAGCGGGAAGGCAAATGTTTTCTGTCAATGAATCTGGAGTTGTTTATTTTGGTGACCGCTTGGTAGTGCCAAAGAAACGAAAATTGAGGGAGTTGATCCTCCAAGAAGCTCATGAATCTCCTCTCTCTATTCATCCCGGTAGTACCAAATGTACCAAGACCTTCGACCACTATTCTGGTGGACTCGTATGAAACGAGAAATTGCCAAGTATGTTGCTGAATGCGACACCTGTCGACGGGTAAAGGCTGAACATCAAAGGCCTGCCGGCACTCTCACCCTATTGCTATCCCGAGTGGAAATGGGATGAAATTGGTATGGATTTCATTACTGGTCTGCCGAAGTCTCCAAAGGGACATGATGCCATCTGGGTCATCATTGATCGACTATCAAAAGTGGCTCACTTCCTCCCAGTTCGTGTTGACATTACAGCTGCCAAGTTGGCAGACCTGTATGCTTCCCGGATTGTTGTCCTTCACGGCGTTCCCAAGAAGATAATTTCGGATCGTGGAAGCCTATTCACCTCCAAGTTTTGGACTAGTTTCCAAACTGCTATGGGAACTCGTCTGAACTTCAGCACCGCTTTCCATCTCAAACTGATGGTCAGACCGAAAGAGTGAACCAAGTTCTGGAAGACATGCTTAGGGCATGTGTAATCTCTTTTGGTAAGGATTGGGAAAAGTATCTCCCTTTCGCGGAGTTCTCCTACAACAACAGCTATCAAGCTAGTCTGGGCATGGCTCCATTTGAGGTTCTCTATGGAAGAAAATGCCGCACTCCTCTAAATTGGTCTGAGACCGGAGAGAGCACTCTTTGGTCCAGATATATTAATGAAGCTGAGGAGAAGGTTCGAATCATAAGGGAGAATCTGAAGATTGCTCAGTCTAGGCAGAAGAGCTACTACGATAAGCATCATCAGGAAATTCACTATGAAATTGGTGATAAAGCTTATCTCCGTGTCTCTCCCCTTCGTGGCGTCCGCCGCTTCGGAATAAAGGGAAATTGGCACCTCGCTATGTTGGCCCTTTCACCGTTCTGGCCAAGCGAGGGATCTTTCTTATAAGTTGGAGTTACCGGTCATCTTTCCCAATGTGCATGATGTGTTCCATGTATCTCAACTTCGCCGGTGTTTCAAAGATCCTATCCATGGGGTCAATCATGAAGAGCTAGATCTACAGGAAGATCTTACCTATCGCGAGCATCCCATCCGTGTTCTGGATGAAGCTGAAAGAAAGACTCGTAACAAGACTACAAAGTTTCTCAAGATTCAGTGGTCTCATCACTCTAAGGAAGAAGCTACTTGGGAACGAGAGTCTAGTCTTCGTGAAGAGTATCCCGACTTCTTTTCGCAATCCTAGAATCTCGGGGCGAGATTCCTGTAAGGAGGGTAGAGTTGTAACAGCCCAATGTTTGAAACCTGAAAATCCGTATAAAATTTTCACTTTTGCTTCATACATGCATCATTGCATCGTAGCATCCTTGTTACTTTGTTAAACAACACTCACGAAATGGGTTGGGCAACTTTGAGGAACACGATGTTGAACTTGTTTCAACAACATCTCCAACTATGAGGCACTCAAAAATTGCAGAACAAAAGTACTTTGACAATTCATATTTGTCAAGGAAGTTCCAAGAGTTCAAAAATATTATTCTGCACTTGCTCCAGTGTATTAAAGAGCAACATTTTGGAATTTAGCTAAAAATGCCTAAACCAAACTCCATGAACAAATGTTGTCAAAAACATTTTATTTTGCAACCCAAAACTTTGTGGAGCTTCTCCAGGTGAAGGGGAGCCTCCCCAATTATTTTCATAATTTTTGGAATAAGCTTAGTGCCTCAACTAAACTCTGGGAATGCTGCTGGTTTTTGAAAACAAAAGGAAAACTGGGCAGGGACCTAACTGTGATGGAACAAATTTTGTCAGGGGGCTTCTTGCAAATTCGGCGTCTCTCTCCTCCAACCCTGGCGCCACAGTGCGCCATGGTCGCGTCGGACCATCTCGACGCCGTGCACGCCGGGCCCCTCCTCTCTGCCTCGCTGCCAGGAGAGTAAGCCCACGAGGCGCCCTGCCCCCGCCCTATCCACTTGCCCTTGTCCTTGCTCCCCACCTCCATCTTCCATGGGCGCTGTGGCCGCCGAGCTCCGCCTCCGCCTCGCCGGCAAATAAGGGCGCCCCAGGACGCGTGAGGACCACCCGCCGCTCCGCCGTGCCGTGCTCATCGTCCCTGCCAAAGGAATCGAGTGGGGAAGCCCTAAATCGCCGCCGCCGTCCCCGTTTCTCCGCGCGGCCGTCCGAGCACCGCCGCGGACGCCGCGGACGATTGCCGTCGCTGTGATCCACCTCCGGCCTCGCCGCTTGCTTGCACGGGCTCCTGGTGAGCTCGCCGTCCCGTTGGACCTCTCCTTTCCCTCCCCCTTGCGCTCGCCTCGCCGTGCCGTCGATGCCCGTAGCCGCTGTCTTCGTCGCTCGCACGCCCGGCCGTGAGAACGGCCTGGACCGGCCAGGAGGCCGTTTCCCTCGGGCCTCTAACCGGCCTTAGGGCCAGCCCAAGCTGGGCTGCGAGCCGGACGCCACTGTCACATGGCCGGCCTTGTAGCCGGCCCAGACCGGGCAGAGGGCCGGTCCCCTCTGTAACCTGGCCGGCCTGCCAGCCGGCCCAGACCGGGCTGGAGGCCGGTTGTGCTGTTTTTTTTTTGGGGTTCCTTTTCCTTTTCCTCTCCGATAGATTATGTTTCCCCGATACTCCCTCGCGACGTAAGGACATCGACTCGATGATTCCTTGTGTTCCATCCTTCTCCCTCGAGTCGGGTAACCAATATATTTATCGTTGGAATTTAAATAATCAAAATTAAGTAATTAAAAGGAGAAATTAGAAAATTAATAACTATTGATCGGGGCCTCCGAAAAATGTGTTCCTTATACCCAAAATGTTCAGAAAAACATGATTTGTCCAGAATCATCATCATCATGCATATTTGTTCACAACTACCATAATGTGCTCTAGTAGTACTTGGAATCATTAAGTTTTACTATGGGGTTTAATCCAAATAATGCAATAAATATAACGAGGCCCACATTTAACTTGAGGATCATGTCCAGGGTCTCTTAGTTGCATTAAAATGTCATATCATCATTTTTTTATGCATTGCACAAATGCCATGTGTTGATTGTTATTTTTGTTTTCCGGTGTTGTTTGCTCTCCGGTAGATCACGAGTTCGGAGTTGAGCATCATTACTCCGACAAGCAGTTTGACTACTCCGCTGAACAAGGCAAGCGTAATCCCCCTCTGAGCATATCTTATCCTATTTTCCGCAATTATTTTCTCCACTATAATATTGCATGCGGTTCTAAATGTCTTTTGCCTGGATTAGAGTATCCTACTAGTTGCATTAGAATCCTGTTGCCAATACCTGTTTTACCTTCCTATTACCCTAGGTTTGTATTGTTGGCTCTGGAATACTTACTATGCTATGCAAGTGCTTAGCCATGCTTAGTGAAATGCCTAGTTGTACTAGGGATGGCGAATGCTGGAAACAGGTGTTAACTTGTGACAGTGATGTTGATGGTGGAGAATTGTGGAGATGGATAATAAAATGCTTAATAGGCGGGGATGAGAGGCCATTGTGGATGTGGTGCCTTGTCTCGTTCTCGCCGCCTAGGTGCGAGTTCTATACCTCTTGAACCAAGACTGAGCGTGCAACCATGCGTGAGGCCTATGCATTTGCAGGAACCCTCATAGACTAAATAACTCGAGCGGGGCTAGCCAGGGTCCTCTAGTTCGGGCTTCCATTTGCGCGTGCGTGTTGATGGTGGGATGAACTGAGATGAGGATGGTTGTGTTAGGAAAATAAGTGGCCGCGGGACAGGGTGCGAGAAGGTACCTCTTGTCCTACCGCCACTGATGATCCTGGAAAGTCCTTAACGAGGGAGAAGTCGACACCGCTCCCACCCAGCCGGCTTTCCAAGGAAGAGAGCTAATGATCAGGTAATGGGCCGGACGGTACGCGTGGCGAAGGAGCTGGGGCCCCTCGGGACTCCGGGGACTTCCACTTTGTACACCCCTGCAGGGTTAAATCTTTTCGAAGAGCCGTGTCCGCGGTTATGGACGAACTTGGGAAGTGAAGGTAAGATCATAGAATAACTTAAACGGAATGATTAAAACTTGGGTACTAGAGGTACCAATTCCACGAATGTAAGGTTGACTTCCTCGAGGGTGATTCGGGGAGGTGCCTTTGATGAACAGGTACAATGGTGATGTTGGTGATGATTTGAGAAAGGTGATCTCAAAGGAAAGAGTTACTTCTTACCCCTCTTTGAAAATATTCTGATTAGTCGTTGCCATGGAGTTATGTTTTATGAAATAAAATCAGCTTTATGCAAAAGAGCCATAAAACTTTGAGAGCCAATCATCGAGCATATATTAGCTCTTAATCTTGCGAGTTCGTCGAACTCAACGTCGTTTGTTTTGTTTCAGAGGAGGACTTCACCGACCTCAAAGGTGGGTTCTTTGTGGACGTCGACGAGTAGTCTGGGGTTCCCAGGTGGCAGCTTGGGACATCCTGGAACAGCTGGCGCTGTGATGTTTATCTGTAGGCCTCTTAGGCCATATGTTGGATCTTGTTGTTTAGAACAACCTATTTTTTCGCTTCCGCTTGATGTAATGTTGGGTCGGTGACCTCTGGTTGTCATTTGCTATCTTTCTCTGTATAAGAGTTGAACTATATGATTTTGTGTCGTAGAGTATGTGATGTGCCAGTTGTTCCACAAGTCTTGATCTTACTATTCTGCTTTGATAGTTGTGCCTGTGTTAAGGCATCAATCGGGGTGTTGCGTTGTCGGGAGTGAGGTGTACCCCGCAACGCCTGCCAAAGGTTTTGGCCGGGGATTGGTAAACCCGTAACCTCCGGTTGTATCGCTTAACCGGTGACACACAGCATCACTGTATAGCAGTCGGGTCGGGGCGACACACCCACAAGGCAGCCGCACCCCACAAGGAAGTGGGGAGGCCGAGTCCGAGTTGGGGAGGGACTTCCCCCTCCCCAGCGGCTAGGGCGGGCCCCATGCGGGCGACGGCTAGGGCGGGCCCCACGGGGCGGCGAGGTGGTTGGCTCGGGTGGGCCCCACCCGCCTAGGTCGGTTGGCCTAGGGTGGGCCCCACCCGGCGGCGGCCATGCAAGGAAGGAGGAGGAGGGAAAGGGAGGAGAGGGAAGTTGGAGTCCTACTCCAACTCCCCCTCCCAAGCCGAGTTGGGCAAGGGGACTTTCCCCTTGCCCAAGCACCTCCACCCCTTGGCCTCCTTTATAAGCAACCCCAAGCCCCTAGGGTTTGACACACAAGTTTGCCTCCGTGCAAGTTCTCTCTCTCTTTTGTAGATCTCATGTGTTGAGAATTAAACGTCTCTAATCTTCTCATATAGATCTAATCACCTAAACTACGCCGCAAGGCTGACTCTCTTCACCACGTGCTAGTAGCTAGGCGGTGAACGCACGGGGTGGGTTGACACGGTGTATGTGTGGATACCGCTAGAGCGGGATTTGCGCAAGTAAGTTCCTTGGACAACGGAACAACTTCATCAAGGTCTACATCAATGACGACGTACGGCAACAATCTCACCTCCCGGCGTGGACGTGAGATTCTTCATCAGGCTTCACCGACATCTACTTCGACAAACACAAGATCTTCCGCAAGTGTGTTTGTAAGTATTCTGGATCATCGCATTATGGGGTGCAACGTACCTTCATAGAATAGATCTTGGCGGTAAGGTTACGGATAAATTTTAAAGTTTTCCCCGCAACCCAATAGTAATATGCACTTAGCTTATTACTACCCCATAATGTGATAATCCATTTATTTGAAAACAAGAGGCAAACAAAAACAACTTGAGAAATTAATGGACATTATAGAATTTGAATTTCTCATGACCATGACATACCACATAGAGAATAGATAATATTGAAATATCAACACTAAGTGGTATTCCTCATGTACACGCATTTTTAGGATTGTGAAGTGCACGAAGCATATCACTCTCCAGAAATGGATAGTCCATTAATATCTCAAAGAGAGCCAACAAGATAAGATAGCATATAAAAGCAATAAGGCTCAAAAACAAGTAAATGGTGTGCAAACCAAAATACACATACTTGATTTCTCACGATAAGTAAGTAGAGAGCACAACACATACAAACACTAGCAGGGTACAAAACCTACCACATGCAAGGGTGCAAGCAACTTTCAATGAATATATGGTATAAGCACAAGTTACCGCAAGGAGGAACATTGGATAAGAGATAGTACAATGTAACCCAAATGACTTGGCTTGAGAGAATATAATTGATGAAGATCCCTTAATTCTTCATGATGTAGCCAAGTCTCCAATGTCCTCCAACAACACCTATTTATCAAGTTTTTGCTTGTTGGTCCCCAACCAAGTTGGGTCCTAAGAGGTTAGTCACAATAGGTTTGGTAACCCAAATGGTTCTTTTCTTGACACCACTTTGAGTACCAACATATTTGGCAAGCACATTGCCAACCTTATCCTTCATCAACTATAATGGGGTTGGATAAGGTACCATTTGTGCATGAAGAAGCAAGGTGACCCTTTTCACGGCATAGGTAGCAACATCGACTTCCTCCTCTCTTCTTGGTTGTAATCTTGACTTGAGGAGGAGTAGCTTGATTCTTCTTGGGAAGAGGCCGTTCTTCGACTTGAGGAACTTGAGTTTGAGCTTGAGGCTTCTTCCCTTGTTGCTTCTCACTAAGACACTTCTTCTTCAAAGGGCAAGATCTAACATGGTGCCCTTCAACTTTGCACTTGAAGCAAACAATCTTGGCCGAATCTTTGACTTGTTCTTGGCCCTTTTTCTTCTTGTTGATCTTGGACTTGTTCTTGTTATTGGAGTTGAATCCAAGTTCACTCTTGTCATTGGGGCGTCTTTGAACACTCAACATATTGTCAAGTGTAGACTTCCCAACATGACGCTTTTCCAAGTCTTTCTTCAAAGAAGTAACTTGGGCCTTGAGCTCTTTTAATTCCTCTACACGGTTAGTATCAACAAAAATACTAGAGGAAGTAGAAACTTTTAGAGCAACAAGGTATGGAAAGTAATTCATCACAAGATGTAGCAACATTGTGAGTGGATGAATCACAAGGACTAGCACAAGACAATATAACATTAAAAGAAGAAGTTGTGCCATTGTCCACATGAGGCTCATAAGATGTTACCTTTGACATAATAGGCTCATGAGCTAACTTTAGCTTAGCATGGGATGCTAGAAGATCGTCATTAGAGCTAGAGAGCTTTTCATGACTTTCTTCCAATTTTCCATACTTGCTAGTTAGCAACTCAAGTTGGGCACTTAGCTCAACATTCTCCTTCAATATAGATGCTTCACAAGAAGTGGAGTTAGTAGCACAAGCATCATTATCATTAGAAATGGAAGAAGACAATTTGGCAAGCTTATCATTCTTAGATAGTTGAGTTTGGAGTTGATCATGAGACTTGATGAGGAGAGAGTGTTCACTTTCCAAAGCCTTGTGAGGTTTGTCAAGTTTCTCTATGTCCTCACTTAGTCTAGCATTGCCAACACAAAATTCAACTTTTTCCTTTTTAAGCACTTTATATTTTTCAATAGCATGATCTCTTTCCTTAATAATTTTAGCAATGATAAGATCATTTGATTCATCAAGAGATTCAAGTCTCTCCTCAAGAGACACTCGAAGCTCTTGCTCTTCGTCAAGGGCATTCTCTAAGGATGCTTTTTCAATAGCATCTTCTCTCTCAATTTTACATTTTTCCTCAAATTGAGTATCCAAATCCTCAATGATTTCTATACATTTAATACCATGAGCAACGATTTCACATAGAGAAGAGATAGCTTCACTACCTTTGGGAAGAGCACCAAGAAGAATCTCACTCTTCTTGGTTACGGTTTCACTGTCAAAATCTTCTCCATGAGGATCCTCAACCACATCATCACATATCTTGGATTCGAGGTAGAAGTTACCTTGGAATCCTTAGCCATGAGGCAAACATAATTAATGGGTGAGGAAGATGAAGAATTACTTGAAGCACCATTGAGATCCATGTCTTGTTCCAACAAATGTTGGGATTCCTCTACATTGTTAGTCATGCAAGTACTAGAGGATATGGAAGCATTATTTTCATGACAACAAGACATAGAGAGCATATCATCATTAGATTTAGTTAAGCAACTATTACATGATATGCAAGAACCATCAACTCTAGCATGTATGACATTTGCAGTGCTAGAAGAGTTTAAGTCCAAAGATAGAACATTGCAATGTGATAGAGAAGAAGTATAATCAATAGTAAGTTCACCATTACCAATGCAATTTCTATCACCACTCACCATATCATTACCTTGTGACAAATCACATGTTGGTGAAGTGGAAGAAGTTGTGAACTCATCACGGCCGGAGGTGGAGGGAGAACAATCATCCTCAAAAATTTGGACACTTCATATATATCTTGAAGCTTGGTCCAAAGCTCATGTGCATTTTGAAAAGGCATGATTGAAGCAAGAACTACATCGGTCAAAGCACATATAAGACCATTAGTAACTTGAGTCTCGAGATGAGAATTTATCTCATCCTCTAAAGATAATTCTTGGGAATCCTTTGGAGGAGATAAAGTCACATCTACAATCCTCTTTATATAATTTGGACCCATGGCCCTAAAAAGATTAAGCATGCGAATTTTCCAAACATCATAATTTGTGCCATCGAATATAAAAGTGGGATCGTGCACTAATTCTCTAAACGACATCTTTTACTCTCTAGGCGGTAAAGCCCAAAAAGAGAGCCGAGGCTCTGATACCAATTGAAAGGACAATGATGTCGCCTAGAGGGGGTGAATAGGCGGTTTAAAACTTTTCTGGTTTAGGCTTGATAATTGCGGAATAAAACTAGGTGTTTAAATTAACAAGCCGACAACCTAAATAAACTAGGCTCACCTATGTGCACCAACAACTTATGCTAATCAAGACAAACAACAAGGTGATAGCTATATAGAATACTTCAAGTACGAAGGCTATCACAAAGTAAAGTGCATAAGTAAAAGCTCGGGTATAGAAATAACCGAGCCACGCGGAGACGATGATGTATTCCCGAGTTCCTCCTTGTTAAGGGAGTACATCTCATTGGAGAGGTGTGAACCGACACAACGGTTCAACAACCACAAAGGTTTCACCTTCTTCTCCGATGAACCGCGCCACAAAGGTTTGGTTCACCTTCCACTATCGGAATTCCTTCGAGGCGGAATCCGGAGCCTTTCAACAACAATCCGGGGCACAACCCACAACGGGATTGGGGGCTCCCGAACGGCTTTCAACAACAATCCGGGGTACAACCCACAATGGGATTAGGGGCTCCTGAACGGCTACAAGTGACCACCAATGGTCCAACCACCACACGGGCGTCTAGGGTCCAAAGACCCAAGAGTAACAAGTTCACAAGCTTTCAACTTCCACGAATCCTCGTGGAGAGCACACCGATGCACCAAATGCAAAAGGCAAGAACACAAGTGCTCAAATACTTCACTCTCAAATCCTACCAAAATCAACCAATGCTTATGGGGGAGAAGAGAGGAAGAACAAAGAAGAACTCAACAAATGGAACTCCAAGATCTATATCCAAAGGGTTCCCCTCACTTAGAGGAGAGATGGATTGGTGGAAATGTAGATCTAGATCTCCTCTCACATTTCCCTCAAAGATATGTAAGAATCATGGGAGGGATTGAGAGGGGACAAGCTTTTCCAAGGTCAAACAATGGAGGAGAGAGGGGAAAAATGAGCTGCCCAAGCTTAAAGAAGGGGAGGGGTATTTATAGCCCCTCCCACCGAAATAGCCGTTGCAGGCTCACTTAGGCTGGAACTTCCGGTCCCAGGGCTGGAACTTCCGGACCCCCAGAAAAGCGACTAAAAAACGGTTATGTACTCGGCCGGAACTTTGGCCGGAAATTTGGCCGGAACTTCTGGATGGCCGGAATTTCCGGCCAAAATTCGGAACTTCCGCCCCTCAGAAAACTGCATAAACACTCAACACGAAAACGAAGATATCTTGATCATCCGGACTCCGTTTTCGATGTTCTCGGTATCGTTGGAATCGCAACGAAGAGCTTTACAAGATCATGCAGAGAAACATCATAGTCCAACAATGAAAGATAAAACCAAATGGAGAAAGGTAAAACCTCTCTAAAAAGGAATAACCGGCAAACCTCCAAAACCGAAAACGTAACAAGTTTTCCATACGAAATTCGTTTTTAGTGAACTTGGGCTTGTCGTGAAGATCACAACATGAACCAAAACCCAAAAAGGAGAAAACCAAATAAGAACCAAGAAAGATGATATGGCAAGTATGCAAAGGTTTGAGCTCTCCACAAAGATGTGATCAAGTTACTCACTTGAGAGCCCCTCTTGATAGTACGATGTCTATCCTATAACCCGGTCTCCCACTAACACCATGAGACCGGTAAAATAGAAAACTTATCAAGATCATATCTTTGCCTTGCGCATTCCACTTGAGCTTGATGATGATGATCTTGACTCTCTCAAGTTGAAGCACCTTTCTTGATTGTGCTTGCTAGCACATGCTTGATGAAGACTTCTCCAAATGCTCCCCCATACTCCATTATGGGAGGGCCTCGCTAAGCTCCGTCTTCATGTCTCCTTTGCAAGCTTCAATCAAATGATATCTTCCGAGATGCATCATATTGAGCTTGCACTTCATCTTCTTCTCTTGATATGTATGATGACTTGGAGATAAACATGATTGTTCACTCAATCTTCTTTTCCAAGCCATACTTGCAATAAGCTTAACTCTACACCTGACCATTCTTCATATAAACTCTTGAATAGAGCATTAGTCATCATGTCATCTTTAAGAGTCCAACACATGAACTACAATCTTTTCACATGGACAAGATCTATAGGAATATCTCAATGTAAACATTAGACCATAAGGATTGTCATTAATTATCAAAACCACGCATGGAGGCAACATGCACTTTCAGACGTGCCGCCACGCGTGCGTCAGCTAGTAAATAAGATTGGTGGAACGAGACCAAGATCTTCTATCTTATGCAAGAATGCACTATGCCGCTTCATCAGGTAACACTAGGAAGGCAGCCGATCTTCGATGTTCTCACAACAATGTTCTATTTGAATTGCCTTACAACTAACAAAGTGGGCTCCAAAAGGACAATGAACGGGTCAGTTTTTGGGGGGAGGCAAAGCACAATGGGATGAGGAGACATTTGTGCCACCACGGGAGGAAACCAGCTCGTCAAACCTAATATCTTTTGGTGTACTCAAATATCTCATACTCTATGAAATTTGGAGTCGAGTATATGCATCCATTTCTTATCAGTGGAATATATGCAGAATGGGTTCTAGGATAAAGATGATAGATATATATGTGAATTCTTTTGGTTGCTCCGACAGGATCTGAGCCTATATATCCATGGGCGCAGACTATTTCATTATTGCAAACAAGGAAGTGGTATTCATGATCCACTTGCAGAGGTATATGTAGACTGTCCAATATATGCCCTCCCCTATATATGTATGACAGTCATATGGCTTTGGTGAACTAACCAAAGATTGTCATGCAGAAGAAGCAGTGGCGGCGGCAGGTGTATTCACCTTGTCATGCGGAACTTTTCCGTCCCGGTGAACTGCATGCATCAGTATTTGCCTAACTTGAATCTCGTGTTTCGGGCTCTGCAGACAGCTGGACATGAGGTTTACCATTTTACATATTGTTGGCGTTGAACGCCTCGAAACTCTAGGCGCAGCCCCAACGGCCAACACGCTATTTCGTAATATTAGCTGTATTTTGTTGTACTCCAATATCTCACACTATCTATTTTTTTTTTGGCGTGTTCATACTATCTAATTTTTGTGCGGGCTCATGCTCTATCTAATTTGTGAAGGAATACATGGACCCACTTCACAATTAATTGTAATCAACACTGGCAAGTTAGGGACGGGCTAAATGCATGGATAAGTGCTTAGTATTTATGCTACCGGGGTAACTGTTGTAGTAGCTATATAACGAACAAGCATCTAACTTTGGTGAATCCAACTAACGTTGTCATGCTCTTTAGGCCAATTTTATGGCTAGGACAGTCATATAACTTCTGCTCTCAACCAATCAGCACAAGAGAACCTGTGCCATACCAAAAAAGCAAATTGGAAGGCTATAATGTTCACTAGTGGAATTCAGCGCGGCGTCATGCCGCACCCGTGTGGTCCAAATGTGGAGGGGCTAAAAGAGATGAAATGAAGATGGTGCTCAAAACTAATATGTGCATTGCAGTTAGTTAAAAAATGGAATGACAGATTATTTATGATCTGAAACTCGTATTTATTAGATCTTGAGACTCTTGTCCAACAGATGGTTCTATAAACCATGAAGGAAAAATTTTACATTGTAAAATAAATGCTGCATTTCCATAAGAAATGCAGAATTACAAAATAAGATGCAGGTAGAGCCTGCAAATTCCATACCTCCGAATCGAATAAATAATGGGGTTCTAATTCTAGATGAAATCCACACACTTTTTGTTATCTACATTTTCTAGATGTAACTGCAGGCAGAAAAAGAACACTGACATAGTACTGGAGCAGTCGAGAGATTTCAATAAGACGAAATACTTGAAAATCAAAGACAAAAAAAATTAAAGCCTTGCAATGCGGCAGACCACACGGAATGAAGAAGTGAACCATAAGGCAAGGTAAGTGCTAGATTTATATTATAAAGTGAGGAGTTTATATAAGATTGCAAATGTGCTTCGAAGCAGAGTGAACAATAGATCATTCAATACTATTTTACATTTAATGTGGAGTGATACTTGACATTTTAAAGAGATACGCAAGCTAACTGTGTACAAATTTACAAAAAACATAGGGGTGTTTGGCTTCTTGTTCTGCGCTGGCCCTCTTTTTTGGTCCAGTCAGTAGAGTATGGTCAAACTTACAAAACTGGATTGCAACCACAGGACTTACATGTGCACCCTAGACTTGTTGACATGTGGTTACACATAAAACTCCGATGAAGATCTCTCATAGAGGCACTACTGAGGGTCTCACTTGTAGATACAGGCCAGACGCCAAATAGTGAAATGTACATGCTGGCATTACTAATTTGCAGTCAATTCGACTGCCATTCACAGTGAAAGTTGGAGCCATCTAAGAATTTTCCTTGCAGAATCATACTGATATGCAAAAAGACATAAGTGCAGCCAAGTTGGGCTTCTAACTTCTAAGATAAGCGCAAAACAGCGACAGTAAGTAACTCAGACAAAAAAACGGCTTATTTAAGCTGAACAATGTAGTGAAAATTAATTCAAGCTTCTTGGGTATATATAATATTGCTTGTTGTGTATTTCAAAGGACGGCATACTAAACTCATGGCAATCCGTAAGAACTAAGTATTCTTGCAGTAACTCAGAGAGAAAACGACTTATTTAAACAAAACAATATAGTTAAAATTAACTTAAGCTCCTGGGGTCATATTGCTTGTAGTGTAATTTGAAAGAACAATATACCGAATCCATGGGAATCCGTAAGAACTAAGTATTCTTGGTTATTCCCTTGCAGTAGAAGTTGCAAGTCTTGCAGTACATAAACAGAAGGTAAGCTCCTGAACTTCAAATTTACAGCCGTGGATGTTGCAGCAGATTTTTGATCTCTCACAAATCCAAAGATGGATACATGCACTAATCCCCATGTACCCTGGCTGGCTGCTTACAAAATCCTGAAAACTCTATCTCCAGATGGAGACCGGAGAACCTAGGTTCAGTGTTTACCTGGTGGGAGAAACACATGCAAAATTAACAACTTAGAGATAAGATGTTATAGTCCATGATGACAACAAAAATTGGGGAATGTTAAGACATCAACAGAAGGGAGAATACCATCTCAATAGCAATGTACAAAGCATCTAACTTGTATGTCCATTCATGGCCCCTTTACTAACAGTCTGTTAACAAATATATAACACGTTAATTACCCAACCAAGTGAAAAGCAAAAGACCAAGGTACATGTCTATCGGTATATCAGAACCTAACAACCTTACATGAATCCATCTCAATCAAAATCATCAAAGCATATGCCTCATGAAATTAATCCTGCGTAGTTGTTTCACACATAAAATTCAGTACACCAAAGAATTTGACAATAACATGTTGTTTCATCCAAATTTTATCAATTAGCCGGGGAAACGAAAAAATTATCCAAAATGGCACAGTTAGTAATAATGCAGAATCTCTGAAGAACATTTAAGCCATTCTAAATGGTCTCCTGTTCATTTATCTATCTACCATGGCATTCATATTTTTTGAACGACGGAAGCATATAAATTATAAGTACGCATAACTAAAATTAGCCAAAATACAGTACCTATTCGTCTCACAAGGTTGTCAATACATACAGGTAAACATATAAGACTTTTACACCCAGAGGATAGGAATATAGAATCATACTGGCAGCAAAACTAATTTGCCAATTACCTAGGCGAATTCCCCTCTTTTGAGAGCCCATGTGAACTGTAGAATTGCCAGCTGAACTGACATTTGTAGAAACAATTGGTCCAACAGAGACTCGACTACTAATCCATCAGAACCACCATCGGAAGCAGTAGTTCCCACATTATCAGTAGTGTTATTTGGCCGTTCTTTACTGAATTCCAATCAAATATTCTCTGCTACACACCTTTAATTCAACGCAGTGCAAACAATTATGAAACAGTATTATAGCCATGCTCTATGAAATTATTTGGACTAACATAACCAATGGCAATTCTTTATGGAAAAGTACAAACTTAAGTGGGAATACAGAATTTATAAGCACATAGGAGTCAGGCCCTCCACTGCTACTCGTAGACTAACACACCAAGACAAAAATAAAAGACATGAACTTAGACAGGCTGATTATTGAAATAGAAAGTTAACGCTACAGTCAGCGCACTTGATACAATGAAAGTTTGCAAACTCACTGTTGCTAGCATGTATGTCTTTGTTGAAATTAATGTCAGATTCAGAATCCAAGACCAGAGCAGGAACCTGCATAGCAAGTTAGCAACAACTCACGATTATAAATGAGGAGTTTAAGTAGCACAGAAGGAAATTAGGATAGGATTTACCTTCTGGATAGCCCGACGCTGGGGATGGCGAGGGCCAGGAGGCGGAGGCGCGGGCGTGGTGGCGGCGGTCTCGAGGTCCATGCGCTAGGAGCGGAACCTGCCGTCCTTGTGGCCCGTCCACAGCAGGCCGTTGGCCCTGTCCATGGCGACGCAGAGCGCGGGCGGCGCGGGCACGCCCTCGCGGAAGTGCGTGTTCTCGTCGTCGCCGCAGCGCGCGCCGGCGCCCCAGTCGGCGAACACCTCGTCGAGCGCCCACACCCTGATCCCGGACTCGGCCCCCGCCCAGAGCTGGCGGTGCTGCGGCTCGGCGGCGAGGGTGCGGAGGAAGGAGGCCGCCTGCGTCTCGCGGAGCGGGTGGCGTCCGTCTGGACCCGGTCGCAGCCGCTGGCGGTCGATCTCGGGCAGACACCAGACGGCGTCGGCGGCGGTGTGCGAGATCCGCGCGGCGGCCGGATCTTCGCTCCAGCGGCGGCCTCTCCGTCGACAGCGTCGGGGCAGCTCTCCCGTGTGGATCCGCTCCCGCTGCGCGGCTCCTTGGAGGGCTCGCGGCAGCCGGCCGTCTGAGGGCGGCGAGATGGGGCTGTACGGTGGGCGGAGCGGTGCCGGGGCGCTGGGAGGCCGGAGGACGGCGCGGCGGTGGAGATAGGCGCGGTCGCGAGGATCGGGAAGGAGAGAGGAAGAACCGAGGGGGAGGCGCGGGCGGTGGGGCGGCGGAATCGCCGCGCAGAGAAGGAGGGAGAGGGAAGCTCTGCGCGTGGCGTTTTGCAGCGGAGTTCCTGAAGTTTCCCGAAATTGCGTCGGGGTCCCTGCCTTCGGAAAATTGGAGGTTCGCGGGGGCAAATTCTGGGCTTGCTTGTTGTTCTGTGAAAAATGACGGCCCGCAGTGAGGCTGACATGTGGGGCCACCGCGGCACTGTTCAACACTATAGAAAGTGAACAGTGCGCGGGGGGCTGCGAGGCCGCGATTCTGGCCGGCTTTAATATAGTGAGTAATGTTCTGTGAAAAATGACGGCCCGCAGTGAGGCTGACATGTGGGGCCCACCGCGACACTGTTCAACACTGTAGAAAGTGAACAGTGCGTGAGGGGCTGCGAGGCCGTGATTCTGGCCGGCTTTAATATAGTGAGTAATAATTGGAGGTTCGCGGGGGCAAATTCTGGGCTTGCTTGTTGTTATGTGAAAAATGACGGCCCGCAGTGAGGCTGACATGTGGGGCCCACCGCGGCACTGTTCAACACCGTAGAAAGTGAACAGTGCGCGGGGGCTGCGAGGCCGCGATTCTGGCCGGCTTTAATATAGTGAGTAATGTATTGTACATAAGAGCTTATCCAGCTTCAAATATCTAGTTTCACAGAGTTCTTCAAATATTTTATTCGGACATAGTTGAACTATGAAGCACATCATGATTTTTTTGCCAGCTATAATTAGGTTCGATGTATTGAGGGATATAATTTGCATATCCATTGGTAGCACCAAAGGCTGGATAGACGACTTTGATGATTCTCCGTCCTTCAAGAATTCGCAAGCGCTTAGTCTAGACATATAACTACTTTTTTTTTGCGGAGGAAGAAGAAGCATTACATCGGAAATACAGAGAGGACCCCAGAAAACACAAAAATACAACACCGCCCCTCTGCACTATGACCGCGACATTGACCCGCCGTTGCCGTCAGTGGCGCGCCGCCGCCGCTGCCTCCCTCGAAGCCTTGGATCGGAGGCAGTCCCCAGGCGAGCGGGAAGTCGCCGAGCGCCGGTCCCGGAAGACCTACACCGTCGAGCGCCGCCGCGGACAGCCCGATGCGCCGCACCTTCTTCTTCAAGAACTGGATCTGGGAGCTCCGCCGCCCTCGGAGCTGACCACGGGGAAGACGCCACGACACCTCCAAGGAGATGCGAGGGCGCCGGTGGCGGTGGATCGAAGACGACGCTCCGCAGAACGCCGACGCCGGAGAGGAGATCCACCGCCCGCAAACACCAGCCGCCGCGCCTCCACCTCCAGAACGCCGACGACCTGCAACCAAAGAGCGCCTACACTATATACAGGACACGAGACGGGGATCCCCCGGCCTCCTGCCGCCGAGGCGGCCGGCGGAGGCCGAGGGATCCAACGAATCGCGCCGGCGAGGTGGAGTTCTTCGGTGGTTTTCAGAAATCGCCTCCGCTGCACTGTAGATGGGGAGGGGAACGTCCAAGGTCGTTCTTAGACATATAACTACTTTGATATAGATTCCACATGCTTTCGGATTGTGATTTGCGATATTAAGATTGAAAATCTTGTAGATCTGCATGAAAATATAATGACAGTCAACAAAGTCTCAGTCGACAACAAATTTGTTTTCGCATACAAAAATATGTCAATTGTGGTGTAAAACAATTAGTCCAATGCAAAAAATGAAGCATTTGTCTCAATCGACCAAAAGAATTTGAATTGAGGGTCAGCTTTTCACATATCATACATATTAGAAAATATTATGTGTATCGTAATTTTTTTCTAACTAAATGTGGTGTTCACTAGCTAAATGCCCGTCCGTTGCAACGGGTAAAGAAAATTTGCAAGTGCTTATGGTTTTGAAAATGATTAGAAATATGCTGAATTTCAGTCCAGTATTTTTATTTTCAATCTTCTCTGCTTGCGTCATGGATATGTAAGTGAAGACATAGAAAAATAAGAGTTTACATCACAATTATTCAACACTGAGTATGTTATGCGCCTCTAACAATTCCTATTAAATGATTATTTTTTTAAAATGTACTGAAACATGTATAGAGACTCCATCAGAGAACACACTTTTACTTGAACATCTTGCGATGGTCGATCTTGCAATAAACCATTCTAGTTGGATAGGAGCTAACTTCTATATTCTGATCAAAGTTGTGTGGCAACTATACTGTTTCATGCATGTGCAAGAAGGGTAGCTTGTGCATGTTGATTGCCCAACTCATTCGACGATGCAAACAGATGATTCCGTTTAGTTTGGACATTGACATGTGACTGACTGTCCAATAAATGCATTAGCAGCAAATAAAGTAGAGTGATGCAAATATTTATAGATGTACATTCAGAGTTTACTATTCAAAGGCTCAACACAACTTGTACAAAAAATGCAGAAAAAAAAGAGGCAAGTTTCTATACAGCAAATGGTATAAAAGACCAAACTCAAGCAAACATCTTGATGGCCAGAATGTTCCATCTGCGGCTGTGGGAGGCTGGCAGGGCTTTGATCTTTTCCTTTAAGTTGTCACACTTCCAGATTGGCCAGCTCGACGTAGGCACGCGTGTAAGGCAGTGGCAGCAGCTGCAATGGTCGTTGTCTGTTCACTCCTCGGAACACCTTCAGCAATCCAATAGCAAACATGTGTACATACATGGGCTTCATATTAGTTACCAGACAAAAATTCAGTAAATATATGGCCCAAGGAAAGAATTTGGTGCAGGAAAGGGAGCTGACCAACCTCTCCAAAATATGTTGATATGTGCAGCTGATGGATGCTCATTGGATCTGCCTTTTATTAATCGCATCAGACAAAAGATTTTCCATTGTTGCAGCTGAAAGAATAGACATGATATCCACATTATATAGTGAAAAAAATGCAATAGAACTACAATTTCAGGTTTACTGTGACGTTAGTGCATATAGAACAAAACTGAATAAAGGTGCTATGGACCACTGTATACTCTCATACATGTTATCAGCTGAACTAAATGGTAGTTTAGAGGGAGCAGACATAAGCTTTTTCTTTCCATAGCTGGCCAAATAACTACTCCATCATCAGTCCACTCTACCTCAATTCACTATTTATACCAGCTGATTTCCTGCAACAGAAGACAAATTGCATAAAAACGAGCGATCCAAATTTAGTCTCAGATATAACCAAACCAAATTAGTGAACCCAGCAGGTACATATGTATCAGTGTTCATGTTTTCCAGGATGTATGGTAAATGATTTTTTGTTGGCATTGTATCTAATATGCATAATGAGCTCCACAAAAAATAGAAGTTGTTACCATATCAGCAAGCATGCCTAAGAAAACATCACATATATGTAAAATCTTTCTTGATCTTAGGCTACATAAGAGACTAAATTGGGTACTATATACCTTTTGTCATCTGGGCTGTCCGTCCGTGTCTCGAGCACTTCTTCAGTTTCCTGGACACACACCCCGCGCCAGCGTCGCCACCATCCTGCTTCCTGCCCCCGCCCAATGGCTAATAATATAGTGATTACCTATGGGAAAGAAATCACCTAGGCAAAGAACATAATTTTTTTTACACAAAAGAAAAAGACCATAAAAACTGGTATAACCTGAATCACCGATTACAGATGCAGATGCAGCAGACTGACAATGCAACACTAATACAGTTCTATCTAGGACTATTTTTATCTTTCAACACATAAAGTAATTCTAAACTTGAAATGTGTCCATGTGTCATCCACTTTTGTGCATGTACATCAAGTCTGAATCCAAGCAACACCAAACAATATGAGCATAGCATCATAACTAAGTAGAAGAAATCAGGGGGTATCAGGTACCTGAAAACACAAGAACCCTGTAACTAAGAACTAATATGTTAGCAGGACAATTCAGTACATTGTTTGATTTTTCTGACAGAAACGGAGACAGAAGTATTCTACCTGAAGTATTGTATATTTAATGCACAACCAACCCTCAATCATGAACAGCTTTCCAAGATCCATCGGGGGAATGCACGAACATCAATGATGTCATCAGTGGCCTCTTGTAAAACCTGAAAGGAAAATGAGATAAATCACATAAGAAAGATACGTTGAGATGAAAATAGGCAGAGAACTACATGTAAATTATGCAACTTGCCTTGGCCATGGGTTGATCAATTCGTATTTCAATGAAACTGACCTGGCGCTGATGGTGCGAGGAGCTACTGCCACCGGCGGATTAGATCACGGGACGTCGTGGGAGAGGCGGCAGCGGATGGAGGAGCTTCTGTCACCGGCGGCCAACTGGAACGGCGCCAGCCATGGTGCGCCAGATTCGTCGGAGACGGCGCACGTCGAGATGAAGCCACCGCTGCATGTTGGCCGTCGGTGGCAGTAGCTCCTCCAGCCGCCACCTTCTTCTCGTCCTCAGGGCTCAGGCCGCCGCCCCGTGTCTCACCATGGAGTCGCTGCCATCGTCAGCGAGATTGAGGATAGAGAGACGGACAGAGTCAGGTGGTAAAAGCTATTTGCGCTAATCACGGGAAGGGTTAAGAGGAGCGAGGAAGAGCAGCAAAACGCAACGAAGCGAAACAACGTACGGAAAAGGCAGAGGGCAAAGTCAGAGAATCCACGCCGAACAACGTAATGGGCAGAATGAGGAGGAGCGCGTGCTCGAGCAATTTTTGGAGATGATTAGGGAAGTGTAATAATTACGGAGATGTGAGGAGGATATTTTTACACACCGTGCGGAGGTGTGACGAAGAGGTAGGCAGAATGTGGAACCAATTTTTTCTTTTAGATAGGAAAGATACATAGCAGAAAAAATTTACGCGAATATCAACATCAAATCAGCAGTTCCTGGCATCAACCGAGAACTAATAAATTATTGGGTGAACGAGAATTAGCAAAACCAATGCACGATCTATTACATGATGCGGGGACTTCGAAAATTAAATACTAACGGGTTTATATGATCGGTTAAGGATTAAAATGTTTAGTTTGTAACCAAAGTGTTGAGGTATTGGTAACGCGAAACTATTAGAAATATTCATACGTACCGTAGAGGAGGTGGGGAAGAACGTAGAGGGTTCCAGTGACGGGATTGCACACACGATCTTACCCAGCTTCGGATCTCACGACGGTGGCGAGATCCTACGTGCTGCTATAATTCACTCAAGGAGAATATGTGTACAGGTTACAATGAGGTTGTATGCGTGCCCTAAGGCTGCTGGAAGGCTGGCTTATAAAGGCGCCAAGCCTTCCCCTACAAGGAAAGCCTTAACCGACCTAGATCACGAGTCCTAGACTAACACGGTAACAAACCCTAACTTGCTCCCTAAGGCGAACGCAGCCAGGCCTTCGTCTTGGACTTCACTAAGCCAGCCCAGAGCTTATCCTTGCGCCTAAGCCCATGAGGCCTTCTCCATTAAGCCCTCCGGCTTTATCTGACGGGCCAGGTTTTATCCACCGTGGCAGGTATACCCGTTCGGCATAACCTCCACAGTAGTCCCCGGAAAGGTTTAAGTTCTTCGTTTGCCGTCTTTGTGAAACACGGGCTTTCGCCTTTGTGCAAGGCGGACAGAAGAGCTTGGAGCATTCCAAAATGAGACATTCAGTCTGCCTTAAGGATTAAGCCGAACTCTCCTGCACTTTGAACAATCTGGCAGAAAGATTCTGTCAGCGTCGAGTCTTGTCATGACGTCACCGCAGTCAAAGCCAGTCCACGACAGTCTGGACAAGCAAAGAGACGTTGTGACCATTACTGCTATTTTCCGCACACGATCTCCGAGGCGTGCGGGAGAAGATGCCCACTACTGACCGTTGCGGGACGCGTGGCGAAAATCGGCGACGTTATCTCACCGCACTAATCGCGGCGCACGGCCCCATAAAAGGGAACTGATTTCTTCCACCTGGTTCATTTCCCTGTTCATCGTCCTCCTCGCACCTCCTATCTGAACTCCGGCGAGCTCCACCACCACCACCTGCGCACCCACCCATGGAGAGCTCCGATGCGACCACGGGAGCGGCAACGGCGGCGGCGACGGAGGACAAGATCTGGCCATGAGGGGATCGAGCCCGCGGATGCATCTGCATCTCGCGCGGCAGCGGCGACAAGTTCTGCGGCCACCTCCACCGAAGCAGAGAAGAATGCCCAGCCCTCCGACGAGGGCGATGCGGCGGAGGCAGAGGAGGAGGGAGAGGAAGCATCATCCCGCAACTGGGCAGCTTCCACCATCACCGACGCGGACCTCACGCAGCTGCAAAAGGAGGGCATCCTCCCACCACAGGAGAATGCCACTGGCGGTCAGCGTACGGCCACCCTGCTCCAGATCCCGCCGGCGATGAACGAGTGCTCCTCGTCTCACATCTCCTCCGCGGTTTGTCTTTGCCTCCGCATCCTTTTTTCCAATCAGTCTTAGACTACTATGGCCTTCAGCCTCATAGCGTAGGCCCCAATAGTATCTTGTACATAGCTGGCTTTATGGCTTTATTCGAAGGATACCTAGGCATAGAGCCCAGCTTAGAATTCTTCAAGTACTGCTTTACTGCAAGCGCCAAACAGAGAAGGAAGAACTGCTTTCCTTAGGAACAGTTAGCATCAACCTTCGTAGAGGCAGAGACTGGTATCCTAAGGCGCCAAAAATAGATTCCATTAAAGGCTGGAATAGCTCCTTCTTCTACTGCAAAGACATGGCGCCAGTAGGCAAAGACATAGGACTTCCTCGCTTTTCTCCTTTGCCTGCGGAGCCTCGCCTTTCTTGGGGCGAGAAACCACTGAAGGTCCTTCCTGACAACCTCCGTCGCATGCAAAGGCGGATTGAGTATTTGACAAAGACTGCTGTGCCCAACTCACGGGCGCAGACACCATCCTATGTTGGTTGTCAAGACGAATCCAGCCTTTGAAAGATCGCAAAGGACTCATGTGCCACTACACGGACCAGAAGAAAGATCCCCTCCGTGTTAGTGAGAGTGACCTTACGCACGACGCCCTTGTGTATCGCTTTAAGAGGATTGCCAAGGAAAGGATCCAGCTCACAGAGCAGCGTCCTATGTACACAGCCGCCAACCCGGCTCCAAGGTAAGGCATTTACCATTACTGTTTTTACACTTCCACAATGTTTGCCTTACTAACACCACTTTTGATTTCAGCTCGCCCTTTTGCCGGATAATCTGCTGGCTCCTTTGTTTTACGTGCCTGAAGCGGCACCCGAGCCCTCAAAGACTCGGAAACGAAAGGCTTCAGGAGCCACTGCAGCAACTTCAGCAGCAGAAAGGCGGAAGCGTGAAAAGCCATCCCTGTTAACGCCGAAGTGCTCGACATTGAGGACGATGAAGATGCGGCCTTCAATGCTCCAGTACAGAAGTAAGCCGAACCTCAATTTCTTTAGTAAGGCGAACAATGTCTATGAATGTTATCTTATTTTGTATGTGATTTGCAGGATCAAACCAACTGCGCCTCTCAAGAGGAAGAAAGTAATTTCTGCAGGCAAAGAAAACTGAGCCCTCTCCAGCCATCGCTCCCCCCACTCCCTCCGTTCAACAAGAGACAGCCCAGGCCCATCTGAAGATCATCATATAGATTGGACTCAGCCGTCTTACCTGATAAGACGGAAACTGAAAAGTTGGCCAGGGCTGCCGCTGCTGGGAAGGCGGCGGTACTTCAGTCAGAAGAGCCGAACGAGCCCATTACTCGTGAGGCTATCCGCAACATGGTGAAGCAAGAGCTCTTTGACGACGAGGGGTACATCTTACCCAACATCGCCGCCATGCTTGCCGATGAGAAGGAGCGCAACGAGCCGCCTCCGAAGCTAAGGCCAGTTGGTCAAACATTGACCATATTAAATCTGGAAGACAATTGTGACGAGCTGTACGTCACAATGAAGAAGAGCTACAAAGCCTTGAAGGCCATGATGCAGGTAAACATTCCGTCTTTATGTACATACTAGTCCCCGGGCATTACGTTGTGCTTTGACTAAGCCGACGTAATGGCCTTTCTTTAATGTGATAAAGACTCAGTCCCCAAGCCCATTGTAGCCATACCTTATTGCCTTTACCTTTCTTACTTACTACTACCCTTGCCTAGCAGAGCAGTGAGCAACTTACATGCGATCTATGGTACTCACTGAGTAACCAAAGGCAAGTGCTCAAGCAAGCCGTCGCCGAAAATAAGGCGAACAAAGGTAAATGTTGTTCTTTCACATGCAATGTGACTTTAGTTCATTTTAAGACATAAGATGCTCAACACATGCAATGTGTTTTGCGCAGCTGTTGTGGCGAAGGCAAAACAGATCGTCAGCGAGACTGGCGATATAGAAGTGGTGAGGCGGGAAAATGCCGCCTTGTTTAAGCAACTGGAGGAGAACCGAAAGACGGCCGAGGCCAATCTTAAAGCCGTCCAAGACAGCGCCGCTGAAGGCAGACAAACTGAAGGCAGAACTTCTGAAACTGCAGCGACAGGCTGAAAAGGATGGGCTCCTAATCCAGAGCTTACAAGGTCGTCTTGAACGCCAAGCTGATGAGAGCACCGCCATTGACGAGAAACTGCTAAGTAAGCCTTTCTTCTTTTACTTCTCGCACTTTCTGTCACTTTTCGCCTTTATTCAAACACTTCAGTGCGCCTTAATTTTTTCCATTCCTCCCTTCCTCAGTTCCAGCTGGATTTGGGGAAAGGCTTACCTCTGAGACGCGCCTGGAGCTTATCTTGGAGTGTGGCGAGATTGTGTCAGGGCTGTATGCTGCGGGAAGAGACGTTGTTGCCAACATCTTCCCAAAACAGCTGCCCCAAGTGACAAACACCAGCAACTTGCTGCCACTTCTTCAGAACTGCGTCCCAGAGGTGGTGGAGCGTCTTCGCTCAGCAGCTAGAGGCGGAGCAAAACTTGCTCTAGGACTTGTTCGCGGCCACTACCCCGAAGTCAACATGTGGCGCGTTATCAAGTGTTTCCCAGCCAAGGACAGAGACGGCAACGAGCTCGTCAAAGAAAAGGTCTATGCCTCTGTCTCTGGCTTTGCCTCAGCCGTTGCTGAGATGGTAGACTTGTCTATCTTCTTCTCCAAGAAGCCTGTGCCTCCCCGTCCTGACGACGTGTCTGATGACGAAGCCGAAGCCCCACCACTGGCAATGGCGATGAGTCAGAAGACGGAAATGAAGAAGAAGAAGAAGAAGGCGAGTCTGAAGCTACGCTGGATCCATCCAAGTCCCCTGTGTCTTCGCCTCCTCAGTCCCCTGCATAAGATGCAGGAAAAACTTTGCATTAAGCGTGTCATGAAAGATGGCACAAAAGACTTGTTAATTATGTTTTGTAATGGCAGGAGCCTTTTTATCTGTTGAACATGTTTGTTTTGCGACGCATGCACTTATTTTTAAAAGGCTTGCAAACTATGCTCCTTATCCGTCTTAAGTTTTCTGGCTTATATGCTTTAGCCTTTTCGTATGCTGGCAGAACCTAAGGCACGGAACACTTCGCTGGCAACAGGGTTAGTAACCAAACTGTTTAAACACAGAAACGGCGCCGGCTTTTGGTGCGTAAAGCATCTACTAAGACAAGCCAGCATATATGCGATCAGATAAATACTCTTAGACGGATGCAATTTTAATTTTTGTAAGGCCTTAAGGCAAAAGCATCATGTGAGTAACCACAAGCACGAAGCCAATTCGGGTTAACATTGATATTTTTATCGAAATATATGATCAAATGGAAATAAAAGACGGCGAGAACTCATGCATAAAAATAATTGAGGGAACCAAAGACTTTTATTTCATAATCATATATGGTGTGATTACAATAGAATTGCTAAGTGTAAAAAGGACGTAGCTGCTCAATGTTCCAAGGACGTTTCGTCTCCTTGAGCGCTGCTTCTTCGTTCCTTTTCCTTTTGCGGCCTCTTTTCTTTTTCTTCTCGATATCACGGAGGTCCACAAGATAATATGCCCCGTTCTTAAGCGCTTTGCTGATAACGAAGGGTCCTTCCCATATGGGAGATAGTTTGTGCTCCTTTTGCTGAACAAGGCGAAGCACCAAATCGCCTTCTCGAAACGATCTCCGTCTTACCTTGCGACTGTGGTAACGCCGCATGTTCTGCTGATAAATGGCGGAGCGCTGAAGCGCTATCTCACGCTCTTCTTCGAGAAGGTCTAAGCCATCCTGTCTGGCTTCTTCTGCGTCTGCTTCAACGTAGGCTGTTACACGAGGTGTGTCGTGCAGGACATCTGTTGGGAGTACCGCTTCAGCGCCATATATGAGAAAGAAAGGGGTATAGCCTGTTGCGCTGCTTGGAGTTGTGCGTATGCTCCATAAGACAGCAGGTAATTCTTCTACCCATGCTCCAGCTGCTCTATGCAAAGGCACTTAATCTTGGCTTTATTCCCTGTAGATTATACTGTTGGTTCGCTCAACTTGGCCATTCGATTGTGGATGAGCCACAGATGCTAAGTCCAAACGAATACCAACTTCACCACAGTACTTTGCCAGTTCTCCTACGGCGAAGTTTGTCCCATTGTCCGTAATGATACTGTGGGGGACGCCAAATCTCGTTATAACCTCAATGACGAACTTCTTGGCTGTTGCCCCATCAAGCTTTTTTATGGGCTTAGCTTCAACCCACTTGGTGTATTTATCCACCGCAACTAAGAGATGTTTGACGCCGCCTCGCGCAGTCCTGAATGGACCTACCATGTCCAGTCCCCAGACCGCAAATGGCCACGTGATTGGATGGTGCGCAATTCCTGGGCTGGCATCTTTGGCTGTCTTGCATACTTTTGGCATCCAACGCATTTCTTGACGAGTTCTTCTGCATCTTGCTTTGCTGTGAGCCAGTAGAATCCATGTCTAAAAGCTTTGGCGACAATTGCTCGGGCAGAGGCATGATGACCGCAACATCCACCATGGATCTCTTCTAGTATCTCCTGTCCTTCTTCCGGCGAAACGCATCGTTGATATACACCTGTGGTACTCCGCTTGTATAGCTCTCCATTTATTATTGTGTATGCCTTAGCTCTGCGCACAACTTGCCGCCTTAAGACTTCATCCTCTGGCTCTTCCTTGTTAAGGAGGAAATTTATGTAGGGCTGTGTCCATCTGGCTTCACCAGCATGACGGAAACAGACTGCGAAGCCATGGGGTCATCCTCATCTCCGCCTTTAATAGACGGCACGTACAGGTGCTCCAAAATATATCGGAGGGCACCTTCGATCTTTTCGAGCCCATTCTGGCTAAGGCGTCCGCTGCTTCATTTTCCTCCCTTTTGATATGCTTGACTTCTAAGCCGATAAAACACCGACCAAACTCGTCTACCGTGCGTCGGTATTCAGCCATTGTAGGGCTCTTCGCGTCCCATGCCCCTTCTAACTGTTGAACAACGAGGTCTGAATCGCCATAGCACAAAAGACGGCTAATGCCCAAATCCTTTGCGACGTGCAATCCATGCAACAGAGCCTCGTATTCTGCAACATTATTAGTGGCATTGAAGTGTATCTGCAAGACATAGCACATCTTGTCTCCTTTAGGGTTCTTCAGTACCACGCCAGCTCCCGATCCCTGCAACATTTTGGAGCCATCAAAGTGCATAACCCAATATTCTTCGTCAGGGAGGGGAAGTTCATCCATTGCTTCGTCCAGTCTGCGATGAAATCAGCTAAGGACTGGGATTTGATGGCTGTACGTGGCTTGTACTGGATATCGAAGGCTGCCAATTCAATTCCCCACTTAGCCACACGTCCAGTGGCATCGGTGTTGTTTATAATGTCACCCAATGGCGCCTTACTGACTACCGTGATTGGGTGCTCTTGGAAATAATGGCGTAATTTTCTGGCTGCGAAGAAAACTCCATAAGCCAGCTTCTGATAGTGAGGGTATCGTTGTTTGGATTCGGAGAAGACTTCGCTGATATAATATACCGGCCTTTGTTCCGGTAGCTCCTTTCCCTCTCCTTTCGTTCAACAACAACCACTGCACTAATAACTAGGTTGGTAGCCGCCATGTAAAGTAGCATCGGCTCTTGTGGTAGAGGAGACGCTAATATTGGTGCTGAAACTAAGGCGTCTTTTAACTGTGCTAAGGCTGCATCTGCCTCTTCAGTCCAGACGAACGTCTTAGTTTTCTTCAACAACCTGTATAGGGGTAAAGCTTTATCCCCAAGCCTACTAATAAATCGGCTTACAGCTGCTGCAGATCCTGCGAGCCTTTGGACATCTTTAAGACAAGTAGGCTTTTTGATGTCCATGATAGCTCGAATCTTTTCTGGGTTAACCTCAAGACCTCTTTCTGAAACAATGAAGCCTAAAAGTTTTCCTGCTGGGACGCCAAAAAAGCATTTTCCCGGATTTAGCTTCATGTTATATTTTCTCAAGTTATCAAAGGTTTCTTGAAGGTCAACGATGAGATCGCCGCGTTTTCGCGACATAACGGCAATGTCATCGACATAAGCGTGAACATTGCGGCCTATTTGATCGTGTAGGCAACGTTGTATGCACCGTTGGTACGTTGAGCCAGCGTTTTTAAGCCCGAAAGGCATAGTTATGTAGCAAAACGTTCCGAAAGGTGTGATGAAGGAAGTCTTAATTTGGTCAGACTCCTTCATCTTAATTTGGTGGTAGCCAGAGTAAGCGTCCAAAAAGCATAGTAATTCAGAACCTGATACAGCATCTACGACCTGATCAATTCGCGGCAATGCGAAGGGGTCTTTAGGACAGGCTTTGTTTAAGCCGGTGAAATCTATGCACATGCGCAAGTCTTTCACGTCCTTCTTAGGTACTAATACAGGATTTGCTAGCCAATCTGTGTGGATAACCTCTCTAATGAAATTAGCGGCACTAAGCCGAGCTACCTCTTTTCCTATTGCTTTCTTCTTCTCTGGACCGAAGCGACGAAGACCTTGTTTTACTGGCTTGGCACCTTTGGCGACATTAAGGCTGTGCTCGGCAAGTTCCCGGGGTACTCCTGGCATGTCTGATGGTGACCATGCAAAAATATCCCGTTGCTCACGGAGGAACTTGACGAGCGCGCCTTCCTATGCGTCACTGAGGTCCGCGCCTATGTTCGTCGTCTTGCTTGCATCAGCGTTGTCCAGCACGATCTTCTTCGAGTTTGAGCTGGCCTTGAAAGTGACATCCGAGGCGCAAGGAGGCTTCTTACCATCCGGCATTTCATTGGTGTTAACTTCTTTCTTGTACTGCTCCAGCTCTTCCTTGCTGATGACTGCTTCTGCTAAGACGGCGTTTCCTGCTTCGCATTCCTTCGCCTTCTTGAAGTCGCCATTGACCGTGATGACGCCGTTTGGTCCAGGTATTTTGAGCTTGCTGTAGATGTAACACGGGCGTGCCATGAATTTGGCAAAGGCTGGGCGGCCAAAGATTGCGTGATACGCACTTTTGAATTCCACCACCTCAAAGGCAACTTCCTCAGTCCTATAGTTTGTTTCGTCACCGAAGGTAACGTCTAAGACAATTGTTCCCATAGAACTGGCCTGCCTGCCTGGCACTATGCCGTGAAACTTGACTGTGCTATGTTTTAGCTGTGTCTCAGAAAGGCGCATGCGCTTTAAGGTTTCAAGATAGAGGATGTTGATGCTACTCCCTCCATCCATAAGCACCTTAGAAAGCCTGCATTGCTGCACAATTGGGTTTACAACGAGCGCGTAATTCCCTGGGTTCTGTGGAATATGATCAGGATGATCGTTGCGGTCCCATGTAATGGGGTGCTCGGACCAGTTGAGATACTGGGGAACCGCTGGCATAGTGGCATTGAGTTCCCTCCAGGCTGCCTTTTCCTTTTTGGCCGAAGGAGTGGCAAGGAAAGTGACAAGGCTTGTTTCGACCCTTGGAAACTTGTTGCTCCTCTTGTGCTTTGGCTCCTGATCTTCGGCTCCGAAGCACTTTCCTCGTTGTCCTTCTGCTCTTTCTTGTCTTTACGGTTCTTGCGCTTGAACTGTTTTGCCTTGAAGCCAGCGTCGGATCCTTCTTGATATCATCGTTAAGGCGGCACTGCCTGTTGGTATGGGTGCATTTGCCAAGCTTGCTATGATGGGCACAAGGTTCATCTTTGATGTCGTCATAGGTGATTTTAATGGGTCTTGACCCTTGACTGTCATCGCCTTCTTCTGCCATCTGCTAGCCCCGCTCTGGCCACCCTTCTTATTGGCAAAGGCTACCTCCTTTGATGGTCCTGGCGCATCGTTGGCTTCTTCTTTTTCCGGCTTTGATTGTTGTTTCGCTTTTCCGGGTTAACAGCTATGTCCATGCGCAGATCACCGTCGTCAGCTCGAGCGTCGTCTTCTGCTGCAGCGTAATTGTTCGCGCTGTCTAAGAGCTCGCCGAGGTGTTTGATGTTTTGGCTGGCTAACATATATCTCATCATGTTGCCTTTCTTCAGGCTGTTCATAAAAGCATGTATGGCCTGGATCTCAGAAACGTCTTCGCATGCATTCTTTGTCTCTGTCCATCGAGCTATGAAAGCTCTGCTTGACTCCCCCTCCACTTGAGCGCACTTTAGTAGATCTGAGTAAGCCTTTGGACGTTTGTATGTGCATGAGAAGTGTTGCATGAATGTTTTCTGCATGTCTTGCCAATTGTGGATACTCTTTTCTGGCAAAGTGTCGATCCATAACCGGGCCGTTCCCTCCAACATGAGTGGAAGAAAACGTACAGCTGCATTGTAATCACCGTCATTAATACCAACGGCGTGGATGTAATCAGGCAGCCATATGTCCGGTTTGTCAATGCCATTGTACTTGTCCACAATTTTCTTGACATTGCCTAGCGAGGATGGGAGTTGCACCTTGCGAATCGCCGGTCCAAAGCACACAGGGCCCAGGTAAGACTCCTCTTTGGCCGCTTTAATCTCATCGAGACGGATGCGGGCGTCTGAGATATGAGTGTTTTCCCTGGCTGGCCCTTTGTTGGATTGGCTACGCCTTGGCTCCTCCTGACGGCTTTGGCGATGAGGGGAGCGGGAGCGAGATCGCCTTTGAGGCGGATCTCTGTTGCCCCTTTTCCTTCGTCTCTTGCCCGTGCTGCGGGCGGAGGTGGCATGTTAAGCCGGTCACTCCCACGCCGTGCGTCCTTCCCCTTGTCTTGATCTCTTTCACGGCGAGGCGGATCATTCTTCTTATGGCGTGTGTTATCCTTTTGCCGGTGGTCGTCCTTGCCTTTGTCACTATGGCGATTGGACCCAGTCTTTGACTCATCCCTGTGCTTGTCAGGAACTTTGTCCTTCCTAGGTTCCTTACCCTTATTGCCATGGCTACTGGAACCAGCTGGTTCCTCTGGATCTCCACCGGCAACGGCTGTCTTGCAAAGACGCGTGTCGTCCGCCAGTTTTGAGTTTGAGTCCGCCTTAGCCTGCTGCTCTACCGCCTTTTCGATGAGCATTTTAGAATAATGGTGGCGCTCTTCAATTGGAACTGCTTCGTCTCCCATGATTTCCCTGGCCGCCTCTAGGTTTTTGGCCGGGGTGGAGAAGAATATGACTCCATCAGGGTTAACTCTGAAAGAGTATTTCTGCCAAGGCTTTAAAGGCTTTTGGGCAGAAGTCTTCTCGAAGTTTCCCTGCAGATCCCGATGCAGAAGAGGGTCACGTATACTTCGTATTTTGCGGAATTTCTCAACATCGCGCTCACGCTGGTACTCTTCCTCTTCTAGAGCCTTTCCAACTAGGATTAACTCTTTTTCCTTGTTCAGGAGGGACAACTTATACTTGATGTTGACTTCAGTCTCAGCCAGGAGCGCTTTCCGTCTTTCCTCAAGTTCAACCGCGGTTGGATTTGGTCCCAAAGGTGTTTTGAGGAGCTCCAATGCGCGCATGTGTTCCTCCTTTGACCGCTCCAGGTCTTCTTCAATAGGCGTAGCCGGGGGAGGCCTTTTAGGGTCCAGCACATCCTCTGGCTTTTCCGCCTTGTCACCAATGTGTTTGATGCTAGAGGAAACTTCAGCCTCGTCTGGCTTAGCCGCGGCCGCACCATCCTTCAGAGCTATCTGTGCCGGGAAAGTCATTAAGACTTCGTTTGGATCGGATGAGCCATAGCCTCGCGCGGCAACCTGTGCTGCGAAGTCTTCCTCCTTATGCTCATCGAGATCTGAATCTTCCGCCATTGGAGCGGTGCCATCAGATCCGGCTTCTGAGTCTGCTCCTGTCTGTAAGGCAGGTAATATTGACTCAGGGTCAGATTCGGCCGGCTTAGGGCCAGATGCGTCAATGACACCGACAAAGCGAGAGGCGGGCTCCATAAGCTCATAAGAGCTGGAGTCAGAATCGCTTTGGGTATCAGAGTCACTCAGATCGCGATAGACAAAGGCCTGATCCGATCTGTGTTGTTGCTCGATTGCATAATCGATGGGGTGGTGGGTGGGCCAAAAGGCGGCGGATCCCCTGGGGAATCCATACGCCTCAGCCGTAAAACCCATGAAGATGTTGATGGTGCCGAAGGGGACGACGAAGCTTGACACCAGTGCGTCGTTTGCTGAGACGTAGGACCCGTCGTCTTCGATGCACCCAAAGTTGTTGATGATGCGGGCGCGACCAACGCCATAGTCTTGCCGATCTCGCCCAATGCTCCCGCCTGAAACAAAACTCCCGACGCCTTGGGCCCCACGGTGGGCGCCAACTGTCGAGGTATTGGTAACGCGGAACTACTAGAAGTATTCATACGTACCGTAGAGGAGGTGGGGAAGAACGTAGAGGGTTCCAGTGACGGGATTGCACACACGATCTTACCCAGCTTCGGATCTCACGACGGTGGCGAGATCCTACGTGCTGCTATAATTCACTCAAGGAGAATATGTGTACAGGTTACAATGAGGTTGTATGCGTGCCCTAAGGCTGCTGGAAGGCTGGCTTATAAAGGCGCCAAGCCTTCCCCTACAAGGAAAGCCTTAACCGACCTAGATCACGAGTCCTAGACTAACACGGTAACAAACCCTAACTTGCTCCCTAAGGCGAACGCAGCCAGGCCTTCGTCTTGGACTTCACTAAGCCAGCCCAGAGCTTATCCTTGCGCCTAAGCCCATGAGGCCTTCTCCATTAAGCCCTCCGGCTTTATCTGATGGGCCTCCTGGTGGGCCAGGTTTTATCCACCGTGGCAGGTATACCCGTTCGGCATAACCTCCACACAAAGCATACCTCACCATTTGTATTTGTTTGGCTTTCATCAAAAGTTCTTCTTTTTTTTGGCATGTCAATCAGCTCTCTACAATCTGTAGCTCATTCTTAACTCCTACGCCACAAAAAAAAACCTTATCTAGGAGTTTGGCTTGTAAAATGTTTTGTGAGCCTATTGGGCATTACCGCATCAAAAAGTCCTGATGGGCTTTGTCGGCGTCCTCTCCTAATCTCGATCGAACCTCTGCCTCCACCGCCTCCGGCCGTTGCTGCCCTAATCTCGCGATTCGCGGCGAGGGAGGAAGATGGCGACGCGCGCGGATCCGGCCGTCGACGGCGGCCCGTACATTCCGGCGGAGCTGATCCCCCTCATCGCGAAGCACCTGACGAGCCTCAACGACTTCTTCGGCCTCCGCACCTGCTGCCGCGCCTACCGCGCCGCCCTGCCTCTCCGCCGGGACCTCCTCGCCGCGCAACCACCCTGCCTCCTCGTGCCCCACTCGTCCTCCCCCTCGCTCAACCTCTTCGCGCTCCTCGAGCCCGCCTCCCGCGCCTCCTTCTCGCTGGCCCTCTTCCACCTCCCCGACCGCCGCCTCCACCGCCTCCGCGCCCGCCTCCCCTTCTCCCGCACCGGCGGCGTCCTCACCTCCGACGGCGCCCAGGTCGCCGCCGTCGACGCCGCCACCGGCGAGGTCCTCGTCACCCGCCTGCTCTCCGGCGCGCAGGCCCGCCTCCCCAAGCCCCCGCTCCCACACAACAACCGCCTCATCCTCACCGGCGGCCTCGTCTTCGCCCCCGCCGCGGGCACCACGCACGTCCAGTACTGCCGCCCCTGGAGCAACCCCGCCGCCCAGTGGACCGTCGCGGCGTACGGCGGCCACCACGAGATCCACGACTGGCGCGTCGTCAACGGCGCCCTCTACGGCCTCCTCCCCACCTGCGGCCTCGTCATGGCGTCGCTCCCCAAGGACGGCAACATGGAGCTGTGGCTGCTTGGGGGCGAATTGGACGTACACATCATCCAGGCCATGCAGGAGAGCAGGGGTGCCATGCTGCTGGGGGACTGCGGCGGCGACCTCGTGCTCATCTTCAAGGTGGGATCCATCGATCCAGCCTACAAGATCTTCCTGTGGGACGCCGGCGAGGGGAACTGGCGGGGGCCGACCAGCCTCGGAGGATGCGCGTTGTTCCTTGGATTCGACGATTTCGCTGCGTGCATCGGTCCTGATCTTCCGCCGGGGATCCGCGGGGACTGCGTCTACGGCTCGTTGCCGTGGGCTGGGGGGTGGAGCGAGTATTCTATCGCCGACGACTCATGTAAATGCATCACAGCCAAGTATCCCGGCGAGCCAGGGGTTGGTTTCCAGAGGCCTCAGGTTTGGGTACTTCCAAGCTTAGGGTTCACCAACTGAGGTTTAACAAGGAACCCATGGAGTGCAAAGGTAACGAAAAGGTGTTAATCACATATATCCTGCAAAACATATAGGCTGAGCTTGCCACAGCTTTTAGCTATTTCAATCCTTTAGATGGCGCGCATATCTTGTTTTGTTTGAATGTTATTGTCTGAATATATGTATCCTGTTTGCTGTCAAGGATATCCTATGTTTGTGATTTGAAGGCACAACAGCCAAGTTCTCTGCAAATTTAACAGTGCCAGAGTTTTGTCATGTACTCATGTGTACTTTCGGAAGAGAAAGCAATTCTACATACATCCATCCATTAGCAAAGCATAATTATGTATTGCTAGCACATCAGATTGATAGTTTCAAACATATAGTTAGTGTACAAAGTAACATAATTGCTGATGCACAACATAGGTTAGGAAATAGGATGGTGGATACAATACAGCCTATGATGCTCTATGTTTGAAGGTTCTCGGATTGACTGATTGTTTCATGCCCATGTCAAGTTTGTCTTACATGTCTTCTCTGTATAGAGTTCATCTGTAGCGGTCATCATTTAATTCATTTCACCTACTACTGCATACCCTAAACAAGGCATGCTATGCACCGTTTGATGTCTATTATCTACCTGAGGTGTGTAGTGTTCTCCAGTGCCCTATATGCAACAGCTGTATATTCATCATAACTTTTTCGCTTCATTTTGTTTCCTGGGACAAAAATAATAATGAGAGTAATCTATATTCCTAGAACTTATGTGGTCTTTTTCCGATGTTGCAGAAACCTGATTTGGATGAAGTGCCCTTCAAATGAGCTTAGTTGTTGTGTTTCCGCACTTTGTTGGAGAAATAACTGGACGACAGGCTTCTCGGTGCAGCCTGGTATTGGCTCTTAGCTGTAGCCTATGTAGACAGTACCCCATTGTGAAGCCGAAGTGGAGCTCTTGAATGTTGCCATTCTTGGCTGTAATGCAATGAAAGATCATGTCTCAGTTGAGATTGCTGGAATTTTTATGTTCACAACTTTTATTATAGGCATGATTTTGATTCGCCTCCAAGAATAAAGCTAACATTTATTGGGTAGTGTTTCTGATATCTTTTTTTTTCCGTTGCAGCTTCGCTGTGTTTTACTTAGCAAGCGCAAGATAGAATTCGTTGCATTCACCAACTATTCTTTCAGTGCTCATATCTGACGTTAATAATATGGAAACTGACATGGTTTCCATATTTCCATCATATACAAATTCATCAATCGTGCGTATTCATAATTTTAGTTTGTTGCATTAAGTGATTCATGTGATAATAAGAGTGCAAAAAGGTACACTGACCAAATTCGAATTGATTTGAAAAAATTCACTCGAATTTGTATTCACTTTATATGTACTGAATTGCTTTATCAGATCTGAGGCTAGTGAAATAAAAATGTGAATATGATATGGCCAATATTAGGCGCTTCTTCAAGCTGTTTTCAGGCACTGAAGTTGAACGCGGAACTGCTTGTGTAAGGCAAAGTTATAAACAGCAGTTGAACTACATCAACTATGAGAAGCCATTTTGTAACAAATCTTCATGCATCAACTATTTCAGACGACGAACATATTAAACCATCAATTATCAGTGCATGAACAGCAGAAAAATAAACCGAGAGGGACCAAATATCTCTTAGAAATGATAAAAGGATTCAATATACTAGGTCTACATTCAAAAGGCTCACGTGAGACAGCATAGCAATTAGGAGGCACACAAACTCCATTCGGATTACAGAGCCGGAGACTTGCTAGTAGAATAGGTGCTAGCGAGGAGAGTTCATTATCGTAGTATAACTGCTGCATTCCTCACGGCCAGATATCTTTGGACATATTCATCCGGAAGATTTCTGACTTGCTTGAACACCTCTGGATCAGCATAGCGTAGCTTGGTTCTGGGATCCACGTATGGTGCCTGCATCAAGATTTAGAGGTGAACAGATCAGACTTGCAAACAGTACTCCATAATGGAAAACCAAAAGCTGTTGACCAACTATAATAAGGCGTGGAATGTAAGTGGCAATAGATAAGTCGTACGCGATACAGCAACATGAACGTGCTTGAACTAGTTGATGAGATACATCATCTTTAGTTGTACTTACTAGGACCACAAGTGTAGCAGCACAGTTTTTTTTTTGTCTTTTTTAGTTATATACTTTTTTTTTCTGTTTCAGGCAAACGCATGTAGCACCTATATTGCAATCTTAGAGCAAAATCCAGGCTAGGACCGCTTACCCCGTCTCCAACTCACCAATAAGATTGTCAGACCATTCTGAATCGCTCATTTATTTAGGACAGCTCACCGTGGGCACAAAATGTGAACTAGATATAGATGACAGTAGAGTAACGTTCAAGTTGGGCATGCATCAGCATTACTATCAGAATACACCAGCAGTACCAAGTTAAAACTGACTCAACATGTTACGCATAAAGGCCGCAAGACAGACAAGAGGACTGTAAAAGGAACACCCTATATCCAAAATTATTTGGTTTTAATTCACTTACCTGTTCTAATTATCAGTGATCGAGCCAAAACGGCTTATTAAGTTCTCCACCTCTAAAATCTAGCGTATATGTAATTCACTTAGATCCACATTTTGTGGGCACTATGTTATATCATTCATATCAGTTACAGGATATTCAGCACTATTAGTTCATGCAGGCCCAGTTCATTCATATAGGAATCTGTTAGAGCAGCAGACTTTAATTACATATGTCATATGTGTAGGGCTGTTAATGCTAGGTCAAACCATTAAACCTGAACAACACACCCACTTTTGCAATTCTCCACAAGTGCCATACATAGGTACTGCTCCCTCCCATCCAAATTATATGATGGTTTAGCCTTTTCTGAATTGCATGTATATAGACGCGTTTCAGTGTGCCTGCTCACTCATTTCAGTCCGTATATAGTCCACATCGAAGTATCCAAAACATCTTATAATTCGGAACAGCAGTAGTAGTGAGTTACTTGACCCCCCAGGTTAGTCACACACATGAAAACCACGATTGAACACCACCAGTCCACCACCTATGGCAGGGATACTATCAAAAACAAAAAAAGTAAGCTGCTAGGGAAATCTTTTGACAAGTTTTTCAAAATGAGCCACAAATCGAGCCGTCATGCAATCTAAAATTTGATCCTAACCCAATCCTACAGAATTTCTGCAATGCCAACAAGTTGAGCCACAAACTATTCGTATCCAGCATTATACAATTCCTGAACTACAATAACCAAGAACCTGCTAGTGTTTCCCCTTAAAAGGTTGTAACGATATTATATCAGCCTGGCATTTTATTAGCCCTGCCACATGGATTAATAAAGTAATATACATAAACAAAATTTGAAGTTGGAATAATCCGGCTAGAACAATGCTAACTTAGATCTTTCGATGGGTAATATATACTGCCAGCGATTTTGCACATCATTTCGCAGTATTTCTATAGTACTTACAAGTCACCAAATACGGTAAAGTTTCAGAAATCTGACATCAAACTTACTATTGTTTATTTGGTTCCAACCTATGGAAATCCTGATCGTGCAGTATCAAAATCATAGGTTGCACACATAAAATTATTGGCAATGATCCATCTGCTTTGCTTTCTAAAAAGCGTGCTCTTGGTTCATTCAAATAAGATAAGTGAGGCCAGTGAAGAGTCCAAAGTAAATGTTTCTGGAGAGTAGAAAGGTACATAAAAATACCATGATGGCCACAGTCTCACGCTATATTTATGTTTTGTTGATCGATTCCTACTCAAACTGCTATACCGTAGAACTACCATCTAAGAACTTGCTGAGTTTTCTTATAAGCTAGCTATTGGGTGAACAACATAACTAACTCAAAGTACCAGTTTATCCCTTTGAACTTATAGGTCTTTTTAAGCACGGCAGAAATTTCATTTATCTGGGGTAGTTTGTAAGGTACAGCTGCACTTCTGCATAGAAACTCGCAGTTCAACATGAACATTTTAGTACAGTAAACACAGAAGACAGCATTATGGTCTACTTATTTCGAATCTAAATACCTTTAAATTTCAAATCATATCATTTATAACAATTCCAGGATATTTGTATCAATAGGGGGAGTTCAGTACTGGGGTATAACTTACCTCAAAACCTGTTACATCACAGTATCTCTTTGGTGGGTAAATGGATGGCGGTGACTGGATATTTAGATCTGCATAAAACACCATATTGTAAACATTGTATTTGCCACAATTGGCTCTGAGTACTAGACATGTAGAGCAGTTGGACACACCAGTACCACCAAGATTTCACAAATTCCAAGTTGTTTTGCTATATCCAGCCTTATACTGATAACTGAGAGACACAGGTTCATCCTTATTACAGGAGGCAGAAAAATTAAACAAAAATCCAGCAACCAATTGATTCGATAGCATGGCATGCTATCAACCACAAGTGCATACCCAACTTATATTCAACGGACATTACTTCGGTTAAAATGAAAAAAATGGTTTCAGGAAGAAGTTTTTGCATCTAAGGCTCTAGCACGATCTGTAAGTTTATTTTGTAACATGAGAAGCAATCCAGTTGCTGCTATTTTCTAGGCCAACAAACAGCACAATATGCAACCTCCAAGCATTGGTGGGCAGAAAAACCTATCAGATGGCTCCAATTCCAAATCTCTAACCACCACATGTATAGAGGCCTGAATCATCAGTTTAGCCTTAAGGTACCTCAACTAACTACAATCGCACGTGCCAGCAGAGGAAGCCCTAAACTCTACGATTTCACTTGGTTTACAGATAAAATCTCGGATAACTGAGAAATTAAGTAGCAGGAAGGGTAGGAAGGCGCTCACAGTTGGGTTGGTCCGGGGGGAGCGAGGAGGCGTCGGCGGCCTGGAGGAGGTGGCGGAGGTGCTTCCACTGGCGGCCGCGGGACTGGCCCTTGGGGTACTTGTCCGCCATCTGAACCTTCTTGAACGCCATCGTCGGCGGCAACAGCATCTCTGCCCTCTGTATCTCCGAATCCATAGTCCTCCTCCCGCTTCGAACTCCAAGACAGATGAGGGGCTCCGGCTCCCTCGATGTGCGTTTAGGGATGCGGAAAGAGATTGGCGGTCCGGTCGCCGGAGATGCAGGCGGCGCTCGCTCTGTTCCTCTGACGCAAATAATCAATCGATCGACGGGGAGGGCAATTCAGTCCCGGCCCATGGGCCCAAAACGAAAAATCAGGCTAAATTAAATCAGTGTGTGCTTTCTCGACAAAGACCGAAGAAATTTGTGGCACTTGTCAACTTCATCCTGAGAGTAAATTGTCAACTACACCTTTCCATGGGGTACCAGATGGCCATGTGTTGTGGCACGACAGCTCACGGCAATGGTCATAACTCTCGGTGATGGTGTCGGCAAGGCTAGTCATAGCTGATGATGATGGCCATAAATTCAGTGACAAGTCATTGACGGCTTCACTCCTTATTATTTGGCTTCTTGTCTTCTTTTATCGATCATCCGCGACTCACTTGCTCGAGATTTTTTTTAAATAATATTAATTTTAATAGTAATTTCGGGTAATAGGACGCGCGGCGGAGATATTTGAAAAATAGCGCGCTGTCGGCCCCGAGCGCGATGAAAGTCGAGTTTCGGCCTGGGGAGGGCCGAAAGTTGGCTGTCGGCGCGGTACGCGACGAGAGCTGCATGCAGGTCTGCGCGTGCGGCAGGCGGGGCCCGCGACTTTCGGCCCCGAGCGGAGCGAAAGCGGGTTTCGGTCCGGAGCGGAGCGAAAGCTCGTCCGCATGCAGTCGACGCGCCTCTATCCTTTCTTCTTCCCTTTCTTTCTCTTCTTCCTTTCCCTGGTTCGTCTTCCTCCTTTCCTCTTTCTGCTCTTCCTCCCTCCACTAAATCCAGGCCAAAAAACTTGTGCTGCCACATATTTGATCGGTAAAAAAGAGAGAGGAGGGACGGGGCATCCAGGATCTGTGGATGGGATAGCTTTTTGTGGAGTCGTTTTGAGGTGTGGAGGTGGAGGATTGGGAGCAATGGTGGTCAACAATGGTGCCTAGTGATGGTACAAGTTGTTGTTTGAGAAGGTGGTGTTGTGCTGGTGCAGTGGTGGCGGCAGATTGAAGCCGGAGAGCGGCGCTGACCGGATCGACACGTGTCAAGGGTAAACTCTTATTAGTCACTAGACAATTATTGTTCAGTGTAATAATACTCTGTTAGTGGACCGGTGCATATTAAGTATTTTGTTGGTGGTTGCGTTAGTAGTAGTGTAGACACTTTTAGTCAATGGATTCGTTAGTATTACTGTCGGAATAATTTATTTGGTGGATGCGTTAATATTATAGTACTATTATTTTGTTGATTAATGCAGTGTAGAAATTTTGCGATCGGTTAGAATAAATATTATTCATTGGGCGTCATATTTTTCAGTGATCGGCATCTAATAATGCTATAAATTTGTTTAGGTCATGGAAGTGGTTGAAATTGTTGTGCACTATGGCGCCGGTAATGTCGGTGTAACCGAGTCAGGTGTTGATTTGAGTGAATTTGGGAATATGTCGATTCAACTTACAGACCCAGTGAATTTGAGAATAGCTGCCATTCAGCAGTATTTCACGATAAATTTCGGGTTTGATCCTAATATCTGGACTGTTAAGATTCAGTCTGTATGGAGCAAATCCCGTACAAATATTTTTCGGGAGTTGTTGCCGCTTGATCGGACAAGTCAGTGGACATCTTGGCTAGTATCATGCAAACGCCGAGGTACACAACCTGAAATCCTGCTGGTATTTAATCTGAAAGAGAACAATTTGGAACACGGTGGCGGGGGTCCTGAGCATGGAGAGAGTAGTCAGTGTACTGGCTCAGAAAATGTTGATTTGTTTGGCTCCATGGAACATATTTCTGATAATTATGAACCGGCACTTAGTAGTCAGTCGGCAGGACCTGCGCATGAAGGGGAGGCAGATGGGGATGAGTACGCAGGAACATTGCAGCAACAGATGTTGGACGAAGATGAGGATGGCCTTGCAGAAGATCTTGATTCTGATAATGAAAATGATGCTCCTGATGAAGATGATGAAGAGGATGTTGACGATGTGTCTATTCCTGACTCTTGGAATGAGGACAAGTCGAACATGACAGTCGTGCAAGACGGAAACTCTTCGTCATGGGAGTATCACATGAATAATATTCAAGTCGGTGCTCAGTACAGCACAAAGCAGCAGCTTAGGGAAGCCGTGATTAAGTGGGCTTTGTCCACGCAAAGGGTTTTCCGCACTGAAGTCTCGAACAATAAATATTTGACTATGAGTTGTGTTGATATTAACTGTCCAGGAAGGGTGCATGGTCACTTACCAAAGTATGACATGATGTGGGTGGTTTTAGGCTTCGAGCCGCACACTTGTGAAATATCGAAGACATTGAGTGACCATCCAAACCCGACTTCCACTCTCATTGCACGCCTCTTGTATGATGAGATAGTGCGGACAAAAGACATGGTGGCGAGAAACATCATCTCGACAGTTAAGGCTAGATGGAATACAACCATTAAGTATGGGAAGGCATGGAGAGCAAAGCAGAAGGCTTTGGAGATGAGGTTTGGGACATTTTATGATGCATATGATAATGTTGTCCATCAAATTACCACATTGAGCGAGAGGAATCCTGGCACCCATGCAGCTTTGCAACTAATTAAGATTCCCGAGGAGCCAAACTATTCTGTATTTTGCAGGATGTTCTTCTCGTTCGCAATATGCATCGAATCTTTCAAACATTGTCGTCCAGTGCTCTGCATCGATGGCACATTTCTCACAGGCAAGTACAAGGGACAGATACTGACCGCCATTGGTGTGGATGGTAACCAACAGATCGTTCCTATTGCCTTTGCCTTCGTAGAGTTTGAGAATTATGAGAGCTGGTTATTCTTTCTGAGGGAATTAAAAAAGGGGGTCGTGCAGGATCGGCCAAACGTGTGCATACTTCATGACAGACATCCAGGTATGTTGAAGGCAATCAAGGCACTACAGCAGCCTGCTGGGGACGAACCTAAACCATGGACTGACCTACAGAGCCGATGGTGTATGCGTCATCTCGCTGCAAATTTTTACTCATGTTTTAAGAGTAAGCGGCTGATGAATCTGTTCAAAAGACTCTGCAATATGAATCAGGAAAGGAAGTACAATTTTCTGTGGGAAATACTCACTGAATTCACAAACAAGTGAAGGAAAGAAGAGCTGCACAGGCAACAGCGATCGCTGTGCAGGTGAGAGCTGCACAAGCTTCGCAGGCGTCTGCATCACAAACAGATGAAGGGGATCCTGTTGGATTGTGTGACTTGCCTGGAATTGACCCACCGGGAACGAAGAGAAAGAAAGGAAACCGAGTACGGAATTTTGTAGAGTGGATAGAAAAAGAGCCTCCCGTGAAATGGTCTTTGTTGCACGATACAAATGGAGCACGATATGGCATCATGACAACCATCCTTGCTGAGGTATATAACTTCGTACTCAGAGGTAACAGGGGTTTGCCACTTACAGCACTTGTGGAGGGAATAATGCATGGAACAATGACATATTTCAGAGATAGACGTCAAGAAGCTGTCGAACATATTGAACGTTACCCCAACACACCATATTGCAGAAAGATCAGGCTGTACATGGAGAGGAAGACAAAGAAGGCACGTTTGCATGGCATCATTAGGATTGGTAACGAAGAAGCCAGGTATGAGGTGCGCTTACCGACTGTGAGATTTGGTGCTGCTAACGAGATGAGAACCCACGAGGTTAAAATTACTGACGAAGCACCGCCATCTTGTGAGTGTACATGCAACAAGCCGAGGCTACTTCACCTCCCTTGCTCTCATGTGTTGGCAGTCTGTGGGCAGATGGGTTTGAACCCATACTATTTCGTGTCACCGTATTACAGGAAGGAGGCAGTGGTGCATACCTGGACCGGGGAGATGGCAGGATATAGAGTTGTCGGTAACTTTACCAAGGTTGATCCTGCAAAGCGAATGTACATTCCTCATCCAGCGACCAAAAGGACAACTAGAGGGAGACGACAGTCACTGCGCATCCGGAATGATATGGAAGTCTGAAGCAGGTGGAAACACTCGACAATGCTTGCTTTGCACTCAGTTCGGCCATAGGGAGAAGAATTGTCCTAAATACGACCAAGGAGCCGGTCCTTCGAACCAACGAGGGAGAGCTGTTCCTGCACGCGGTCAAGGCAACAGAGGAAGACGAGGGCGTGCACAACGTGGTAGCACGTGGTTTTTATTTGTAATATGTAATATGTCGTGAAGACTATGTTTTTATTTGTATGTGTCATCACTATGTTCAAATATGTAATAAATCGTGAAGACTATGTTTTTATTTGTACGTGTCATAACTATGTTCGAATATGTAATAAATCGTGAAGACTATGTTTTTATGTGTCTTGCCGGGCGTTTACTTTGCAATTTATTATGAAGTACTTAATTAATCTATACTATGCAGATGGCTGGACAACTCCGCCTATGTTGTCTCAACATAGCCGGTCCCAAGCCCGGATAAAGGAGGAGGGTTATGATAGGCTTGGCAAGCCAACGGAAAAAACCCAGCCACTCTTATGGAGATGAAACCCAAAAGAACCTCGTTGGGGCGTAACCCTCTTAGCGACGCGCCATATCGGAACCCGGGTGTGGTGTCAAATGGGCAAGGGCCGGGCCGCCACCCCCTTGGTGGCGCGCCGTATCTTGATCTGGATACGGTGATAAGTGAGCAAGGATCGGGTCGTCACATCCTTAGTGGCGCGCTGCATCGACGCCCGGGTGTAGTGAAAAATGAGCAAGGGTCTTCGCATTTGACTCGACGAGTGCGGAGGGTATGGAAGTTAGCCGAGCCTAGGAGGATCCGCTTAGGTAGCTGGAATGTAGGGTCCCTGACGGGCAAGTTACGGGAGTTAGTTGATACGGCGATAAGGAGGCGTGTTGATGTCCTATGCGTCCAAGAGACCAAATGGAAGGGACAGAAGGCGAAGGAGGTGGAGGATACCGGCTTTAAGCTGTGGTACACGGGGACAACCTCAAACAAAAATGGGGTAGGCATCTTGATCAACAAGAGCCTCAAGGATGGAGTAGTGGACGTCAAGAGGCAAGGAGACCGGATTATCCTAGTCAAGCTGGTTGTTGGGGAGTTAGTTCTCAATGTTATCAGCGCGTATGCCCCGCAAGTAGGCCACAACGAGAGCACCAAGAGAGAGTTCTGGGAAGGTCTCGAGGACTTGGTTAGGAGAGTACCTACTGGTGAGAAGCTCTTCATAGGAGGAGACCTCAATGGCCATGTGGGTACATCTAACACAGGTTTTGAAGGGGTGCATGGGGGCTTTGGCTATGGCATCAGGAACCAAGAAGGGGAGGATGTCTTAAGCTTCGCCCTAGCCTACGACATGGTCGTAGCTAACACCCTCTTTAGAAAGAGAGAATCCCACCTAGTGACTTTCAGTAGTGGCCAACACTCTAGCCAGATTGATTTTGTCCTCTCTCGAAGAGAAGATAGACGCGCTTGCCTTGATTGTAAGGCGATACCTGGAGAGAGTGTTGTCTATCAACATAAGCTGGTGGTGGTTGACTTCCGTTTTTGGATTCGTGTCCAGCGGGATAAGCGCTCAAAAGTTGCTAGAACAAAGTGGTGGAAATTAAAGAGAGAGGCAGCTCAAGCTTTTAAGGAGGTATTTTTTTGCCAAAAATGGCCCTTGGGCTAAACTAAGCACATATGTGGCCCTTCTGTGAAACTATTGCCCAAATCTGGCCCCTGGGCTCGGCGCCAAATGGGTCGGCGCCGAAGTTGTACAGCTCGGCGCCAAAATGGGCCTCTGCCGAACCGGTCGGCGCCAGCCCATTTTGGTGCCGAGCTATACAATTTCGGCGCCGGCCCATTTGGCGCCGAGCACAGGGGCCAGATTTGGGCGATAGTTTCACAAAAGGGCCACATATGTACTTAGTTTGCTAAAAGGGCCAGATTGGATAAAAAATACTTTAAGGAGAGTGTTTTTAAGGAGGGCCCTTGGGAGGAAGGAGGCGATGCAAACAGTATGTGGATGAGGATGGCGACTTGCATTCGGAAGATTGCATCAGAGGAGTTTGGGGTGACCAGGGGAAGTAGAAGGGATGCTAAGGATACCTGGTGGTGGAACGTTGATGTCCAGAAGGCTATTAAGGAGAAGAAGGACTGTTTCAGACGCCTATACCTGGACAGGAGCGCAACCAACATGGAGATATACAAGGGGGCAAAGAAGGCGGCAAAGCGAGCGGTGAGCGAGGCAAGGGGTCGGGCATATGAGGACCTCTACCAGCGTCTAAACACGAACGAAGGCAAAAGGTACATCTATAAGATGGCGAAGACGAGAGAAAGGAAGACGAGGGATGTCAACCAAGTCAAATGCATAAAGGACGGAGCGGATCAACTCCTCGTGAAGGACGAAGAGATCAAGCGTAGATGGCGAGAGTACTTCGACGACTTGTTCAATGGAGAGAATGAGAGCTCTACCATTGAGCTAGACGATTCCTCCGATGATACCAGCTGACGCTTTGTGCGGCGTATCCAGGAGGCTGAGGTTAGGGAGACTTTGAAGAGGATGAAAGGAGGCAAGGCAATGGGCCCTGATGGTATCCCCATCGAGGTGTGGAGAGGCCTTGGAGACATTGCGATAGTATGGCTAACTAAACTTTTCAACCTTATTTTTCGGTCTAACAAGATGCCCGAAGAATGGAGGCGGAGTACATTAGTGCCAATCTTCAAGAACAAGGGGGATGTTCAAAGTTGCACTAATTACCGTGGAATCAAGTTGATGATCCATACAATGAAGCTATGGGAGAGAGTCATTGAGCACCGTTTAAGAAGATTGACAAGCGTGACCAAAAATCAATTTGGTTTCATGCCTGGGAGGTCTACCATGGAAGCCATCTTCTTGGTACGACAACTTATGGAGAGATACAGGGAGAAGAATGGAGGCGGAGTACATTAGTGCCAATCTTCAAGAACAAGGGGGATGTTCAAAGTTGCACTAATTACCGTGGAATCAAGTTGATGAGCCATACAATGAAGCTATGTGAGAGAGTCATTGAGCACCGTTTAAGAAGATTGACAAGCGTGACCAAAAATCAATTTGGTTTCATGCCTGGGAGGTCTACCATGGAAGCCATCTTCTTGGTACGACAACTTATGGAGAGATACAGGGAGAAGAAGGATCTTCATATGGTGTTCATTGACTTGGAGAAGGCGTATGATAAGATACCACGGAATGTCATGTGGTGGGCCTTGGAGAAACACAAAGTCCCAACAAAGTACATTACCCTCATTAAGGATATGTATGATAATGTTGTGACAAGTGTTCGAACAAGTGATGACGACACCGATGACTTTCCAATTAAAATAGGACTGCACCAGGGGTCAGCTTTGAGCCCTTATCTCTTTACTTTGGTGATGGATGAGGTCACATGGGATATACAAGGAGATATCCCATGGTGTATGCTCTTTGCGGATGATGTGGTGCTAATTGACGATAGTCGGGCGGGGGTTAATAGAAAGTTAGAGCTGTGGAGGCGGACTCTAGAATCGAAAGGTTTTAGGCTTAGTAGAACCAAAACTGAGTACATGAGGTCAGTTTCAGTACTACTAGGCACGAGGAGGAAGAGGTTAGGCTTGATGGACAGGTGGTACCTGAGAAAGACACCTTCCGATATTTGGGGTCTATGCTCTAGAAGGATGGTGATATCGATGAAGATGTGAGTCATCGAATCAAAGCTGGTTGGATGAAGTGGCGCCAAGCTTCTGGCGTCCTCTGTGATAGGAAAGTGCCACAAAAGCTAAAAGGCAAGTTCTATAGGACGACGATTCGACCTACGATGTTGTATGGCGCAGAATGTTGGCCGACCAAGAGACGACATATCCAACAGTTAGGTGTAGCGGAGATGCGCATGTTGAGATGGATATGTGGCCACACAAGAAAGGACCGGGTTAAGAATGATGATATACGTGAGAGAGTTGGGGTAGCACCAATTGAAGAGAAGGTTGTCCAACACCGTCTAAGATGGTTTGGTCATATAGAACGTAGGCCTCCGGAAGCGCCATTGCATACCGGACGGATAAAGCGGGATGAGAATGTTAAGAGGGGTCGTGGTAGGCCAAACTTGATATGGGAGGAGTCTGTTAAGAGAGATCTGAAGGATTGGAATATCACCAAAGAACTGGCCATGGATATGGCTGCGTGGAAGTTAGCTATCCATGTGCCAGAACCATGACCTGGTTTCGAGATCTTATGGGTTTCAACTCTAGCCTACCCCAACTTGTTTGGGAAAAAAGGCTTTGTTGTTGTTGTTATGCAGATGGCTGGACGTGACTTGCTTGACGACACGATTGATGCCAACCATCGGGCTAGGATTTGGGAGTCTGGTACACAACCACCAGTGTTGCATACTCGGACTCCAGGAGCTAATTGGGCGCTGCACCCCGCTTGGGTTGATCGGTACGTGAAACCTTATGTTCAATTATAAGCATCACTAGTACGCTAAAAATTGTTGACAGACTCGGGTCTTCTGTATGCAGGCTGGCTTGGTCTGGTCTGTTACCACTTGCTCGTCTAGTTGAGATGAGTCCAGAGCTGTCAGTTGTGATTCAGCCAGAGGCTGACGGACAGGAGGCCCAGCGCCTCCACCGTAGTGCTAGTAGTCGTGTCGGCGTGGACAAGTCATTGGTGAGCTGCTTAGTTGATCGGTGGAGACCCGAGACCCACACGTTCCACTTTCTGTGGGGGGAGATGGCACCTACTCTTCAGGATGTGTCATACTTGTTGGGACTTCCTTTGTCGGGCGAGGTGATTGGACCGACGGACTCTCCAGCGGTTGGCGTGACGCCATGCAGGCACGGTTCACAGGCGTGCATCCGGAGAATCCAGAGTTGGTGTACAGTTCTCATGGTGTGAGACAGACATGGCTGAACAATTTTCAGGTAAACCCATCGTTATTTTTAATGTTTAGTCTTTATCGATCGGTATGTCAATACTAACTAAAATTCTTATTCATTGCAGATTAATAACTTAGCGTACCCTGAGATGGCTTTGAGTCAGCCGCAGATTACTAGAAGTCTGGAGGCCTATCTACTGTGGCTATTTGGCAAGGTGATGTTCACTGAGACTCACCAGGACACAATTACTGCACGCTGGATACCTGTGGCGCACGAGATTGCAGAGGCGCAGAGGGAGGAGGACATTGTGCCCCGGAGTTTCGGGTCTGCACTCTTAGCCGCTACTTACAGAGCGATGTGCAACGCGTGCGTGAAGAGCGAGAGGACATCTTCACTACATGGATGTCCACTTTTTCTGCACCTTTGGTCTTGGGAGAGGTTCCCTGTTGGTAGACCTGACGTGAATGCGCACATCCCCTTGGACTACACACTCATGGAGCATAACCTAGCCGAAGCGCCTACGTTTGGCAGCACATGGGCACAGTGAGAGGTAAACATTTATATCATTTAGTTGTGTTCGCTCGACTTACTTTGTTATTTTACGGTCAACTAACTAGTTTGTTTATGTACAGAGAAGATTCAGGGGAGTCCAAGTCAGGAATTGTTATAGAGCATTCACTGAGTGGCTCGATGCGCTTCAGGACCACCAGGTTATATGGGAGCCATACGGGGATGTCGCAAGGCAGAGTAGATTCCCTGGCGGGCTTTCTTACCTGTGCACGAGAGATCGGAGGTACTGCTTGACTACAGCTCGTATTGTGTTCGACGTCTCGGTGGAGCAGATGGCACAACATTGGATCATGAGACAGTTTGGAGGACGGCAGTTTTCTGTGCCTCCTACTCGACCTCAGCTCCCTTCCCACGTGCACAGGTAACTCTTCTAGATGAAACTATTTTTTTCTATTTTGTGTACGCATCCAGTTGTTTTTAATTGTTCTACACGTATATATGCTACAGGTTAAGTCGTTAAGGAGACAGACCAATTGCAACTTGGCTACAGAAGCTCCAACCATACATGGTAGAATGGGCGACTGCGACCGCGATTGAAAATCTATGGCTGGACAATGAGGCGTTTGTGCCTGCTGATTTTGATCACTACCTCCTGACATACAGACAATCCACTCGCACACGGTTACTTCCGACGCTACAGCCTGATCAGATGTAGCCAGCTAGTGTGATCGACATGTACCCACTACACGGTATTGGGGGGCCGCGGTACTTTGCGGTACGTACTAAATTTATGTGCCTCCATTGCATAATCTATGCCTTCATACAAATTTCTAACATTTTTCCCTTACTAAACAGGCTGAGCAGATAGCAGAGATTCAGCGTGATGTGAGTAGGTACAACCCGCCACCTGAGTGCAGGCCATGGTTCAGACGACTAGAGGAGAAGCTACGACGTGTGTACAGTGTGCTTACCTGTTCCGGTGTTGCCGATGTTGTGCCACGCCAGCCAGCTCCGCGTCCTCCGCGCCACTCTACACCCACTCCGGATGCACAGGTATCACCTTTCGCACACTACACACATCGACACGACCCGAGACCTCGTTTTACACCTCCTCAGCCTAGGAGCACACGACCTACGTTCGAGGTCGGTTCATCATCTCACCAGCCGGAGCATTTCGAGCCGGGTCCTTCTCAGCCAGTTCCTTCCCAGCCGGGTACTTCGTCGTGGGTCATGCCCCCTCATATGATGATGCAGCAGCCTGGTATGCATCAGTGGGGCATGCCACGTGATCAAGATTTCGGGCAACACCCTAGTATGTACGGTCAACCGTCTTATGCAGAGATGATTTGGAGCGAGGTTGCACCGCCTATGACTCAGCCAATGCTCGATCTCGGTTAGTATGTTTTATTTTTTCCCACATATTACGCTTGTTTATCAACATCACATACTAACATACTATCATCTGCAGGTGGAGGTGGTTCGGCATACAACTCTCCACGATTTGACCAGGAGAATCCGATGTACTATACGCCACCGCCCGTCACACAGCCTACGCAGGACGAGGACGAGGAGTCGCCGCTGCAAGGTAGTGGGACGCAGCCGCGACAGGATGACGTGGAGTTGACAGTGCCTCGTCAATTGAGGGTAGCTCACAGGTACGACAGATCAACGCCCGTCCAGCCCCCTCCTCGTCAGGCTCGGCCACGCAGGGGTCAGTGATATATTTGGGACATACTCGTACTTAGGTGTATGAGACATATCCGTATATCTATTTCTATGTGAGACATATTCATATTTATGTTTGTCTGTACGAGACATATTATAATCTATGTACGAGACATATTATTATCTATGTACGAGACATATTATAATTGATACGAAACATCCCACATTGAATCGATAAATTAATTTAACATACAACTAGAAATCTACGTTACAACTTCACTAATTCTAAATACTGGATAGAACAAATTAAGGTACAACTTCAAATTACGATACAACACAAGTAAAACAAAGACTCTACCTATCTCCCATCGATGCAGCCTGCACCATCCGCCGTGTTGCCACCCTTGCCCTTTGACGAAGATTCTGCCTTCTTGCCTTTGCCCTTGGACGAAACTTCTGCCTTCTTGCCATTACCCTTGCTCGATGCTTCAGCCTTCTTCTCCTTGCCCTTGCTCAGTGCTTCAGCACTCCTTTCCTTTGACGACGGCATGAAATCGTCGTCATCATCCCTGTCAACTACCCAGAGACAGGAACTACCGTAAAATTGACGGCCAGCTTCAGTTCGGTGGAACAGACTATTCGTAACTTTCCTGTCAAACTTATCTGCAAGTCTGAGCATTTCAGCACGAATTTGGAGCGGGGTCCTATACGGAAACCCATCACGGCATAGCTTCGTCCCAAGCAAAGCGAGATGACTCTCAGTGTGCAAAATTTCTTCAAATGAAACTACCCTCCCATCTACCTTCAAATTGCTCGAAAGCCTGACGAGATACTCGGATGCGGTATTGTGAAACCCGGACACACACTTCTCGCAAGGACCAATACACACCATGCTTGCGCTCAAGTGAGTATCATGCCTACCTTCGACTGGGTTTTATAGAACAACCGGTGGCGGGAAGAAATTGGACGGTGCCGGCATTTGGCGGGAAACGGTGGCGGGAACAATAGCGGGAGGTAATTGGGCGGGAAACGGTGGCGGGAAGAAATTGTGTGGGAAAAGGTGGCGGGAACAAATTTGGCGGGCAAAACTGCGACACATTGTGGCATAAGAGTAACCAGGCAAGGGGAAGGAGGAAGAGAAGAAAGGGGAGAAGAAAGATGCGCCTGCCGACGGTGGAGGGACTTTTGGCCCGCTCCTGGCCGAAAGCTGCTTTCGGCTCGCTCTGGGCCGAAACACGCGGGCCCCGCCTGCCGTGCGTGCAGAGTTGCTCAGAGCTGCATGCCGACACCCTACTTTCGGCCCCCTCCAGGCCGAAAGCCTACTTTCGGCTCGCTCCGGGCCGACGCCACTCTATTTTTCAAATTTCATTGCAGCGCGTACTATTACCCGAAATTACTATTAAAATTAATATGATTTAAAAAAAACTCTCACTTGCTCGCCCTTTTTTACCTCCAGACGGTCTTTTTCTATCTCGTCGACACAACGATATGACTTAGCTAACAGGAGGTGCAATTGCTAGCAGTGGTTAAGGCCATTCGCTCATGAGCGCGCGATACCCTCACGTGTAATAATAACTAGTGGTATTTTGCGCGTCGTCACGCCGCGCTTGTGTGATATTTTTATTCAATTTTGAATTGTCTAATTAAGTTTGTATTTTGGCATTAATGAGTATTTTTTATTTTTGGTGAGCATGTGGATATATTCTGTAGTACCTTTAATATTGTAGGAAGTTAAAATAACGAAATATATTTCTATCTTTGAAATAATATTTAATGTAAGTACATTGCTGGAGGCAGTGCATTTTTTTTTTTGAATTTGAATTCACAATTCGGGAAATTTCATTTATGTTGCATGTAAATATTGAATATTTTGAATTATGTAAATATGTTTTGTGTTCTGCCATAGATGGTTAGTGTTGTTTTTTTATGAGCATTTGTTATATAGTTTAGAGAATATCCAAATATATAGCAAATTGATTATTTAAATATGTTTGTTTGTTGCATGAATTTTTAAATGTAATTAAAGAAAATGTATCTAAGTTATGTAAAAATGGTGACCAATTTCCGGAGAGCGCACGGCGGCGGCCGAAAGCGGCGGCGGATGGCGAGGGCGGCCGCATCGATTCCGGCATGAATCGGGCCTCCCAGGACGCCGTCGTCGGTGAGGATGGAGAAGGCGGCGCGGCGGAGCACGCCGTGGCGTCGATCTGGATGGGGGAGGCCGGAGAGGCGAGGACGCGTCGCGGCGGCGCCGGCGACCTCCGGCCGCGCGCGAGCAGGAAGGGAGGGGGGGGGGAAATGGAGACGGTTTTGCGCGGAGGTCCTTGTGGTTTTTAGAATTTACAAAAATGGCTTTTTCTTCGTAATTTTGTGGGCTGCGGAGCAAATTGTCGGGAGCGAGGAGTGTTTTTGAAAATGGTGCGCGCGGGGTCGTGCTGCCGTCCGATCGCCGATCGGGATAACTTTTATATAGTTAGTAAGTTTTTTTAATGTAAAAATGGTGACCAATTTCCGGAGAGCGCACGACGGCGGCCGAAAGCGGCGGCGGATGGCGAGGGCGGCCGCATCGATTCCGGCATGAATCGGGCCTCCCGGCACGCCGTCGTCGGTGAGGGTGGAGAAGGCGGCGCGGCGGAGCACGCCGTGGCGTCGATCTGGATGGGGGAGGCCGGAGAGGCGAGGACGCGTCGCGGCAGCGCCGGCGACCTCTGGCCGCGCGCGAGGAGGAAGGGAGGGGGGGGGGGAAATGGAGACGGTTTTGCGCGGAGGTCCTTGTGGTTTTTAGAATTTACAAAAATGGCCTTTTCTTCGTAATTTTGTGGGCTGTGGAGCAAATTGTCGGGAGCGAGGAGTGTTTTTGAAAATGGTGCGCGCAGGGTCGTGCTGCCGTCCGATCGCCTCGGGATAACTTTTATGTAGTAAGTAAGTTTTTTTTTTGATAATCTTGGTATGCTATTTTTGTTTTGAATTACATGTTGGGAAATATGAATTTTTTGAAATTTGATAGTGGGTCCCACGCATAGAAATGTGTTAGGTATGAATATTTGATTTTTTTTGAAAATTTTGGTGGGTCCCACGGATGGAAATGTGTTAGATATGAATATTTGAATTTTTTGAAAATTTTGGTATATTTTTTATTTGAATTACAGTTTGGAAAACATGAATTTTTTCAATTTGTAGCATTTTCCTGTAATTGTTCAGAATCTGACAGTGGGGCCCACATGTCATTTTTTTCCTTTTTTTTCTTTTCTGGATATGGCGTCAGCGGTGACGTCAGCCGACGGCGGCCGCCGGCGCGGCCGAGCTCGCACGCCCAGCGGCCAGCGGCGCGCGCGCGGGCCTGAGAGCGCGCGGATCCGCGCGTCGCCGTCGTGGGGAGGCGATTGGGCGGCGACGTGGACCAAATGGTCACCGTAGCGGCCGGCGGCGAGGGAAAATACGGCGGCGGAAGCCGAGTGACGACGGCGAAGATTCCGCCGCGAGCGCGGCGTCCCAGCAAACGTCGCTCGGCGAGGATGGAGAGGGCGCCACGGCGGTGCTCCCCGTGGGCGTCGATCTGTGCGGAGAGGGGCGGAACGGCCGCGGCGAGCGTCGGCGGCGCCGGCGATTCCCGGCCGTGCGCGAGGAAGAAGGAGAGGAAGGGGGCCGTCTGGGCATTTTTTCAGGGGGGGTCCTTACGGTGTGTGGGATTTGCGTGTAGCTCCTTTTTCTCGCGAAACTGTGGACTGGGGTGCTATTTTTCGGCCGCGTGGGTTTTTTTTGGAAAATCATCAAGCGTGTCTGCTGGGGGACGTTGGATCGCCGGCAGACGGCACAGATCTCCGCACTGTTGTACTGTAGATTGCTACAGTATCTACAGTAACTCACGCGCGGAGAGGCCGCGAAACGGGACAACTTTGATATAGTTAGTAATTGTATCACATTCAAATGTGAAAGTTACGAGTGTGGAACTCTTGAGAGTTACTAGTTAAACAATATATTCCATACAGTTGCATATGTCATTTAATTATACAACCTTTTTGTGCACTTTTAATGTCTACTTGCACGGGCAGAAGAAGCTGATGTTTTGTGTAACGTTTAATATAAAGTGTACGGATTTCTTGCTCCCGGATTTCAGAGCTCCCTCTAGTTAAAAAATTAAAAATCCTATTTGTAAGTTTCACAAAAATCTAAAACAAATCATGCATGTTGTCAATGATATATTCTATAAATGATGCAAAATCTCTACTTGAAATACTTTATATGCTGATGTACATAAAAATGATAAATGTGTGGATCTAAATGCACACATTCAAATCTCTAAAATATACAAGATTTGATAATTTTTTATAGCTCAAAATATATTTCAAATTGAGATTTTGCACGTTTGTGAGATACATCATTGGCAACATGCAGGTTTTTTCAGTTTTTTTAAACTTAGAAATATGATTTTTGATTTTTTAACTAGAGTGAGCACTGGAGCTCGTGAGCAAAACATGTTTTCTATAATAGTAACCGTCATACTAATGATGATGACGATATAGTAATATCGGCAAAATAACTCTTATATAGTTGGTTGGGCCTCCAGGTGCATACATATAGATAAATAGCAAGTTTTTCTTTAAGTCATCGACTTGTTATCAGTCCAAGTATAGGTATTGTGTGATATATTCTCCCTCGATCCAACAACTTGGGGTAAATAAAAAGATAGTGAGCTTGTGTCCTCAACACCTGGTATAGTTTTCTTAAGGAACACACGGTATAGTTATCAATTATATTACCTCTATATATTAAGGACGCAACACACGGTATAGTTTAAATAACCCCTTTTTTCAAAAATTGTATACATGAAATATATGTGCGTCGACAAACAGGTTCCATTCCCGTGATCGGTTTCGAATTTTGTTCACTCTAGCTCCTTAATTTGTGATCCAAATTCGCAAAAATGTTCGACGAATTTTGTCAAATTCGTCACACTCAGTCACCCGTTTGAATTTTCCTTTCACGAGTAGATGCATATCACCCTTCCAAACAACTTTCATGTTTTAGCCTTTTTATTTTGACGGACATATAGATATGCACTTCTACGGTGCTCGCCTTTTTCCGCAATAAAACCCTCACGTTTTCTAAAAATCATAAATCGGCCCTACAGAATAAAACTTTTTGCATCAAAAATCTCCGCACGCCGCTTTTTGCGGAAAAGACCTCGCGTTTCCTACAAAACGCTCCTTACCTTTCCAACATTTTAGAAGTTTATATTTTTTCCCTCTTTACTCACAAATCACAATTTTCAACAATTTTCTTTTCCATATAAATGACAAAACATCCAAACCCCGCCTCCACGCGCGTCCCCCACGCCAACCGCGCGTCCCACATCGCCCTGGCGCCGGGCCGCCGTGGTCATCGCCGTCGTCGCCGTGGGAGGCCTGTCCACTGATGATGTCACTCCGACGTCACAATGGGCCCCACATTGCATATTTTTATTCTTTTCGTAGATATTTCCAGAAATTGATAAACTGCTGACAGATGGGTCCCACTTATTCAAACAATTTCCACAAAATGATTAATAATGCAAAATCAATATCTATAAATCTATGTAAAATCAATATCTATAAATCTATCCACCGGAAAAATATGTAAAAAAACATCAAAATGCTCGGGAAAAATGATAATTACTTATGCTCATGTTTTTAGCTAAGGGATTTTATTTCCCAACAAAATATGATGTGAGCTATTAATATATTGCATTAAAATAATAAGAATATTGCATATGTAGTTATTAAGAATTTATGCGGACATACTTCAAAGAAGAGAGAAATGACAATTTTCCAACTATGAAAGTTAAAAAATATCAGTTTTTTACCAAACTTTCGACAAAAATACAAATAATATACCAAAAATTGCACAAAAATGAAATCTTTACAACTAACACATTTCTATTCATGATTAAACAATTTTAAATAATTTCAATTAGAAGAACTAACATAACCTTTTTACTATTAATTATGGATCTTGTGGAAATGCAATTTTCTTTTAAAAAATAAAATAAAATACAACAACTACAAATGTTTAGATTTCATGTCACTTCATATTGTGACGTCAGAGCACACATAAATTTAGTTCTCAATTGAACCATTGCTATATCCATCTAATCTTACTACATTCATATGATCATTTGTTTTTGTTTATTTCACAAAGATTCATGTTTTTATGTTCTATACTTCTATCCCTTTTCAGTAACACTGACCATACACTCAGATAAATCTTTTTGTCCCCATCGCCGCACCACATTTACCTAGTTGTTTTCTTAGATTCACAAGATATTAGCATATGGTGATAATAGAAGTATTTTTTTTACTTTGATAAATAAATGCATATATATATGTAAAACTAATATTTTTAGATTTTAAAGTTGCTGTTTTATATTGGTTGTTACTTATTTTGATTCACGATACATGGATTCTTAGATTCACTGTTGGCATCTATCATAAACATGGTGGTACGGAATAACATATGTGATATGTGGATGACATCTCCAAACATATGCAAATATTATTTTTCTTATGTTTTTATATTTATGGTTTGCTTAAATAAAATACTAACCCCCCCAAAGCATAATTAAATCAAAATGCTATTCCGCAGCAACATTGCCAAAACTTTGCTCCTTAAAGTATTTTGTAGTTTATATAAATCAACATGATCCTAAGTTTGTGATTGCAATTGAAACTAGAATTACAATATCACCCATTGCATGTTGCAGACATGTTTCCTTCTCGAGAGCATACTTATTTATAATATTCATCTTTAGTCTGGCTACATCTGCCTACATTTTTTGTGCATGAACAATAACAACGAAATGTAGCTCTGGCCGCATCCTTTTTTCAGTCCTTATATTCTTTTCCTCATTTTTTGTTATCTCTTCCTTCATCATCTTGGTTGCATCATGTGGAAGCTCCAGTTCTCTTCTTCTAGCTTTCTTCCTTCACTGGCTTTGTTTTCTTCCTTGATTATAAAGCGTTGATCTTCTAACATGAGCATTTTACTTTCGACGAAAAACTTAAGCTTCATATGCATACCAAAGTAACACGCACAATCCTGGATTTTTGTTTGCACAATGTTTCCGATATCAACTTATGGTTTGCTTAATCGTCGATATGCCCCCTATGTTTGACAGTGTCTACCCCCCCCCCCCCCCCCCCCGGTCGTGTGCTGGAGTTCCCGAAGAAGGCGACATGAGTTAGAATTTATTACTTTCTACACCAAGTATGTTCAGTTATTAGTAATGAAAGATGTGCTTGATGAAAATAGAACCATAAGCTGTGTGGTACTTAGAGAGAGATAGAGAGAGAGCTTTCATTAGTTCTCTCCAAATTTTGGACGGGAAAAGCGTGAGAACTTGTGAGCTGACATAATATATCATAATGTTTATATATTTTAATCTAATACTGCCTATAAATTCAAATCTAAATCTCACTGAAAAAAGCATCTATATAAGTTAAGGAAAGGAAACCTCTGCAACTACCAATCCCACACCGATTCTAACTAACAAACCGTGTTGGACATGGAGACGATGATGATCCGGACGTCATATTCAGGGCAGGTCCGATCCGCCCAACCACTTACCTTAGGGCATCTCCAGCCATGCCCCCCAGGAGGCCTTTTTAGCGCCGGCGGTAGCAAAAAGTGCAGAAAAACACCCAGTCGTGCCCCCCCAGGAGCTCAAATAGCGCCGTTTTGCGCCGAATTAGCGTCGGCGCCCCCAGGCCAAACCCAAGCAGCTGGGTTCGGCCTGGGGGGCGATTGCATGCAGCAGGCCCACATGACAGCATCTCAACTCTCTCTCTCTCCTCTCTCTCCTCTCTCTCCTCTCTTTTGCCCAGACCCGCCCACGTGCAACCGAACTCCCTCTTCCTCTTCTCTTTCTCCCACCGTGCTCGCCTCTCGCCGCCGTTCTTCCCCTCGCCGCCGTGCCCTCGCGCCGCCGCCCCTCCGCCCAGCTCCGCCTCCGTGAGAACTGCGTTTTTTTCTGCTTCTCCTCGACCTCGCCACGCTCCACCTCGTCGGTGTTGCCTCGCGGCCATGGCGGACCTTCGCGTCCGAGGCCGGGGCTCGCGCTCGCGGCTCGCCGGTGAGGTTGACGGAGGAACTGGAGCGAGGCGAGGCCGCCGAGAGACAGGATGGGGCCGGAGAGCGTGTTGCGCATCACCTCGGGCGCCAGCGTCCCCGTGAGGTTGCCCACGGAAAGAGCATTGTCGCTCTTAATCATGTTTTGATGTTGATGATAATACAAAGTTTGCACCTAATAGTTTTATACAAGTTTGAACAGGTCTTACGAATGTTGTCATTGCATTCGTGCTGCGAATCTCTTCAAATTGATGGAAGATTGCCAGGGAGCGGTACTACCGCTGGGATAGGCGGTAGTACCGCCAACTCCCAGGCAATAGCTCTGCAGTGGCAGTACCGCTGCGGGTACCGCTGTTTTCGAGTTCTGGCCGCTTGAGCCCGCAGTTTCAGGCGTTCGGAGGCCTTGTCTGGTACCTCGAGCGGTTCCTAGGGCGGTACCACCTGGTACCGCGGACGTGGGATTCGCGAAGGACGAAGATGACCGCTGACTACTCGGGTTGATGCACTTGAAGATCCCAGTGGTACCACCGCTTGTTCCAGCGGTAGTACCGCTGGCGCTGGTTTCTGCCACTCAACGGCCAGATTGAAGGAAGGGGGTATTTAAACCCCTCCACCTACCTTGGGATATTTTGAGCTACTAGAATTGAATCCCCATTGTTGCAAAAGCTTCAAACTACTAGATCTCCCACTCCAACCACTCAATCGACTTGATACTTTGTGGAGTGCCATAGGAGGTCTAGATCTACATCTCCACCGAAGGAATTTCATTTCCCCCCACACTCTCCGTGTGGAACTTGCATCTTGGGTTGCTTGTAACCCTAGGTGCCTTTGTGAGTCTCGGAGGAAGTCTGAGGCATTGTTGGGAGGCTCCAACTCATTGTGGAGTTCCTCAACCTTTGTGTACCGGCTTGGTCAACGCCATCAAGGTGACCTCATAGTGGAAGAGCCAAACCCCCACGGGTAAAGCTCACGGAGAATAGAGTGAGCACATCCGTGCTATTAGAGCGCCTAGGTGGCTCCACACTCCTCCAACGTAGACGTACTTCCCTTGGGAAGGAACTTGGGGAAACATCTCCGTGTCTCCACTTTGCGGTTATTTCTATTCTTTACTTGTTGCTTCCGCTACGCTATTTACCTTGCTTGTATCACATAGGTTGCTATCATCTAGTGCACATCTAGTCAACCTTGTTATACTTTGCTCAAGCCCTAATTAATCGAAAAAGAATTAAAATTTGGTAGTCGCCTAATCACCCCCCCTCTAGTCGACATATCGATCTTCCAATTGGTATCAGAGCCTCGACTCTTATCTAAGGCTTCACCGCCTAAGAGAATATGTCGGACAACTTGGACCCAACCGCGTCGGTAACTAATGAACGCCTTGGTGAGGTTGTTAGTGATCTCAAGAGTGAGATGTCTAATCTCAATACCGAGATTACTACCAACCTCAACCTAAGCATGAAGGAATCGATGCGGGAGATGTTCAAGAAGTTTCTAGGGAAACCGGAACCTAATATTGATTTACCCCCCGCGGAAAAGGAGTCGGGGAAGGTAGATGTTCTTCCTTCTTCGGTCCTAGTCAATGTAGACGGAAAGGCAAAAGCCAATCCCGAAACAACGAATGCCGCGGAGGGTAACTCAATCCCAAGGAAGCCGGGGTGTATGCAAGTGTCCCACCGGGACAAGTGTATAACTCAATCCACCAACACGTCTCTCCGCCACACATCGCCAATATGGGCGCACCTCCTAAGCTTGATAAAAAAGACTTTCCTAATTGGCAATATGCTATGCGATCACACATGTCTAGTTGTTGTGTTTTCTTGATTGACATTTTAGAGCAAGGCTTCTATCGTCAAGACCCACTCAACATGACTTCAACGGAGAAGGCCAATCATCAACTCAATGCCACTCATATCCGGATGTGCAAGACGGCAAAGCAATGTTGGGATAAACTCCATAACTTGTTCTTGGGAAATGAAAGCATTCAACTTTCCAAGTATGAAGCGGTTCAAGACGAAGCCGATGAGTTCGTGATGAATGAGGATGAGACACCCGAAGATCTCTATCGAAGGCTCACCGCTCTTTCCATCACCTTGAATGATTTTGGCTTCGAGAAGTTTGAATATAATTGGATCAAGCGCAAGTTTCTCAAGGCAATCACTCCCTCAAATCAAGGCTTGGCTCAAACCATTCGATCAAGACCGGACTTCTCAACACTTGATTCCAACACCGTGCTCAACGAGTTTGTATCCATTGGAATGGTGGTCAAGAGCTCCATTCATGCTCATGCTCGGCAAAGAGGACTTGCGGGACACTCTCCAAATGTTGCTTTGAAGTCCACGGCCATCACTAGTGAAGAAGAGTATGAACATGGAGTTGAAGAGGAGGATTCGAGGACGTCAAGCAAGATATTATGAGCACATGGCCCTTGCTTCAAGAGCCTTTTGGGGCAACCGTTCCAAGAGATCTTCATCAAGACCTTTTGCTAAGAAGAACTTCGTTGCAAGACCAAGAGGAGACCGTCCAAAGACTTGCTATAATTGTAGTAATCTCAATCACTACATTGCCGATTGTCCTTGGGAGAATCGAGAGGACCACAATGGCAAGCTTGTGAGAAAAGACAAGTCCAAGGGCAACGGCAACAAGAACTACGTGAAGAAGAGGGTTCCAATGCCTTGTGTGTTCAAGATAGAAAAGTTTTGGAAGAATACATGTCCGGTGATGAAGATGAAGATGAAGTTGGCTACCGCTCGCATTGCCATAGCTACACCTTCCTCTACACCGTCATCCCTATTTGAATCCCCCAATGAAATGAGTCCATTCCCTACACATGTCTCATGGCAAAAGCCACCTCGGTAACTCCTTCTACCAAACCTATTACCTCTACACCTCCTTCCTTATTGGATTGTGTAGAGAATGTTGTGAAGGAGCCCCAAAGTCCAAATGAGGTGGACTTGTGGCTAGCTAATCTTAAGGGAGAAGATAAAGTGAATGTTGATGCTCTTTTGGAGCAACTTGAGGAAACTAACTCTCTTGTAGATCAAAAGGAGGAGATCATTTCGGGCATGGCAAACCGTGAGGTTGACTATGCTAATGAGATAGCGGATTTCTCTATCGCTCTTGAAAAGAGCAAACTCGTAGAAGGTCTCTTGAGGAGGCCCTATCTAATTCCGAGGAATCCTATGCTATTGACATGTCTAGAGTTAAAAAGGATCATGAACATGCTCTTGCTACTTCTAAAGTCTATAAGAATGAGAAGCTTGAGCTAGGCATTGAACATGCTAGACTTGAGAAGGAAAACAAGAGACTTGATGAGGAACTCAAAACCCTCAAAGAGTCTTTTGCCAAACTTGAGAAGTCTCATGATCAATTCCTAGGTCAACAAGTGAAAGAAGTTATTGCATCCACATCAAATGAAATTGTTGCTAAATCTATTATTTGTTGTGAGCATGCTAATTTTGTGAAGAGAATGCTAGTTGAAATCTCAACTTGAGAAGGGCATTTGGCTTGTGCCCAAGGAGAAAAGAATCTCAATGACCTTTTGAGTAATCAAAAGGATCAAATTGGAAAGAAGGACTTGGTTTCTCTACCAAGTCAAAGAAGAAGAACAACAAGAAGAAGAAGCCTTCTCCCTCTTCAAAAGCTATTATCTTTGTGAAGGAGGGGGAGTTGGCTAAAGAGAAGGAGACCAACACCGTTGTGGGTTGAGGTCACAAGGGACCTTCCTACCCATAATGACTTTGCCGGCAAATATAACCCATCTTATGTTCTTATGAAATCTAAGATGGTCATGTTTATGCTAAATATGTTGGCACTTCTTATGGTGATGATTATCATTGGACTATTTGGGTTCCAAAGACCCTTGTGACTAACAAGAAAGGACCCATCGAAAAATGGGTACCTAAATCGAAGTCTTGATTCCTTGTAGGGTGTGGCGTCCGGTGCGGGTCGATGGACGGTGGATAGTGGCGCATCCCAACACATGACCGGACGCATTGACTTGGTGGATGATATTGAACCTCCTCTACCTCAATATTCACGAGTCAAAATTGGTGACAACCGCGAGCTTAAGGTATTGGGACGAGGCAAGGTCGTTGTTGCTAGAGAGGTCTCTATCAAGAATGTACTTGTCGTTGAGTCCCTTGGCTACAACTTACTCTCCGTCTATCAACTTACTAAAAGTGGTTATGGGTGTTACTTTGATGACGAGAGTGTGATCATCACCGTGAAGGGATCTCTTAAAGTAGTCTTTGTTGGACATGTCGAGTACGGCATGTATGTGCTTGATTTCTCGAAAGAGAGCATGTCGGCCGCGACTTGTCTAATGGCTAAAGTTGATGTGGGTTGGCTTTGGCATCGCCGACTAGCCCACACCAATATGAGAACACTCCATGATCTTCAAAGTGGTGATCACATTCTTGGACTAACCGATATTAAGTTTTCCAAAGATCGTGTGTGTAGATCATGCGTTCTAGGAAAGCAACATGGAGAAGCCCATCCATCAAAGACGAAGATTACCACCGACAAGATTCTTGAGCTCATTCATTTGGACCTATTTGGTCCATTATCTTATGATAGTCTTGGTGGGAAGAAGTATTGCTTGGTGATTGTTGATGACTATTCAAGATACACATGGGTCTATTTCTTCAAGAAAAGAGTGAGACTCAACAAAGAGTCATTGACTTCATCAACATGGCTCAACGCCAATATCAAGAGAAGATCATGACAATTCGAAGTGACAATGGGTCCGAATTCAAGAACTACACCGTGGAGGGGTTTCTTAGTGAAGAGGGATTGCTCATCAATATTCCACTCCATACACCCCTCAACAAAATGGTGTTGCGGAGAGGAAGAACCGGACTCTTATGGATGCGGCTAGGACCATGATTGCGGAGTATGCTTCTCCGTTAAACTTTTGGGCCGAAGCCATCTCCACCGCTTGTCATGCAACAAATCGGTTATATCTCCGCAAGCTATTGAACAAGACCCCATATGAGATTCTTCTTGGGAAGAAACCGGATCTTTCTTATTTTCGTGTCTTTGGATGCAAGTGCTTCATTCGCAAGAAAGGTAACCGGTTATCTAAGTTTGAGACTAGATCTATAGAGGGCATCTTTGTTGGTTACTCCACAAACTCTCACGGCTATAGAGTCTACAACAAGACCACCGGTCAAGTTGAAGAATCTAGTGACGTGAAGTTTGATGAGGATAATGGCTCCCAAGTGGGGCAAGTTGATCCTAATGTTGTAGGTGATGTACCTATGGAGCTCGCTCTAAGAAGGATGGCAATTGGGGACATTCGTCCCATTGAAGAGGATCCTCCTCAAGTTCAAGATCCTCCTCGAGCTCCTCCTCAAGTCATACCATCACCAACTCAAGATCCTCCCCGTAACCAAGAACAAACTCCGAGCCCTCAAACAAGTGAGCAAGGTCAAGAACAAGATCAACCTAGTGGTTCCTCTCCACAACTTGATGTTCAAGACCAAGCTCTAGATGGTGCACACGACAATGATCAAGAACAAGATCAAGTGGTCCACATCAAGATCAAGCTCAAGATCAAAACAATGCACATGACTCCGATGATGAAGGAAATGATCAAGTCATCTCTCAAGAAACTTCGGAGGAGACCAAGAAGAGAAGAGAATTGCGAAGAGAGCAAAAATTAACTCGCTTAGAGCATACATTGGACAAAGTTCTTGGAGGTGTCCAAAGCAAGGTCGTCACAAGAAACAATTGGCAAGCTTTAGCACCAACCATGCTTTTGTGTCCTTCATCGAGCCCAAGAAGGTGTATGAAGCTCTTGAAGATCATGATTGGATTGATGCCATGCATGAAGAACTCAATAACTTCAAGCGCAACAAGGTGTGGAAGTTGGTGCCAAGGCCAAATGGGTGCAAGAACGTCATCGGCACCAAGTGGGTCTTCAAGAACAAGCAAGATTCGAACGGCATTGTCATTCGAAACAAGGCAAGATTGGTGGCACAAGGCTACTCTCAAGTCGAAGGTGTTGACTTCGGTGAAACCTATGCCCCCGTTGCTCGTCTTGAATCTATTCGCATCTTGCTTGCATATGCATCTCATCATAACTTTAAATTGCAACAAATGGATGTTAAAAGTGCTTTCCTTAATGGTCCTATTAATGAGTTGGTATATGTTAAGCAACCTCCCGGGTTTGAGGATCCCAACCATCCGGACCATGTTTACAAGCTCGACAAGGCGCTCTATGGCCTTAAACAAGCCCCACGTGCGTGGTATGAGCACCTTCGAGAGTTTCTTGTAGACCGTGGATTCCAAGTTGGTGTTATTGACCCCACCCTCTTTACCAAGAAGGTGGGTGGCAATCTTTTCATATGCCAACTCTATGTAGATGACATCATTTTTGGTTCTACTAACAATGCTTTCAATGATGAGTTTGCAAAGCTAATGACAAGCAAATTTGAGATGTCCATGATGGGGGAGTTGAAGTACTTCCTAGGATTTGAAGTGAAGCAATATAGGGAAGGTACCTTCATCAATCAAGCCAAATATACCCAAGACATGCTCAAGAGGTTCACGATGACGGAGCTCAAACCTTACAAGACACCCATGTCCACCTCCGTCGACCTCCACACCGACACCGAGGGTAACGATGTCGATCAAAAACTCTATCGCTCGATGATTGGCTCTTTGCTTTATCTTTGTGCATCTAGACCGGATATTATGTTTAGTGTGGGTAAGTGTGCAAGGTATCAAGCGGCTCCCAAAGAGAGCCACTTAGTGGCGGTTAAGCGCATCTTTCGATATTTGCTTCATACCCCAAACTTTGGTCTTTGGTATCCCAAGGGTTCAAGCTTTCATCTCATGGGTACTCGGATGCGGATTATGCCGGAGAGAAGAAGGATAGGAAGTCTACATCCGGGAGTTGTCAATTTCTTGGCCGCTCCTTGGTGTGTTGGTCTTCCAAGAAGCAAAATTGTGTTGCTCTCTCCACCACCGAAGCCGAGTACATCTCCGCCGCAAGTTGTTGTGCTCAACTCTTATGGATGGTGCAAACTATGAAGGATTATGGTATTATCTTCTCCAAGGTGCCCTCTTTGCGATAATGAGAGTGCTATCAAGATCGCCCACAACCCCGTGCAACATGCCAAGACGAAGCATATTGAAGTTCGTCATCATTTCATCCGGGAGCATGTGGAGAGGGGCAACATTGACCTTTCTTTTGTAGGAACCAAGGATCAACTTGCGGATATATTCACCAAGGCCCTTGATGAACCAAGATTTCGAGAGTTGAGGAATGAACTAAATGTCATTGATGCGAGCAACTTTGCTTGACCGCCTTGCACAAGTACCCATAGTAGACATCGTAACTAGTTTAGATGCATGCATGGACATAGGGGGAGTGTAGCTCAACTCATGAGTCAACACTACTTCTATTATGCGCACATAGACAATTCGTGCTTCATTTGGTCACTCCGGTGACAATTTGTGCTTAAACGATGAGTATTGGCCTTGAACCCAAGATATATCTTCGCGGTTTTGGGTTGATAATTGCTCATACATGGTGGCCTAGGCCACCGCCCTCCTCCTTATGAGGAGTTGACTTCATTTGATCTTATTTGGGTTTTCTAGACCTTTGCTTTCTCTTGTGGAAAACATTCAACCTTTGGCTTTTCCTTTTTGTATCTTGCAAAGTTGAATGTCTCCCACCCCTATCGGTTTGTGATCTATCCTAAGCCAAAAATCTTATCTCAAAAGACTTTTCTTTCTAAAAATGCTTTTGGTTTCATGCTCTTGGCGCTCGAAAGTCGGACCCGGCGACATGGCATTGTGTTCGCCCTCTTGGACTTACACAGCGTGCCCCCAGGCGCCGGTACTGGCATCCCACTTCATAGTTATTCACCTTACCATGATGCGAAAGCATTTTGATCGGGCGAATAACCGAGCTGTGGGCTGCGCAGAAACCGGCTGGCGGTACTACCGCTGGGTTAAGCGGTAGTACCGCTGGCGCGGTTCTGGCGAGTTTAAGGCTCGGGAGGGCACGGGGAAGAAGTCAAACTGCTTCTTTTCCCCACACCCTCCCACTGCCACTCCTCAGATCCGCCGCCGCCGACCATCTCCGCCGCCGGGACGGAGCCCTCCGGCCTCAGGGACCTCCCTCCCTTGCTCCGGGACGCTCCGGCACCTCCCCTCACCCTTGACCCTCGCCATGAACACCGGTATGCTTCTCCCTCTCTCTCTCCTCTAGTTGATGGAGGAAGATGATTGGATGGTGAAATCTTGTGTTCTTGACGAATTGGTTTGGTAGAGATGCAATTTAGGGAACCTAGAACCTTGTGTAGAAGTTTTGTGATGAATCTTTGGCTAGTTTTGTAGTTCTCCATCTAGATTTGTTGGAATCACCTCGGGATGATGTTATTGTTCTTCCTCGAATTGTCTCATCATACTTAGTGATTCCACCCCTCCTAGTTGTTGTACTCACCTCTAGACTTCGTTTTCTCCAATTTTTATACACTTGTGCTCTTGGTTCCCAAATCATGAAATTGATATGCATTACTTATCCCCATGCTTTCCTACCCATTGCTACTCACAGGTGATGGTTCGAGAGGTCCTCGTCGTCGGGCTTACAAGAAAGCTAGAGAAGACGAGGCTGTTGATGAGATTGAAGAAGAACTCCATCCATCGGGGCCAAGCAAACCGAAGAAGAAAGTTGCAAAGAAACCGGCCTCCAAGGAACTCTCCGCAAGCAAGATGCCTGAACCTCAATTCCTTGACACAAGGAAGAGGGATGCCTACTCCACTGACCGGGCAAACCTGCTTCCCAAGTATCGTGGCAATGATCCCTATTTTCACAATGTCTTTCAAGCCCAATGCTACTCAGAGATCCTTCATCGGAAGGCAGAAAAGAATGGTGCCTCAACGTTGGATTGACATTGATCACATGACGAGGCACCCAGACTATTTTGGAGAAGCCATGGCCATGTGTCAAGAGTTTGGGCTCATTCCCTTATGCAACTTAAGCAAGATTATGATGAAGCGCTTGTTGTCAATTCCTTGCCACCGTTCACTTTGGGACCGAAGTGGAGGAACCATATCTCACTTGGATGACAAAGGACCAACAAATTTCTGAGAATTGGGCTGCCATTACTGCTATGCTTGGTTTTGAAAATCATGGAACTCAAACAATTCTTCCCTCTCACTTGTCAAGCACTTGGTTCCGTGTTCATGAAGCCACAAGACCCGTGGAGAATGAGTCGCTTCGTCCTCTCTATTTTTGGAAGAAGTTCACCGTTGGGAAATCGGAGGGGCTCTATCCTCCCTATGATATCATGCATCGCATCTACCGCATGGTCCTCAACCCCAAGGTTGGCAACTTGGATGAAATCCATGGCTATCTCCGCACCTTGATGGTTATGACTCATCAATTCAAGACTCAAGGGAAGAAGATTGACATTGCGGATTTTATTTGGAATGAGCTCTACAATGTTGTCCTCAACAAGAAGAATGCGTGTCATGGTCCAATCATTATGAAGATCATCTTGTGGGCTTGGCATCTCCGTTTCCCGAATCAAGATGTTAGTAACCCCAATTCTTGGATTGAACACAAGCCCAAGCGTCTCCTCATCAAGGATCATACCGAGAAGCAGGACAAGACTGCTGCAACTGCTGAAACTGCTGCTGGCCCCTCACGGGCTCCTAGGATGGAAGGTGGTTTTGCTTGGATGGCCAAGCAAATGAAGAAGATTTTCTGTTTCCAAGGCTGTGGAGACTCGCACTTGGCAAAATCATTATGAAGACAAGAAGGCACGTCAACGCGACATTCAACGTCGCCGTGATCAAGGCGAAGATGTGCTTTCGGGTTCGGAGAAGAACATCACTTCTTGAGCAAGTGGCAAGCAAAGGATGAAGAAGGCAACGTCATCACTTGGTCAGATTATGAAGGCGAAGAAGAAGTCTCCTCTCGTCGCCGCCTCGCCCCGGAAGCAACGACAACCTCTCCGACTAACCATTGGGACGTTAGCATCGATTTCTCCCTTTTTGGTGTCTTGATGCCAAAGGGGGAGAGATATCTATTAGGACTCTCGGGGATTTGCATGGGTTAAGTTACAAGCTTTGGTATTCTCTTTGTTTCTTATAAGCTTGTGAACTTTGTTTATTATCACTTCAAGTACCTCGTTATGCATGGTGTAAGACATGTTTAAACTTCGTTTGTTGGTATTGAACTTCCTATGTTAGTTGCAAGATTTGTACTTTTATGCTATATACTCTATCTTGCATGGCTTGAAAAATCTAGGGGGAGTGTTGATCCTATTTGATGTGCATTTTTGGATGTTCAAAGACTACTCTTGAGTAGTGCACATATCTAGGGGAGCTCCGTCTAAATTTTTCGAACCATTTGTAGCAAATCATTGTATTGTCATCAATCATCAAAAAGGGGGAGATTGAAAGAGCATTGTCGCTCTTAATCATGTTTTGATGTTGATGATAATACAAAGTTTGCACCTAACAGTTTTATACAAGTTTGAACAGGTCTTACGAATGTTGTCATTGCATTCGCGCTGCGAATCTCTTCAAATTGATGGAAGATTGTCAGGGAGCGGTACTACCGCTAGGATAGGCGGTAGTACCGCCAGCTCCCAGGCAATAGCTCTGCAGTGGCAGTACCGCTGCGGGTACCGCTGTTTTCGAATTCTGGCCGCTTGAGCGGTACCTCCAGCGGTACCGCCAGCGGTACTTGCCGGTACCGCTGATGCGGAAGGGCTGGTTCTGGTACCGCAGTTTCAGGCGTTCGGAGGCCTTGTCCGGTACCTCGAGCGGTACCTAGGGCGGTACCACCTGGTACCGCGGACGTGGGATTCGCGAAGGACGAAGATGACCGTTTACTGCTCGGGTTGCTGCACTGAAGATCCCAGCGGTACCACCGCTTGTTCCAGCGGTAGTACCGCTGGCGCTGGTTTCTGCCACTCAACGGCCAGATTGAAGGAAGGGGGTATTTAAACCCCTCCACCTACCTTGGGATATTTTGAGCTACTAGAATTGAATCCCCATTGTTGCAAAAGCTTCAAACTACTAGATCTCCCACTCCAACCACTCAATCGACTTGATACTTTGTGGAGTGCCATAGGAGGTCTAGATCTACATCTCCACCGAAGGAATTTCATTTCCCCCCACACTCTCCGTGTGGAACTTGCATCTTGGGTTGCTTGTAACCCTAGGTGCCTTTGTGAGTCTCGGAGGAAGTCTGAGGCATTGTTGGGAGGCTCCAACTCATTGTGGAGTTCCTCAACCTTTGTGTACCGGCTTGGTCAACGCCATCAAGGTGACCTCATAGTGGAAGAGCCAAACCCCCACGGGTAAAGCTCACGGAGAATAGAGTGAGCACATCCGTGCTATTGGAGCGCCTAGGTGGCTCCACACTCCTCCAACGTAGACGTACTTCCCTTGGGAAGGAACTACGGGAAACATCTCCGTGTCTCCACTTTGCGGTTATTTCTATTCTTTACTTGTTGCTTCCGCTACGCTATTTACCTTGCTTGTATCACATAGGTTGCTATCATCTAGTGCACATCTAGTCAACCTTGTTATACTTTGCTCAAGCCCTAATTAATCGAAAAAGAATTAAAATTTGGTAGTCGCCTAATCACCCCCTCTAGTCGACATATCGATCTTTCACCCACCCCGGGCCACGGCTTGGGGGTGCAGGGGTCGTCGGTGGTGTCCCATCCGAGGGATTTGGCGGCGTTGAGGGACGCGAGGAGGACGGCTACGACTAGGAGGAGGCTGCCGCGCAGTGGAGACGGTGGGGGACTCCTGGCTCGCGGCCGAGGCCGGGGCGCTCGCCGTGGAACCGTGACCGCCGCGTCCTCTGCGACCGGGCGGTGCTCGTCGCGCTCGCCGTGGAGCCGTGACCGCCGCGTCCTCTGCTTGTGTCCGAACAGGAACAACCGCCGTCCCCCTCGACCCCGAACAGGAACAGCCAGGGCGTGGTCGCCGCGCGCGGGCCCTCACGGCGGAGGCGCAGCAGCTGCGGCGCGACGGTGAGGTCCCTCCACCGCCGACACGCGCAGCGCGCCGCCAGGAGCGAGGCCAGCGGCAGCCGGCTCAGCACCATCTCTAGCACGTCGTCGAATCTTCCCCGCCGCGGGGAGCTCCCAGATGCCGTCGTGTTCCTGGCGCCGGAGATCGCCGTCTGGCGCCTTCTTCATTTTTTTTTGACTTCATCATCTTGGTGTCTTGGGGTGGGGTGGGATTGGGAAAATCACAACCCAACGTCCTCGTTTGCGCCGGCGCCTCCAAGGCCGTCCAAAGAGAGCAACACCGTCAGAAGTCACCGCTCGAATTCCGCGTGTTCGCCGCCGCGAGCCGTCCAAACAGGGACACGCCGAGAGCGAGACCGGGACGAAAATCCACGTGGACCCGAGGCCGCCAGCAGGCGGCAATCTCCGCCGTCCGCGCCGCCCAGCTGGACCTGATCGCCGCCGTCCGCCTCCGCGCGCCGCTGGCGGAGTCCCCGAAGCCGATACGTGACGGAATTTATTATTTTAGGCCGCACAGCCCCCATCTCGACGGACTCGACTCTACCCCCGCTCCCCTCTCGGGATATCCGCCCGCCCGCGCTCGCTCCACTCTCCTCCGGCACCACGCCGCCGCCGCCGCCGCCGCAAGATCCAAGCCCGGCCGCGCCAGGCCCGTCCGTCACTCTCGAAGTGCGTCGGCCAGTCCGCCGAGGCTACAAACGAGGTGCGCTTCCTACTCCGCTATCTATTTATGCCATCCCCTCCCAGCCATTCCACTGTCGCGCCCCAGATCCGCCGCCCGATCCGCCTCCGCTCCCGGAGGTGAGACCGGCCGCCCGCCGCCGCCGCCCTTGGTCTGCTACTGCTTTGTTTTCCTTCCGCGCGCGATGGGCTGGGGTGGTTCGTCCGCGACGTTGGCTCTCGGGAAGGGTTTAAGGGGTACTATGCTCTGCTGCGCTGGGCTTTGGTTGGGGTTAGCGTGCTCTGTTGTTGAGACTCGGCCGAGCTTGGGGATTGATTGCTCGGAGCTCGCGGTGGCGTGCTTGGGTAGTGCCTGCCTGTAGACAGGAGAATGCTGAAATGTGGCTCGTGTATACTGTATCTCCGCGTGCGCGGTAGTGATCATCGGCTGTTCGAAGGTGCCCTGTGCTGTGCGTGCAGGGCATTGGCTTTCTCGGGCTGGGTCCCCTGTGCCTTCTGTTATACGTGCTAAGTGCAAGCTGCCTGTGGCGTTACACCATGGCTGTGCAGTAGACGAGTAGTGTGCTGGCAGTTTGTCGGTCGGTGCGTGTTTGCCTTTCGTGTCAATGCTAGGTACTGTGATTTTGCGCGGTGAATGGTAGGTGCATGTTATTAGTTTCCTGTTGGGAGCGTGTTGATGCTACCTACTGTGGTGTTGCACCGAGAATCGTATCTCTTTTGGTAATGAAGTGTGGGTTGCCTGTTTCATTGGAGAATTGCATTTCTTACCTATTTTTAGTCCTAGAGCATCTTGGTTGTTTAAACTTACTGAGAGGTCGTTAATCAATCTATTAAGTTCTTGTTGCATGTCTCTATCTTTATGAACTGACGATTCCTATGCGTATGCATCTGTCAGGTTTCCAAACCTGGGGTTTACACACTCGGTTTATGGCACTGTGCATTTGAAGAACACTGCAACTCTGCTTTCTGTCCAAAGGGAGGGCAATGGGATCTACACATCTGCCCATTGTTGGATTCAATGCCTCCACGACACCATCGCTATCCACTCTTCGCCAGATAAATTCAGCTGGTGCTGCATTCCAATCTTCTTCCCCTTCAAGGTCATCCAAGAAGAAAAGTGGCCGCGTTAAGTCAATAAGGGATGATGGAGATGGAAGCGTGTCAGACCCTGCAGGTCATGGCCAGTCTATTCGCAAAGGTACCCGAGGACCATCTCCTTTATATTTTGTGGTCAACCTCAGACTTGCATAGATTATTTTCTTGATTGAGAGCATGTTTGTTTTGGTGTAAGATATCTCGATACCGTATCACAAAATGATAGTTAAGAACAAATCGCTGCAGCAATCTGTTTTGCTAGATCCGAGCCGCATTAGATTTTCTTATGCCTGAGTAGACACCCTGAGCCATCCGGTGTCTGTGCATTGAGATTCGCGCAGGGATTGGGGAAATCAAGAATGATCAAAAGGCTAGCACCATCGATTTAGACACAATAAAATCTCTGTCAACTTAGGTGTAGGTGGACTCTATTTTTTATATTCAATTTGATGTTTTCTTAAGGGAAAGGGACACAAAATACATGTATGTGGCTGTTTAAGTACGTATGACCGGATGTTTTGATTATATAATAGTTCTGAAAAAGGATGCCTAGAAAGATTTCTGATAAATGTAGTTGAAAAAATATAAATAACATTCCAAAAGTTGGCAAACCGTTGCTTCTTCTTAGCTGTTGTGTAGGCTTGCTCAGTTTCCAATGCATATTTGGATGTAGGTCTCGCTGGCATCATCGACCTCCCAAAGGAGGGCGCATCAGCTCCGGAAGTGGACATTTCACAGTAAGTACTTCAGCACACTTACATTGTAGCTTAGTTCTCTTGAAAGAACGGGGAAAAAATTTATAACACATTTATAGTTCCTAGATTTCACTTGTCTTATTATCGGTACGCTTAAATGTTGAAGTCGTAAATTCGTTATTTGCATAGATTTACACTTCTATACATCATAGTTATACACTATGCACCTGCTGCGAGTTCCAAAAATTGAACCATTGTCATGTGGTGCACTGCAATCTGTAAGGTCTACAACCTCGTTACACTGACCATGGTAATGATATTGCTCTTTCTTTTCTAGTGGTTCTGAAGACCACAGGGGCTCCTACCAAATGAATGGGATACTGAATGAATCATATAACGGGAAGCACGCCTCTCTATCTAAGGTGGTTGAATTTTGTATGGCATTGGGTGGAAAAACACCAATTCACAGTGTGTTAGTTGCCAACAATGGAATGGCAGCAGCCAAGTTCATGCGGAGTGTCCGGACATGGGCTAACGATACATTTGGGTCAGAGAAGGCGATTCAGTTGATAGCTATGGCAACTCCGGAAGACATGAGAATAAATGCAGAGCACATTAGAATAGCTGATCAGTTTGTTGAAGTACCTGGTGGAACAAACAATAACAACTATGCAAATGTCCAACTCATAGTGGAGGTCAGTGTTGATCAGCCCTTGATGTGCAATTTATGCACGAGCTCCTCTTTGTTCTCTGGCATGACATGGCAACTTCACTTTTGTAGATAGCAGAGAGAACAGGTGTTTCTGCCGTTTGGCCTGGTTGGGGCCATGCATCTGAGAATCCTGAACTTCCAGATGCACTAACGGCAAAAGGAATTGTTTTTCTTGGGCCACCAGCATCATCAATGAACGCACTAGGTGACAAGGTTGGTTCAGCTCTCATTGCTCAAGCAGCAGGGGTTCCGACTCTTGCTTGGAGTGGATCACATGTAAGCCTCACATTCTCTCTGATAACTCATCGCTTGATATTTGTGGTGGATGCATCTTGTAACCTAATGGCACTTTATTATAGGTGGAAATTCGATTAGAACTTTGTTTGGACTCGATACCCGAGGAGATGTATAGGAAAGCTTGTGTTACTACCGCGGATGAAGCAGTTGCAAGTTGTCAGATGATTGGCTATCCTGCCATGATCAAGGCATCCTGGGGTGGCGGTGGTAAAGGGATTAGAAAGGTACATTATCCATTTGATTGAACTGTACCCAAGAGGTGTGGGCTGTGATATTCTGTGCGCAGTTTTAGCGCTAACCTTTTTAACATCTTAACTTGATATCTCTTGCAGGTTAATAATGATGATGAGGTTAAAGCACTCTTTAAGCAAGTACAAGGTGAAGTTCCTGGCTCCCCAATATTTATCATGAGACTTGCATCTCAGGTTAGACTTCTCTGAAATTTCTATTTTCCAAGCATGCCGTTTCTGAGTTGTATATTGTACGTATGGAAGCTTCCTTTGCTCATCCTTGCAGGCTAGAATTGTAGTCTGTAATCTGTAACATGGTAATTTTCATTTTAATCCCTCTCCCCTTTCCTTTTGTAGAGTCGACATCTTGAAGTCCAGCTGCTTTGTGATCAATATGGCAATGTAGCAGCACTTCACAGTCGTGATTGCAGTGTGCAACGACGACACCAAAAGGTATGCTGCTCCAGAGTGAAACCATCGCTTTTATTACAGATCACCTGTAGTTTTGATCAAATGGTTCAACTGTCTCCATTTTTTTTTGTTTATAACAGATTATTGAGGAAGGACCAGTTACTGTTGCTCCTCGTGAGACAGTAAAAGAGCTAGAGCAAGCAGCAAGGAGGCTTGCTAAGGCTGTGGGTTATGTTGGTGCTGCCACTGTTGAGTATCTCTACAGCATGGAGACTGGTGAATACTATTTTCTGGAGCTTAATCCACGGTTGCAGGTTTGTTCTTTTGAACACTCTTCAGGACTTCTATTTTGTTAGCAGTCGTTTACATTGTTAAATGGTCTACATTCAGGTTGAGCACCCAGTCACTGAGTGGATAGCTGAAGTAAATTTGCCTGCAGCTCAAGTTGCAGTTGGAATGGGTATACCCCTTTGGCAGGTTCCAGGTAATAATAATATCATTATAAAATATTTATTTTCTGTCCCATGTTATTTCTCTGTCTAACTATCTCCTTATTCAGAGATCAGGCGTTTCTACGGAATGGACAATGGAGGAGGCTACGATATTTGGAGGAAAACAGCAGCTCTTGCTACTCCATTCAACTTTGATGAAGTAGATTCTCAATGGCCGAAGGGTCATTGTGTAGCAGTTAGGATAACTAGTGAGAATCCAGATGATGGATTCAAGCCTACTGGTGGAAAAGTAAAGGTGGGATTTCCTAATGTGATATCTATGTTTCAATTACACTAGGGTAAGTAAACTGACCTGATCTTGACTTTTTCGTATATTTCAGGAGATAAGCTTTAAAAGTAAGCCGAATGTCTGGGGATATTTCTCAGTTAAGGTAAGCTGTTCATAGCTCTTTCGCAGTGTCATGTTGTTTTTAGTTCTGCAGAAAATTAGTCTGCAAGATGTTTTATTCGAATTGGTATTCTCATTTGGGTTTTGACCAAGTATTGATCCAATCAACAAATGTTTTTTTCTCCCCTTCATCTGTTTTCAGTCTGGTGGAGGCATTCATGAATTTGCGGATTCTCAGTTTGGTATGTTAAATTTGACCCGGTGCATATTCCTCTTTGCTATACGAAGTGATCCTTACACTGGAAATTTCTCCTTCCATTACAGGACATGTTTTTGCCTATGGAGTGACTAGATCAGCAGCAATAACCAACATGTCTCTTGCATTAAAAGAGATTCAAATTCGTGGAGAAATTCATACAAACGTTGATTACACTGTTGATCTCTTGAATGTAAGTAACAATAACAACTTGTTGAATCCTACTTTTGATGTAATACAACCATTTTATATCCGGCTTTCCTTCAAAATAATCCCATGCTGTGATTTCCGGTATCTTTAATTCAGGCCCCAGACTTCAGAGAAAACACGATCCATACTGGCTGGCTGGATACTAGAATAGCTATGCGTGTGCAAGCTGAGAGGCCTCCCTGGTATATTTCAGTGGTCGGAGGAGCTCTATATGTAAGATAAAAAACTATTTTAATATTACTGCAACTTTTGGCAAGCCAATTGTGAAAAACATAATTAGTGTTTAATTGAAATAATTGTTTTGTGCTGTAGAAAACAATAACGGCCAACGCGGACACCGTTTCTGAATATGTTAGCTATCTCATCAAGGGTCAGATTCCACCAAAGGTATTGTCTTAATGGGCTTAAACTCTGTATATTGCTTGAAGGTGAACATTTCTGACCATTGTTTTTGTGCAGCATATATCCCTTGTCCATTCAACTATTTCTTTGAATATAGAGGAAAGCAAATATACAGTAAGTGTGGCATTCCTAAAGGAAAGACTCTCAGTTATAATGAAATGATAGCTACAACTGATGCTCATCTGCACCATGTCACAGATTGAGATTGTGAGGACTGGACAGGGTAGCTACAGATTGAGAATGAATGGATCACTTATAGAAGCAAATGTTCAAACACTATGTGATGGTGGCCTTTTAATGCAGGTACCTTCTTTCTTTATACTTGCTCATAAATGTGATCTTGTACTGCTTTAAGAATTCTGATCCCTTAGTTGTAATTTCTCCAGCTGGATGGAAACAGCCATGTTATTTATGCTGAAGAAGAAGCGGGTGGTACACGGCTTCTTATTGATGGAAAGACATGCTTGTTGCAGGTAAGAATATTCTGTCTGTCTGTCTGTCTGTCTGTCTGTCTGTCTGTCTGTCTGTCTGTCTGTCTGTCTGTCTGTCTGTCTGTTCCTTTACTTATAATCGTAGTGTTTGATGGTAGGACTTCATATGCTTAATTATGATTTGTTACTGCATTCACCATTTGGCCATTAGCACTTTTTTAAACACTTCATTTTGAAAGATAGGATAAATCGCACTTACATATCTGCAATATAGCTAAGAGGGTTCCAGTTCTGTTATATTGATTTTTCTGTTTCTCAATTCTTGTTTCTCCAACGACACTATTTAGTATTTTCAACAATCATTAATTTATCATAATACGGCGCAAAGAAAGGTTAGAAGGTGTCCTTTAACACTGTCACTTAACCTATGAAAAGCTTGTGATCAAATCATTTTAGTGATACAAAAGAACAATTGAATCCTTTATGAAAATTTCGTTCACTAATAATTTATGATTCTTGGTCACGCTGCATTGTATCCTCAACTAAATAATGACAAATCGTTTTGCAGAATGATCATGATCCGTCAAGGTTATTAGCTGAGACACCCTGTAAACTTCTTCGTTTCTTGATTGCCGATGGTGCTCATGTTGATGCTGATGTACCATATGCCGAAGTTGAGGTTATGAAGATGTGCATGCCCCTCTTGTCGCCTGCTGCTGGTGTCATTAATGTTTTGTTGTCTGAGGGCCAGGCGATGCAGGTTATATTACTGCACTTTAGTTGCTTCTGCTGTTAATAACCATTGCATGTGAAGCATCTGAAGTTAATATTTTTTCAGGCTGGTGATCTTATAGCGAGACTTGATCTCGATGACCCTTCTGCTGTGAAGAGAGCTGAACCATTCGAAGGATCTTTTCCAGAAATGAGCCTTCCTATTGCTGCTTCTGGCCAAGTTCACAAAAGATGTGCTGCAAGTTTGAATGCTGCTCGAATGGTCCTTGCAGGATATGACCACGCTGTCAACAAAGTAAACATCAAGAACCCTATATATCTATTATTTTGTCTCATATTTCCTGGTTTTCTCAAATACCATTTTTTAATATTAAGAATTCTGGATTATTCTGAGTTCCTCATTAGCTTTATCTTCCTTTCGCTACCAAATGGTTTCTTATCTATAGAAGTTCTTGACGCTTGTCTTCGCAAATCTTGATTTTAATGCTTTTCTCTTATGTTCATCATACTCATTTATGATATACTCCCTCCGTATCAAAATATAAGACTCTCTTCACATGTCTATCTCTATATGCATGTGTGTGGAAAGTAGCTAGAGAGTCATATATTTTGATACGGAGGGAGTAGGTCGTATTTACCCTTCTGCTATTTTTCTTTCTCTCAGTAAATCATGATAGGGATGCTCTTTCCCTTATGTGCGTCATGCTCAGTACTTATTATATAAATCGTATTTATCCCTGTGCTATTTTTCTTTCTTTCATAATTGATGTTTTGGTTTGATGGTTCCTGATCAAACTTAGCATTTGATTACTTTTTCCATTTTACTTGCCTTCTTTTTCAGGTTGTACAAGATTTGGTATTGTGCCTAGATACACCTGAGCTTCCTTTCCTACAATGGGAAGAGCTTATGTCTGTTTTAGCAACTAGACTTCCAAGACGTCTTAAGAGTGAGGTATGTGATAATTGATTTAATATGCAGAATCTGGCATAAAGGGACATTGGTGCATTTAATGTATGATAAGAAGGGTCTTAACCCTCAGCTAAAAGATCATGTCACGTATCGTGATTTACATTCTACATTGTTTAATCACCTTGGTAATTTGCCTTAACTTATAGTGCAACTTTTAGCTTCATTCTAATAATGTAATTAACATTCAAAATATTTCACTTCAAGCTTCGTAACATTTCGTACTTATTTAAAGTTCTTATTTGATTTTAAACCAGTTCTTGTTCATTGCTTTTCTATGCCTCTTGTGTTCTGCCTCAACGGTTTCTAATTTTTATGCATCCAGTTGGAGGGTAAATACAGTGAATATAAGTTAAGTGTTGACCATGTGAAGATCAAGGATTTCCCCACCGAGATGCTTAGAGAGACAATTGAGGTTAGTTTTTGGTTTCTTATGGCATCCTAGTCTATATTATACTATGTTTTGTAACAAGTTTTCTTTTAGGAAAATCTTTCATATGTTTCTGAGAACGAAATGGCGACAATTGAGAGGCTTGTTGACCCTCTGATGAGCCTACTGAAGTCATATGAGGGTGGGAGAGAAAGCCATGCCCACTTTATTGTCAAGTCCCTTTTCGAGGAGTATCTCTTGGTTGAGGAACTATTCAGTGATGGCATTCAGGTTATCTTACATTTCAAAACTGAGCAGATCTACTTGATTCGTTTTCTAGGGGTCATTATTTTCCCTTCTTTTAGTATGAAAAATGTATGAACTGATGTCATTCACGTATTATAAATTGCATCATAACCTTTTGGGTGATTAAGTAGCAAAAATATATTTTACATGGTTTAAGACTTATTTCCTTCAGAACACTTAACTCATTGATTTCCTCAAAATGTGCCATTTTGTAGTCTGACGTGATTGAACGCCTGCGCCTACAATATAGTAAAGACCTCCAGAAGGTTGTAGACATTGTTTTGTCTCACCAGGTAAATTACCTTTTGGCCTAATGACTTAGTGCAAGTGATCACTGAAGCAATCTTCATTATTGATAGTTTGATTTTTTGTTCTAGGGTGTGAGAAACAAAACTAAGCTGATACTTACACTCATGGAGAAACTGGTCTATCCAAACCCTGCTGCCTACAGGGATCAGCTGATTCGCTTTTCTTCCCTCAACCATAAAAGATATTATAAGGTGACAATTACGACCTAAAGTAATGGAAGCTTTTTGAATAATTTTGCTGTGATATCTTTGGCTAATGAATTACTTTCATGGTAATAATGCAGTTGGCCCTTAAAGCTAGTGAACTTCTTGAACAAACCAAGCTCAGTGAACTCCGCACAAGCATTGCAAGGAACCTTTCAGCGCTGGAGATGTTCACGGAGGAAAGGGAAGGTTTCTCCTTGCAAGACAGAAAATTGGCCATTAATGACAGCATGGAAGATTTAGTCACTGCCCCATTGCCAGTTGAAGATGCACTTGTTTCTTTGTTTGATTGTAGTGATCAATCTCTTCAGCAGAGAGTGATTGAGACATATATATCTCGACTGTACCAGGTATTGCATGAGCTATGTTATTTATTTATTTATTATACTCTCCCTCAGCATTTCTGGAAGCATACAATAAAGTGCTCAGTTAAAATAAATCCTAGATAATCTAGGTGTGGGAAGATTTGATTTAGAACTACTTGTAGACATGTTACTGCTCTGTAAGTTGGCTAACTTGCCAATGATATTTTCAGCCTCAACTTGTGAAGGATAGTATTCAGCTGAAATGTCAGGATTCTGGTGTTACCGCTTTATGGGAATTCACTGAAGGGCATCCTGAGAAGAGATTGGGTGCTATGGTTATCCTGAAATCACTAGAATCTGTGTCAACAGCCATTGGAGCTGCTCTAAAGGATACATCACAGTATGCAAGCTCTGCGGGTAACACGGTGCATATTGCTTTGTTGGATGCTGATACCCAAATGAATACAACTGAAGATAGGTATGTTCATGTGCAGTGTTAGTGCCGATGAGTTTGCTTTGTGCGATCCTTAAAATAAATTGATCTATTTCTTTCAGTGGTGATAATGACCATGCGCAAGATAGGATGGACAAACTTTCTGCGATACTGAAACAAGATATTGTCACCGCTGATCTACGTGCTGCTGGAGTCAAGATTATTAGTTGCATTGTTCAAAGAGATGGAGCACTCATGCCTATGCGCCGTACCTTCCTCTTGTCAGAGGAAAAGCTTTGTTATGAGGAAGAGCCGATTCTTCGGCATGTGGAGCCTCCACTTTCTGCACTTCTTGAGTTGGTATGTAACTCCATCAAACTGACTGCACGGTTTTTTGATACACTTTAATGCCTTTTGTTTTATTATTTGCTACTTGTATTAATTTAGCCTACTATTGATACAGGATAAATTGAAAGTGAAAGGATACAATGAGATGAAGTATACACCATCACGTGATCGTCAATGGCATATATACACACTTAGAAATACTGAAAATCCCAAAATGTTGCACAGGGTATTTTTCCGAACTCTTGTCAGACAACCCAGTGCTGGCAACAGGTTTACATCCGGCCATATCAGTGATGTTGAAGTGGGACATGCTGAGGAATCTCTTTCATCTACATCAAGCAGCATATTAAGATCGTTGATGACTGCTATAGAAGAATTGGAGCTTCACGCGATCAGGACTGGCCATTCTCATATGTACTTGTGCATATTGAAAGAGCAAAAACTTCTTGACCTCGTTCCTGTTTCAGGGTAAGCTTGCATATCGTTCTTTTTGCGGAACATATATTCCTTGCTCTTCTGTTTAGCCTTCTCAACAAGCTTTTCATCTTACTCAGGAACACTGTTGTGGATGTTGGTCAAGATGAAGCTACCGCATGCTCTCTTTTGAAAGAAATGGCTCTAAAGATACATGAGCTTGTTGGTGCAAGAATGCATCATCTTTCTGTATGCCAATGGGAAGTGAAACTTAAGTTGGACAGCGATGGGCCTGCCAGTGGTAGCTGGAGAGTTGTAACAACTAATGTTACTGGTCACACCTGCACTGTGGATGTAAGTTTTATCCCCTTGCCTGCATGGAACTAATGAAACTAAAGTGGACATATGCCACTTATACATGGAACTATCATCTTTGATTCTCATAAAATAAGCTATCATCTTTGTTTAGTTTGTTATCATTTCCACCTCGTTTATGGTCTGAAGCTCATGGTGCTTTTGATGCTTTTAGATCTACCGGGAGGTCGAAGATACAGAATCACAGAAACTAGTATACCACTCTGCCGCACCGTCATCTGGTCCTTTGCATGGTGTCGCACTGAATAATTCGTATCAGCCTTTGAGTGTTATTGATCTAAAACGATGCTCTGCTAGGAACAACAGAACGACATACTGCTATGATTTTCCATTGGTTAGTATCTATCTCTATCTATATTATGTTAGCAGGTTTGTATTGGTATTACATGTCCTAAATCTGACATGAACTCAAAAATGTAGGCATTCGAAACTGCAGTGCGGAAGTCATGGTCTAACATTTCCAGTGAAAGCAACCAATGTTATGTTAAAGCGACAGAGCTGGTGTTTGCTGAAAAGAATGGGTCGTGGGGCACTCCTATAATTCCTATGCAGCGTGCTGCTGGGCTCAATGACATTGGTATGGTGGCCTGGATCTTGGACATGTCCACTCCTGAATTTCCCAGTGGCAGACAGATTATTGTTATCGCAAATGATATTACTTTTAGAGCTGGATCATTTGGCCCAAGGGAAGATGCATTTTTTGAAACTGTTACCAACCTAGCTTGTGAGAAGAAGCTTCCACTTATCTACTTGGCTGCAAACTCTGGTGCTCGGATTGGCATTGCTGATGAAGTAAAATCTTGCTTCCGTGTTGCATGGAATGATGATAGCTGCCCTGAACTTGGATTTGACTACCAATATCTGACTGAAGAAGACTATGGTCGGATTAGCTCTTCAGTTATAGCGCACAAGATGCAGCTAGATAGTGGCGAAATTAGGTGGGTTATCGATTCTGTTGTGGGGAAGGAGGATGGACTAGGCGTGGAGAACATACATGGAAGTGCTGCTATTGCCAGTGCTTATTCTAGGGCATACGAGGAAACATTTACACTCACATTTGTTACTGGACGAACTGTTGGAATAGGAGCCTATCTTGCTCGACTTGGCATACGGTGCATACAGCGTACTGACCAGCCCATTATTTTGACCGGGTATTCTGCCCTGAACAAGCTTCTCGGGCGGGAAGTGTACAGCTCCCACATGCAGTTGGGTGGTCCCAAAATCATGGCGACCAATGGTGTTGTCCATCTGACTGTTCCAGATGACCTTGAAGGTGTTTCTAATATACTGAGGTGGCTCAGCTATGTTCCTGCAAACATTGGTGGACCTCTTCCTATTACAAAATCTTTGGACCCAATAGACAGACCCATTGCATACATCCCTGAGAATACATGTGATCCTCGTGCAGCTATCAGCGGCATTGATGACAGCCAAGGGAAATGGTTGGGTGGCATGTTTGACAAAGACAGTTTTGTGGAGACATTTGAAGGATGGGCAAAGACAGTTGTTACTGGCAGAGCAAAACTTGGAGGGATTCCTGTGGGTGTTATAGCTGTGGAGACACAGACCATGATGCAGCTCGTCCCCGCTGATCCAGGCCAGCCTGATTCCCATGAGCGGTTTGTTCCTCGTGCTGGGCAAGTCTGGTTTCCAGATTCTGCTACTAAGACGGCGCAGGCGATGTTGGACTTCAACCGTGAAGGATTACCTCTGTTCATCCTTGCAAACTGGAGAGGCTTCTCTGGTGGGCAAAGAGATCTTTTTGAAGGAATTCTGCAGGCTGGGTCAACAATTGTTGAGAACCTTAGGACATACAATCAGCCTGCCTTTGTATATATCCCCAAGGCTGCAGAGCTACGTGGAGGGGCTTGGGTCGTGATTGATAGCAAGATAAACCCAGATCGGATTGAGTGCTACGCTGAGAGGACCGCAAAGGGCAATGTTCTCGAACCTCAAGGGTTGATTGAGATCAAGTTCAGGTCAGAGGAGCTCCAAGAATGCATGGGTAGGCTTGATCCTCAATTGATAAGTATGAAAGCAGAACTCGAGGGAGCAAAGCATGAAAATGGAAGTCTATCTGACGTTGAATCCCTTCAGAAGAGCATAGAAGCTCGAAAGAAACACTTGCTGCCTTTGTACACTCAAATCGCGGTACGGTTTGCTGAATTGCATGACACTTCCCTCAGAATGGCTGCTAAAGGTGTGATCAGGAAAGTTGTAGACTGGGAAGACTCTCGGTCTTTCTTCTACAAGAGATTACGGAGGAGGATATCCGAGGACGTTCTTGCGAAGGAAATTAGAGGAGTAATTGGTGAGAAGTTTTCTCATAAATCAGCGGTCGAGCTGATCAAGAAATGGTACTTGGCTTCTGAGGCAGCTGTAGCAGGAAGCACCGACTGGGATGATGATGATGCTTTTGTTGCCTGGAGGGAGAACCCTGAAAACTATAAGGAGTATATCAAAGAGCTTAGGGCTCAAAGGGTATCTCAGTTGCTCTCAGATGTTGCAGGCTGCACTTCAGATTTGCAAGCCTTGCCGCAGGGTCTTTCCATGCTACTAGATAAGGTACGCATACTTACGGCTTTACCTGCATCTGTTTATTTGCAAGTAGTTTGTCGAGGTTGAGTAAAATGTGGCCACCTTCATATGCACTTGTATGTTACCAAACAATGCTGCTATGTTTTCATACATAGTATCGTATGAAATAATGTCTAAGACGCTTTTCTTTGGAAACTTTGTTCAGATGGATCCTTCTAAGAGAGCACAGTTTATTGAGGAAGTCAGGAAGGTCCTGAAATGATGGAAATGATTCCAACACATCCAATACAATATGTGCATGATATCTGTTTCTCTTGAAGTACATATATAGAAGGATAATCGTGGCCAACCATTATTTTTGTGAACTTGTTGGTGGTCTTTATTATTCAAGGTTGCTTTCGGACCCCCTCCGGCTGGTTGATGAGTGTAGTTGGATGTGTTAGTTCTGCTGCCACATGTTTTGAGAAGAAATAGGGGTAAATGGGCTACCTTCTGATGGCGAGAACACTGGTGATCTATCTAGAGTTCTTGTTCCGTGGTTTTCCTTTTTCTCTGGAGCTGTAGTTCTGTGATCTCTTGGTCGATGCTGTAATTCTAGTCTTGGAGTGTGATTGAGATGTCCATTCAATTTTGAACTTGAATAATATGCTTTGTAGGCCTATGTTTTTTTTTTGAAGGGAGCACTGTGTACAATCAAAGGAAATACAGAACAAGCACATACATACGCAGCACGACATGCCCGTACACGACGCACGCGCAACAGCAGCGACGAACGCCGCTGAACCACCACTTCACCTGCCGCTCCTTGCCGCCGACGAACGCCGGAGAAGAAGAGGCCACAGCAACCCGAACCTTGGAGAAAGACGACCACCATCGTTGAAGACGACCGCATAAGCCGCTCGCCGCACAGCGCCGAGACCTTGCCCGATAGAAAAGACGACCACCATCGTTGAAGACGACCGCATAAGCCGCTCGCCGCACAGTGCCGAGACCTTGCCCGATGAACACGCACGGCCAGGCCATCCCGTCCTCCAGAACCAGCGCCGGCCGCCCCCGGGACAGCCTAGCCGCGCCAGATCCTCCGCCTGCGAGCCGCAACCCCACGCACGGCCAGGCCATCCCGTCCTCCAGAACCAGCGCCGGCCGCCCCCGGGACAGCCCAGCCGCGCCAGATCCTCCGCCTGCGAGCCGCAACCCCTGCACGAGAGACGAGCACGAGCACCCCAGAACGAAGCTCCTGTACAAGCCCCCGGAGGCTTCGTCGACGACGACGGAGCAAACGCCGTCGAGGCAAGGAAGAAGACCCGGGACCAAAAGCCAACGCTTGGCCGCCACCACCGCCACGACGACCAAGCAGAGCCACCAAACCACCTCCACAGCCTCCCCAGCGACGCCGCCGGAACAGGGAAAGGAGGGGGAGGACATAGCCCTATACACCGACGCCTCCGCCACCGTCTTCGGAGCCGCCGCCTGGGCACACACACCTAGAAACCTACCCTATCTACACGCACGGAGGGGACGAGGCTCAATGTTCGTTGAGTTAGCATTGAACATGGGAATCAGTTCGGATTGTAATGTATATTGGAATTATGATCATGTAAGCTTCTTTGATGTGGTTTCCACCTGATAGCTTGCCGCCTGGCTTCTGGCAACATGCTATACGAAAGGTTGGGATGCATTAGGTATTACGGCTGAAAGATAATGCTGTAACCCCCAGCCCTTTTCTTTACTTGATCTCTACTCCATGTTTGTCAGCAAAAGGTTTTACTCTGCAAGAGTTCTGAGTTACCAGGACATAATTTTGGTTGGAGCTAATTTATGAGTAGTATAAGTTGGACTGTAGTCTATTGCTTGTGACAGGGATAAGGTTTTTACATGTTTATTTGGGGAGCAATTCTTGGTGACATACTCAAAATGATGGGTAACAGATGACTTGATATGTGCCACTGATGACACTTCTATGTAAATGACAAACTATTTCCCTCGAAGTAGCATCCCATTAGATCTGAAAAAACACCGCCCCATATAATAACTTCCTTTTTTAGGTTTAGGTGAAAAAAACAATCCGAGCAGATATCGAAAGACGGCCGGGCCGGCATGAGTGTGGCCAGGCGAGGGCAGGGGCATGGGAGGCCAGCCGTGGGACCCGCGCTGTGTGGGCGGCGGGAGGAAGAAGAGGGAGAAAAAAGAAAATGCAAAAAATAAAAGAAAAAACTGTTGACGGGTAGGTCCTGTGGGATATAAGTTTTTTTTTTTGCTCTCTATTCTGGGAAGCCAAAATTTCATATCATAAACTGTTTTTAGGAGAACACTATACCAGTTTTACGGGATCTGCTATAGATGCTCTAAGCTGGTGGCAATACTTGTAACTATAGTATGGGTGTCCCGCACCAAACGTTTTAGCTAGTGAAATTCTGATTGGTTTTAATGTTACATGGAATGCATGTGAGCTGTGTATTATCAGTAAGAACCTGTCGGATGGTTTCGTTTCAATGGAATTGGAACCGGCGAGTTGGCTCCCTGTTCATCAGCAGACTGCTGACAGAAGGATGATGTCGGGTTAGCCACTAATACATGCATACGTTTTCTAGCCATAGTTATTGTGACAACTTTAACTATTGTTATTGTGATTTTTTATACCCCATCTGTTGATATTGTGACAACTTTAAACCATTTTATTATTTTCCTAGATTGAAAACTATACCCACTTGTTAGAACGACACGGTACGTAACTAAACAGACAACCAAGACACTTACTCGTTAGTTAGTTTTACCAAACCATGTCAATTATACTCAAAATCCATGAAATCCTATGAAATTGACTAACAAGTATGGCTAGATACACGACTTTTGCACCATATTGGATACACCTCTAGCGAATAAGGACCAAGTTGTTTGCTTAATTAGTCATCACGCCATCCAACAATTTCGTAATTTGTCTTTTTTGTGCATCCCACAACCGAAAACATATATCCATGAAGAATATGTACGTGCATGCTTCACATCTTATACACATTTTTGTCATTGACATCTTCTCTGCCCCAGGCCCTAGGCCCCAAGCACAATACAAAATTCCACGAAGTCAAAGACAAATCTAATTGATCTCGACAAAGCATCCACAGGATACGTAATTGATGCGTGTGACAACCCAGGTAATGTGCGGAGGACCGTTGGGGCGGAACAAGGGCGATTCTGGGTCCTCGCCGGCGATCTGGCCGACGATGTGACCGCGGACTCGGATGCAAGTGATGAGGAGGTTGACGCGGGCTGGGGGACACGCCGGCGGGGGGTGGTGCCTTCCGGTACCTGTGCTCCACCCCCTCGCCGGTGGCCTCGGCGATGCTGGAGGCATAGTCGTCCAGGGAGAGGAAGCGGATCGGCAAGAGACAAGCGCAAAGGTATGCTAATTCCGTTTTGCAGGTATCGCCGGAGGATTCGTCAAGATCTTCCACCGGTGGTGCACAGCCGGTGAGATCGCCGGTGAAGAGGATATTGCAGTTCAGAAGGCCGATCTTGGAGCCGTCGATCTTCCATGATGATGGCGCTGGAGGTTGGAAGGTTTACTGTCGACGGGGTCGCCACTCCGGTGAGACGTCGCCGGCGTTGATGAAGACGGGCTTAGGTCGGCAGGCTAGTGGAGCCGGTCGGCGAGAGGTAGGTGTTCTCGGTCGACGATGGGGCATGTCAAGGTGCGGTGCAGGCTTATCCAAGGCTGTGAACCCTGTTCTCCGTCCTGGCATTGCGCTGCCGGCGTCGGAGACGTTCGACAGTGATCGCGGTGATCTCGGGGTGGAGAATTCAAAATTTGGAGAAAAAAAAGGCAATGCGGGCCTTTCTTCTGCTGTGGGGACTGCGGCCCAAAACACAAACATATCTCGTTCGATTGGTAGGATCAATCTAAACCTAAAGCTAGGGTTTAGACGCAGAGCGAGGTCTTCCCTGCCGCGGCGATCCGTGGCTATCGAGTCGATGGCGAATGGCGGGGAGGGTATGGAGGGGCTGGTGCTGGTCGAGGGGGTCCTCCGAGATGCGGCTATGGTGGTGGCTACCCTCCTGGCCGGGAGCCGGCGGAAGTGGGCCGCCGTATCGTGGTGGCGGTATGGGTCCTGACGGCAATGGTGCTCCGCCCAGAGGTGGTGCGACTGGCCGTGGGCAGTACCCGGCTGGTCCTGCACGTCCAGGTGATCAGAGACATAGCACTTTTGAGGTTGGAGGCTCAAGTGGTACGGCGGGGCAGGCGGAGTTCCGGCGGCAAGGATTTGAAGGGAATTTTGGTGGGTACAGTGCATGTTCTGGTTTCGGCTCAGGCAATCAACAAAGACAGTATTCATATGATCGACCGTTTCAGTTTCGTGGTGGCCGGCATGACGGAGGACTATCGTTTTCAGGTCGTGGCTCGAGAGATGGCGTGGTTGGATCTTATGGGAACAACCAGGTTAACTCGGGGTTGTCGGAGGAGATGTTGACCAAGATTGTCCGCCAGGTCACAGAGGCTCTTCGTCAACCAGGAGTGGCTGCTGCGGCGTGGTGGCTCTAGGTCAATAGTGCCAGAAACAATGCTTGTACGTCACACGTCAGTTGGGAACCCCAAGAGGAAGGTATGATGAGTGCAGCAGTAAGTTTTCCCTCAGTATGAAACCAAGGTTTAATCGACCAGTAGGAAAACGAGGTTTGCTTCGAAGGTGTTGGTGAGGAGTGTAGTGCGGCGCAACACCAGGGATTCCGGTGCCAACGTGGAACCTGCACAACACAATCAAATTACTTTGCCCCAACTTAACAGTGAGGTTGTCAATCTCACCGGCTTGCTGAAAACAAAGGGTTAAACGTATCGAATGGAAAATGATGTTTGTTTGCATAAAACAGTAGAGAACAATGATTGCAGTAGATTGTATTTCAGATGTAAAAGAATGGACCGGGGTCCACAGTTCACTAGTGGTGTCTCTCCAATAAGATAACTAACATGCTGGGTAAACAAATTACAGCTGGGCAATTGACAATTGATAAGTGCATATAACATGCATGTGTGAGCTGTGGTGTCTACTATGAGATTCATTTGGGCATTACGACAAAGTACATAGACCGCTATCCAGCATGCATCTATGCCTAAATAGTCCACTTTCCGGTTAACATCCGTACCCCTTCCAGTATTAAGTTGCAAGCAACAGACAATTGCATTAAGTAATGTGCGTAATGTAAACAATACATTCATCCTTGAATAAAGCATTGCTGTTTTACCCCTAGTGGCAACAACACATCTACAACCTTAGAACTTGCTGTCACTATCCCAGGTTAAATAGAGGTTGAACCCAACTATCATGCATAAATACCCCCTCTTGGAGTTACAAGTATTCACGTGGCCAAGGCTTCAACAAGTAACGGAGAGCATGCAAGATCACAAATGACATAGACATGATAATATAATATTCAGCTCCACATAGGTATCAATATAAGTCAGATCCCAGCAAACACAACATGTAGCATTACAATAAGATGATCTTGATCATGATAGGCAGCTCACAAGATCTAAACATGATGGCACAAGTGGAGAAGACAACCATCTAGCTACTGCTATGGACCCATAGTCCAAGGATGAACTACTCACGCATCACTCCGGAGGCGGGCATGGCGATGTAGAGCCCTCCGGTGATGATTCCCCTCTCCGGCAGGGTGCCGGGAAGAGCTTCAGAACCCCCCGAGTTAGGGTTGACGACGGCGGCGGCAGCGAATATGTTCTGGATGAAAGGCTCGGTGTTTTAGGGTTTTCGCGTCTCGGGGAATAAATAGGCGAAGGGGCGATGTCGGCGGACCCCCGAGGGGCCCAAACCACCAGGGCGCGGCTGGGCCCACTGCCGCGCGGTGTGGTTTGGCCACCTCGTGGCTCTCTTCGTCTCTCCTTCGGACTCCGTGTACGTGCTGGAAAAATAGGGACTGGCCTTTTGTTTCGTGCAATTCCGAGAATATTTCCAGAAGTAACTTTCTGAAACCAAAAACAGCAGAAAACAGGGAACTGGCACTGTGGCATCTTGTTAATAGGTTAGTCCCAGAAAATGCATAAAAGTGATACGAAGTGTATATAAAACATGTAGCAAATGGTATAATATAAGCATGGAACAGCAGAAATTATGGATACGTTGGAGACGTATCAAGCATCCCCAAGCTTAGTTCTACTCGTCCTCGAGTAGGTAAAACGATAACAACAAATAATTTCTGAGGAGACATGCTTTCACACAATCTTGATCAATATATTGCAAGGCTCATGTCATGAATGAAGTGACTCAAAGCAATGATCTATAGTTTGCTAACAAATAGATAAAGAGTAAACAATGAATCATATAAGCAAAAACTTTTCATGAATAGTACTTTCAAGACAAGCATCAAAAAGTTTTGCATAAGAGGTAACTCATAAAGCAATAGATTCAAAGTAAAAGGCATTGAAGCAACACAAAGGATGATTAAGTTTCAGCATTTGCTTTCAACTTGTAACATGTATATCTCATGGATAGTTGTCAACATAAAGCAATATAACAAGTGCAATAAGTAAATATGTAAGAATCAATGCACACAAAGTTGACACAAGTGTTTGCTTCTAAGATAGAAAGGAGTAGGTAAACTGACTCAACATAAAGTAAAAGATAGGCCCTTCGCAGAGGGAAGCAGGGATTAAATCATGTGCTAGAGCTTTTTAAGTTTTCGAAAGCATATAGAGAGCACAAAATAAGTATTTGAGAGGTGTTTGTTGTTGTCAACGAATGGTAGTGGGCACTCTAACCCCCTTGTCAACCAGACTTTCAAAGAGCGGCTCCCATGAAGGACGTTATTCTACCAGCAAGGTAGATCATCCCTCTTCTCTTTTGTTTACACATGTATTTTAGTTTCTTTATAGATGACACTCCTCCCAACCTTTTGCTTACACAAGCCATGGCTAACCGAATCCTCGGGTGCCTTCCAACATTCACATACCATGGAGGAGTGTCTATTTGCTTAGATAAATCAGGGCAAAACATGTGAAGAGAATTATTAATGAAAGTTGTAATTAATTGGGGCTGGGCACCCCGTTGCCAGCTCTTTTTGCAAATTATTGGATAAGCGGATGTATATGCCACTAGTCCAGGTGAAAGTCTGTCAGAAGTAAATGACAAGATTGAAAGATAAAACACCACATACTTCCTCATGAGCTATAAAACATTGACACAAATAAGGAGTAATAAAGTTTTGAATAGTTTAAAGGTAGCACATGAAATATTTACTTGGAATGGCAGGAAATACCACATAGTAGGTAGGTATGGTGGACACAAATGGCATGGGTTTTGGCTCAAGTTTTGGATGCACGAGAAGCATTCCCTCTCAGTACAGAGTTTAGGCTAGCAAGGTTGTTTGAAGCAAACACAAGTATAAACCGGTACAGCAAGAATCACATAAAAACATATTGCAAGTATTATAAGACTCTACACTGTCTTCCTTGTTGCTCAAACATTTTACCAGAAAATATCTAGACCTTAGAGAGAACAAATATGCATCCCAAGTCTCAACAAGCTCTACGGTAGTTCTCCACTACTAGGCTTTAACTACATGATGCAAGAGCTTAAACATGATCTACTTGAGAGCTCAAAACAATTGCAAAGCATCAAATCAAAACAAGACAATGATCTACAAGAATGCATATGTCTTTTCCAATACCAACTACTACATGTAGCATTTTCTTTCTTCCAAACAAACACCAATAAATTTAAACATAAACTCTCCAAATGATAATATAATGCAGCAAGAGAGTATTTATAAACAAGTGCTAACAGCTCGAAGAGATGCATGAAAAACAGGAGCTAAAAGCACTGCAGTAGCTAGTTAAGAATACTCAACAAATATAAGTGAAGAACATGAGTATTCACATGAAAAAGCGGAGCGTGTCTCTCTCCCACACAAGGATTGCTAGGATCCGAATTTATTCAAACAAAAACAAAAATAAAAACACACAGACGCTCCAAGTAAAGCGCATAAGATGTGAAAGAATTAAAATATAGTTTCACTAGAGATGACCTGATAAGTTTGTTGATGAAGAAGGGGATGCCTTGGGCATCCCCAAGCTTAGACGCTTGAGTCTCTCTGAATATGGTTGGGATGAACCACGGGGGCATCCCCAAGCTTAGGCTTTTCACTCTTCTTGATCACATAATATCACCCTTCTCGCTTGATCCTTGAAAACTTCCTTCACACCAAACTCAAGACAGTTCTCATTAGAGGGTTAGTGCATAATCAAAAATTCTCATATTCTGTAATGATACAATCAATCCCAAAGCTTCTGGACATTAGCTACAGCCACCAATGCTTTGTGGAGCAAAGAAATCCACACAAACACAGTAAAAGAGCGAATGCAAAACAAAAGGCAGAATCTGTCAAAAACAGAACAGTCTGGAATGACGAATTTTTTCGAGGCACTTAAGTTGCTCAGATGGATCTGGCCTAAAATAATGAAAGTTGCGTACATATCTCAGGAATATGCGTGATTTTTCTCAGAATTTTTTGAATTTTCTACAGGGAGATAAGCTCAAATCCGTGACAGCTAAAAATCTGTCACTGCGCAGAAATCCAAATCTTGCATCAACTTTCAATATAGAACTTTACTTGGCACAACATTGCGATAAAATAAAGATACAAAGGAGTTGCTACAGAAGTAACAAAACTCCTTGACTCAAAGAAAACAAAAATAACAGCAAATAAAAACGATGGGTTGTCTCCCATAAGCGCTTTTCTTTAACGCCTTTCAGCTAGGCGCAGAAAGTGAAAATCAAGTGTTGTCAAGAGAAGAAGCATCAACATCATAACTTGCTCTAACAATAGAGTCAAAAGGTAACTTCATTCTCTTCCTAGGGAAGTGTTCCATACCTTTCTTGAGAGGAAATTGGTACCTTATATTACCTTCTTTCATATCAATGATGGCACCAACAGTTCGAAGAAAAGGTCTTCCCAAAACAATAGGACAAGATGCATTGCATTCAATATCCATAACAATAAAATCAACGGGGACAAGGTTATTTTTACTGTAATAAAAACATCATTAACTCGCCCCAAAGGTTTCTTCATAGCATTATCAGCGAGAAAAACATCCAAATAACAATGTTCCAAAGGTGGCAAATCAAGAATATCATAAAGCTTCTTGGGCAAAACTGAAACACTTGCACCAAGATCACACAAGGCATTGCAATAAAAATCATTCACCTTTACCTTAATGATGGGTTCCCAACCATCTTCTAATTTCCTAGGAATAGAAGCTTTAAGTTTCAACTTCTCCTCCCTAGCTTGCAAAAGAGCATTTGTAATATGCTTTGTAAAAGCCAAATTAATAGTGCTAGCATTGGGACTTCTAGCTAATTTTTGCAAGAACATAATAACTTCAGAGATGTTACAATCATCAAAATCAAAATCATTATTGTCAATGGTGGTGGAACCATTGTCTCCAATAGTTTGAAAAATTTCAGCACTTTTATCAGAAAAAGTTTCAGCAGTTTTAGGCAATTTCAAACGCTTAGCAGAAGTAGTAGAGACATTACAACACCAATAACATTACCATCAATAGTAGGAGGTTTACTAGCATGTGAAACATTAGCATTACTAGTGGTGGTGATAGTACAAACTCTAACTATACTATTCTCTTTTTCAAGTTCTTCCTCTTTTTCCCACCTAGCATGCAATTCAGCCAACATCCTAATATTATTATCAATTCGAACTTGGATGGCATTTGCTGTAGCAAATGACTTAATATCTTTAACTTCATTAGGCATAACTTTCAGTTTTAGAATTTCAACATCATGAGCAAGACTATCAACTTTAGAGACAAGATCATCAATTTTTTCAAACTTTTCCTCAACAGTTTTATTGAAAGCTTTTTGTGTGCTAATAAATTCTTTAAGCATAGCTTCAAGATCAGAGGACACACTTCTATTGTTGCTGTAGGAATTACCATAAGAATTGCCATAACCATTTGAAGGATAAGGCTTATAATTGTTGCTACCAAAATTATTCCTATAAGCATTGTTGTTGAAGTTGTTGTTTTTAATGAAGTTTACATCAACATGCTCTTCTTGAGCAACCAATGAAGCTAAAGGAATATTATTAGGATCAACATGAGATCTACCATTCACAAGCATAGACATAATAGCATCAATCTTATCACTCAAAGAGGAGGTTTCTTCAACAGAATTTACCTTCTTACCTTGAGGAGCTCTTTCGGTGTGCCATTCGGAATAGTTGATCATCATATCATCAAGTAGCTTTGTTGCTGCACCTAAAGTGATGGACATAAAGGTTCCTCCAGAGGCTGAATCCAATAAGTTCCTTGAGGAAAAATTTAATCCTGCATAAAAGGTTTGGATGATCATCCAAGTAGTCAGTCCATGAGTGGGACAATTCTTCACCAAAGATTTCATTCTTTCCCAAGCTTGAGCAACATGTTCATTATCAAGTTGTTTAAAATTCATAATGCTACTTCTCAAGGATATAATCTTAGCAGGAGGATAATATTTCCCTATGAAAGCATCTTTGCATTTTGTCCAAGAATTAATACTATTTCTAGGCAAAGAAAGCAACCATTCTTTAGCTCTTCCTCTCAAGGAGAAAGGAAAAAGTTTCAGTTTTATAATATCCCCATCCATATCCTTATACTTTTGCATTTCACAAAGTTCAACAAAGTTATTAAGATGGGCAGCAGCATCATCAGTACTAACACCAGAAAATTGCTCTTTCATAACAAGATTTAATAGAGCAGGTTTAATTTCATAAAATTCTGCTGTAGAAGCAGGTGGAGCAATAGGAGTGCATATGAAATCATTGTTGTTTGTGCTAGTGAAGTCACACAACTTAGTGTTCTCAGGAGTACTCATTTTGAAAAAAAAAATAAAATTAAACAAGTAACTAATTTTTTTGTGTTTTTGATAAAAGAAAGCAAACAAACTAAATAAAAATAAACTAAGCAAGACAAATAACAAAGTAAAGAGATTGGGTGTGAGAGACTCCCCTTGCAGAAGCAATTCGTTTTCCCCGGCAACGGCGCCAGAAAACGTGTTGGTGGCTCTAGGTTAATAGTGCCAGAAACAATGCTTGTACGTCACACGTCAGTTGGGAACCCCAAGAGGAAGGTATGATGAGTGCAGCAGTAAGTTTTCCCTCAGTATGAAACCAAGGTTTAATCGACCAGTAGGAAAACGAGGTTTGCTTCGAAGGTGTTGGTGAGGAGTGTAGTGCGGCGCAACACCAGGGATTCCGGTGCCAACGTGGAACCTGCACAACACAATCAAATTACTTTGCCCCAACTTAACAGTGAGGTTGTCAATCTCACCGGCTTGCTGAAAACAAAGGGTTAAACGTATCGAATGGAAAATGATGTTTGTTTGCATAAAACAGTAGAGAACAATGATTGCAGTAGATTGTATTTCAGATGTAAAAGAATGGACCGGGGTCCACAGTTCACTAGTGGTGTCTCTCCAATAAGATAACTAACATGCTGGGTAAACAAATTACAGCTGGGCAATTGACAATTGATAAGTGCATATAACATGCATGTGTGAGCTGTGGTGTCTACTATGAGATTCATTTGGGCATTACGACAAAGTACATAGACCGCTATCCAGCATGCATCTATGCCTAAATAGTCCACTTTCCGGTTAACATCCGTACCCCTTCCAGTATTAAGTTGCAAGCAACAGACAATTGCATTAAGTAATGTGCGTAATGTAAACAATACATTCATCCTTGAATAAAGCATTGCTGTTTTACCCCTAGTGGCAACAACACATCTACAACCTTAGAACTTGCTGTCACTATCCCAGGTTAAATAGAGGTTGAACCCAACTATCATGCATAAATACCCCCTCTTGGAGTTACAAGTATTCACGTGGCCAAGGCTTCAACAAGTAACGGAGAGCATGCAAGATCACAAATGACATAGACATGATAATATAATATTCAGCTCCACATAGGTATCAATATAAGTCAGATCCCAGCAAACACAACATGTAGCATTACAATAAGATGATCTTGATCATGATAGGCAGCTCACAAGATCTAAACATGATGGCACAAGTGGAGAAGACAACCATCTAGCTACTGCTATGGACCCATAGTCCAAGGATGAACTACTCACGCATCACTCCGGAGGCGGGCATGGCGATGTAGAGCCCTCCGGTGATGATTCCCCTCTCCGGCAGGGTGCCGGGAAGAGCTTCAGAAACCCCCCGAGTTAGGGTTGACGACGGCGGCGGCAGCGAATATGTTCTGGATGAAAGGCTCGGTGTTTTAGGGTTTTCGCGTCTCGGGGAATAAATAGGCGAAGGGGCGATGTCGGCGGACCCCCGAGGGGCCCAAACCACCAGGGGCGCGGCTGGGCCCACTGCCGCGCCTGGTGTGTTTGGCCACCTCGTGGCTCTCCTTCGTCTCTCCTTCGGACTCCGTGTACGTGCTGGAAAAATAGGGACCTGGCCTTTTGTTTCGTGCAATTCCGAGAATATTTCCAGAAGTAACTTTCTGAAACCAAAAACAGCAGAAAACAGGGAACTGGCACTGTGGCATCTTGTTAATAGGTTAGTCCCAGAAAATGCATAAAAGTGATACGAAGTGTATATAAAACATGTAGCAAATGGTATAATATAAGCATGGAACAGCAGAAATTATGGATACGTTGGAGACGTATCACGGCGGCGAACGTAACACCTCCTATGCGTAACACTGTCGGCCAGACCACGTCGGCGGCGTAGCTCATTGCCAAAGGTGCCACTCCGGTGGGGAATGCGGCCCCATTGCATGTTCCGGTGCCAACACAGCCAATTGGAGGGGATCAGATGAGGACCGGTGCTTCTGGCCCTGTGAATGAGGCAGCTGCAGCGAGGAAGGCAAGAAAAGATGACAGAACTCGTTGTTACCGTTGTGATGAACTAGGTCACCATGGCAATGAGTGTATGGTTGAGGTGTGAGACCTTTGTGAGAGCAAAGAGCACTCCGAGGAGGTGTGCCCTTTGTTGAAAGCGCCTAAACCTCAGGTGATACTTCATGGTTTAATCAGCGAGTCTCTTATGTTTTTAAGCAGCCTACAACAGATACTTACAAGCCTAAGATAGATAATGTGCGCACAGCCATGGTTATGGTGGCTCACGGTGAACTTTCTATTCCGAGGGTTGTAGCTCAATTGAAGCGGCTGGTTCCATGGGAGCATTTTCATTGGGATGTTCAACAAGTGGGTCAAAATATTTTCAAGGTACCTTTTCCATCTAGGAGTGAACTTGACAGATTAGCTATTTTTGGGGCATGTGAGCTCACGGTCGTTCCTTAGGTTGCTACGGTTGAGCCAATGGAGCAATTGCCAAAGAAGTGGATCCGAGTCTATGGTATTCCTACCAAGATTACAGGGGATTTTCTTTCCCTTTGGAGTTTGGGCTCCTTGTTTGGCAAAACGTTAAAGGTGAACATGAAATTTACTCGTAGACATGGTGTTTTGCGGACGCTTGTGGGATGCATGGATTATACACTTATTCCCTCGAGATCGACTATATTCATCAAAGATGGTTTCTATCGGCTGAAATTTAGAGTGGAGCATCCTGTTGATGTTGGGGACAGGGAGGATGATGCACCACGGTCTCCTCCACCGGATGACGAAGGAGATGATGAAGAGGGCTCTAATAATCAAGACAAAGATAGGAGGGCAAAAGATAACAGTCCATCCAATGCTATGGCTACAGATGAGGTTTCAAAGGGATCGGAGGAGAAGCATGACCTGGGGGCTGCGGCCACCAAACCGATGCAGGAGCATGTGTCGGGTGTGGTGTTCTCTCCCACAGTCCAGAAACAAATTCGTGCTGCGAAGAAAGAGCTTCTGGCAATGGTTCATGCTACTTCTGGGGAGAGGGATGTTCATTCGGAGGAGTGCCTGGTTGATACTCACGGTGCTGATGCTACTAACAGGGAACCTTCGGCGAGAGGTCGCTGCAACAGTGAAGAGCAAAATCAGGCTGCGGCTGGTTTTCCAGCTTTTCGATGCCGCGGCAGCGAGCCGTTGACGGATAACAGGGTCTCTGCCGGGAAGGAGCAAGGATATGAAGGTACTCTGGAGGTTCTGCCTCAGGGCTTTGCGAGCTCGGAGGCTTTTGCTGAAGAATTGGAGGCTGCGGCAGGTAACGAGACTGTGACGGGTAACAGGGTTCCGCTCAGCGAACGTGAGGTTTCGCTGGACGAGCGCTGCTGCGGCAGCGAGTTGCGCAGTTTTTCTGCCGGCAAAAAACAGTGAATTGACGGTAACCTGGAGGTTGTGTCTGACAGTTTTGGGAGCTCGGAAGGTGCTGCTGTGTGTCACTCTCCTTCTCAGCAGTGGTCAACACCTACAAAGCTTATTTCGAACACTACAGCAGTCTCACCAACCGAGAGGTCAGGGGGCTGTACATGGACAGTTTCGGTAACGCCGTGCTACCACAACCCCATGAATGCGGACAGGGGCTTACTCGTGCTGATGGTGGTCACTCGCCGGTGTTTATGCATGCAAGACCTTCGGAGGGGGATATGATGGCGTTCGGGGGAATGCGTGAGGTTGCGGTGAGATCAAGTCAACGTTTGAGGGAGCAGCCGAATGCGGATCTTCCTCAACTTGAACGTGCGATGGATCTTACTTCACGCAAGGCATACGGCTCCCCACCAGGTATTCCAGCGCATGCAAAATTTTCTTTATGCTCGTTATCTAATTCTGAAATTAAGCGTAGATCGGATAAGTTGGGCATTTCGTTAGGAACACTAGTGAACAAGTACAATCTTCTATTTCGGTTATCATGGATTTAGAACGGGAGAGGGAGGTTTTTTTTTCTCAAGAATTCTTTGCCTCCAATTAATGACGAGTCTGAGTCTAGTTTGACACTAAAAAGGGCTATTAATATTTGCGAGGATTTAGTTGATGAGGAGGTTGAGGTCTCGGATGATCATGCGGATCTTAATGAGACTATAGCTTCAATTAGAGGTCGTGGAAAGAAAAAAGCGCTTTCTAAACGTGCGGTTAGAAGGGTGTACGGCTAGCCATTTATAAAAAATATCATAATGAAGGGTGTGATTTGGAATTCAGACGGGTTTGGGGACACAACAAAACATTTGGCTCTGAGTGAATTTGTTAAAGAACACAAACTGGATTTTGTGGCTGTAATAGAGACAGGGCGGTCTTCTTTTGCCACACCTTTTCTTAATTTTTTGGCTGGGGGTTCAGATTTTGTTTGGTACTGTATACCTCCACACGGGAGGTCGGGAGGCATGTTATTAGGCTTCAATAATGCAACATTAGCTGTGCAAGATGTGGTCTCAGGGGATTTTTGCGTTAAATTACACTTGAGATCAAAATTGGATGGGTTTCGATGGGCTTTGGTTGTAGTTTATGGGGCGGCTCAAGACAACAAAAAGCCTGAATTTCTAGCAGAATTAGTAAGAATTTGTGAAGGTGTGACGGTACCTTTGTTGGTTGGGGGGATTTCAATATCATTAGGAGACAAAATGAGAAGAACAATGATAATTTCAATGCAAGATGGCCTACTATTTTTAATGCGATAATTGAGAGCTTGAGTCTCAAAGATCTGAAACTGTCCGGAAGACAATATACTTGGACTAGTAGACGTGACACGCCAACACTTGAGCAGTTGGATCGTTACCTAGCAAGTGTTGATTGGGAACAAAAGTATCCTCTTGTTATGGTTCAAGCTCTAGCCCGTGCGGGGTCAGATCATACGCCGTTATTGTTGGATACCGGGGACCATGCCTTCACAGGAAATTCTAGTAGGTTTTCTTTCGAGTTATCGTGGCTGAGACAAGAAGGTTTTTATGATTTAATTGCTCGAGAATGGAATGCGATCCAAATGGGTAATTCACCAGTTGAGCGGTGGCAAAATAAAATACGCCATCTTCGTCAGTTCCTACGGGGATGGGCAAAAAATTTGAGCGGGGAATATAAATTGCTGCGAGATAAATTAGTTTTGTTATCTAATGAGTTAGATATTAAAGATGAAAACACTCCACTAACGGCAGCCGAGCGGGCTGCCAAGGTAGAGGCGGATGAGACGTTAGCAAAACTACGACGGGATGAGGAATCTAAATGGGCTCAGTGAGCTAAAGTTAAATATATTCAGGAGGGGGGAGTAATACGAGATACTTTCATATAATTGCAAACGGCAAGCATAGGAAAAAGAAAATTCTACACTTGGAACAAGAGGAAGGTACGATAGTTGGACAGGAAAATTTGAAGAATTACATCTCTGAGTACTATAAAAAATTGTTTGGAGCGCCGGCTACAAATAATTTTTCTTTAGAGGAGAATGTTATCCAGGATATGCCCCAAATCTCTCAAGAGGAAAATGATATTTTGACTCAAGACTTTTCTGAGAAAGAAGTTTTTGAGGCAATCAAACAAATGGAACACAATAAAGCTCCGGGTCCGGATGGGTTCCCGGCAGAATTTTATCAAAAGTTTTGGGGAATTATAAAAGCGGACTTGATGGCAATGTTTGCTCAATTGCGTGCAGGAAAGTTGCCATTATTTAAGTTAAACTTTGGTATTATTACCTTGCTGCCAAAAAAGAAGACGCTAGCAAAATAGAACAATATCGTCCTATATGTCTTCTAAATGTGAGTTTCAATTTTTTTTACGAAAGTAGGAACAAGCCGAGTAACCTCTATTGCGAGTAGAGTAATTCGTCCTACTCAAACTGCGTTCATCCCTGGAAGAAATATTCTAGAAGGGGTTGTGGTTTTACATGAGACAATACACGAGATGCATAGGAAGAAATTGGATGGGGTTCTTTTTAAAATTGACTTTGAGAAGGCATATGATAAAGTGAAATGGTCCTTCTTACAGCAAACACTTCGAATGAAGGGGTTTATGCCGCAATGGTGCGAGTGGGTTGCTAGGTTTGTCCAAGGGGGGAGTGTAGGAATTCGCGTTAATGATGATATCGGTCATTATTTTCAGACACTCAAGGGATTATGGCAAGGAGATCCGTTGTCTCCGTTGTTGTTTAATTTTGTTGTTGATATGCTAGCCATCTTAATTTCTCGTGCAAAGGAGGATGGTCCAGTAGGGGGTTTGGTACCGCACCTAGTTGAGGGGGGGGGGGGGGGGTTCGATACTCCATTATGCGGATGACACAATTTTGTTTCTTGAACACGACATTGCGAAGGCCGTGAACATGAAACTTATTTTGGCTTTTTCGAACAACTCTCTGGTCTAAAAATAAATTTTCATAAAAGTGAACTATTTTTCTTCGGAAAAGCTAAAGATGATCAAGAAGAGTATAGACGAATCTTTGGTTGTGAATTGGGGTCGCTCCCATTTAGATACTTGGGAATTCCCATTCATCATCGACGATTGCTAAACAAGGAGTGGAAATTAGTTGAGGACCGGTTTGAAAAAAAAATTGGCAGCTTGGGTAGCTAAGATGTTGTCTTACGGTGACCGTCTTGTGCTCATAAATTTGGTTTTAACAAGTTTGCCCATGTTTCTTTTATCCTTCTTTGAAATACCTAAAGGGGTCTGAAAAAGATTGGATTTCTATCGTTCTCATTTTTTTTGGCAGAGTGATCAACATAAAAAAAATATAGACTAACGAAGTGGAATATAGTGTGTAGGCCAAAAGACCAAGGGGGATTAGGAATTGCGGTCCTAGATATTTAAAACAAATGCCTCTTTAGTAAGTGGTTGTATAAACTTCTGAATGAAGAGGGAGTTTGGAAAGAAATCCTAGTTAATAAATATTTGGGGAGTAAATCTTTATCCCAAGTGCAAGCTAAACCTTACGATTCGCCTTTCTGGAAAGGGATTATTGTGGGACCCCGGACTAACTGTCCGAAATACCCTTGTGCCTACATATGAGCGATCCCATGATCAGTGCGTCGCTGAAGCACAATTAAACTTGGTAACCAAAGAACATCCATACATACCGAATTTATTTACTTACTTGATGGAAGTGATCAGATTCATCAGGTGCTTGCAGCGGAAATCACCAAACAACGTGGACCCCAAGTTATTCGCCTTAACCCTACAGGCAGCTGACTGGGAAGCACCCTAGTTCGCAAAGACGCCAGTGAACTCCTCTTCTTCGAACTGCTCCCCTTTAAGATCTGGCTAAGACAATAGCCAGGGACGAAACCAATATGAGTACATTTGATTGTACTCGCAAACTACCCCAACTTGAGCATGCACTAGTTTTGATAATCCCTAAAATCTCTAGTTTTAGAAAAGACAACGTCTCTATATCTTTATTGAAAAGAGAAGGGTAGATCTTTAATCTTGTTGAAGGCAAAATATTTTGAAAAGTAGTTTCTCAGTATCTTGGTTGGAAACAACCCTTTGGATAAAATAGTTTTCTCACCATGTTTGTTGAAAAGGGTAAGAAGTTCTTTTAAACCTTTCTCTCGAGAATAAACCTTTGGTTAAAAGATAGGAAATTCCTTTAAAAACCTTTTTCCTCGAAAACTACCGTCTTGTCCATTTCTCCAAAACTTCCTGTTTTCTGATCAAATCCCCTTCATGGTTACTTATTTTTCCAGCAACCTCATACCATCCCCTCGGTATAGTTGCATAAAACAATCTCCACTTCATTTTATTTTCAACACTCAAAACTTTGTAAAACTTGCACATGGTCTTAGGACAGCCTCCCAACTGTCCATATCCGAGGACTCGGCTATTCGAATAGTTTTACCCTCTGCAGAGGTAGCACGCTTTTCCCACACCCATCCGGTCACTCATCGTGTCAGCCACGTCCCGCCATACCAGGGTATGCGAAGTTGAGTTCCCGGCCATAGCCTGTCCTTTGCTCATGCTAGTATAGGACCCTGCCTCTACGACACTTTCCATCGACACTTAAATCCTCAGAAACTAAGTGTGAGGACTCGTAGTTCTGTCCGGCGGACCCAAGGGAGCCCTTCAATCCTCTTTCTTCTTTACGCTCATACCGGCTTCCGGTAGACTGCTATTAAGAGGACCCAGGTCAGGGGGTAGGTCCTCAGACCATCCCCTCATGGAACGAGGTTATCCTCGTTATTGAGGCATCCAGTACTAACACGAGCAAATTATATGACTACGCCCTTGCCCATATGTGGGTAAATGTGGTCGCACAGGTTATCGGCTGGTAGTCATAGTACAAAGACACAATGTGCATTTTTCATAAACATCACCATCCTCCAATTCTCCACTTCCATACCGACATCTCGGCATACCATAATTCATCCAAGGATTTTCAAAGGAGTTTTGAATAAACAGTGTTTTTCCCATCCTATAGTTTTATATAAACAAACTGATATTTCTACATAGAGTGGCAAAATAGTTTTTCATGAACTTTTGAATAGGTTTTCACAATCATTTCCCATTTCCATAGCAAAATACTTTTGACCAAAACTTGGGTGGATCGTAATCTCCCCAAAAGATTTTTATAAAAAGGCTTTTGAGTAAAAACAAATACATTTAGAAATTACTGCACACTACTAACACCTCTATATCGGGTGTCTTAATAATGTACCTGTATTTTGTAAAAGGGTTTTCAAAATCATAACTTTAGTGGCAACCACCTCATAAATCATTTATGCTTCTTATAAGTAAAACAGGTAAATCAAAATAGATGTATATAGATGCAAGCTCAGTGAAGTAGCTTGCCTGGTTTCAGCATAATGCTCCTGGACTTCTTCTTACTGATCAAATATACAAATTCCCATCCTTCTTCAATAAATCCTCTCCAAAGACCACTCCGGTAGCGTCATTATCTAGCGTCGCAAACATGAAAATAAAACAACACTCAATAAGCAAACCAACTCACAAATGGGATACCAATCAAGGAATCATACAAAAACATAGCACTCATTTAATCAAGCAAACAAACATCAAGCCATATTAACAAACAACAATCATGAGGGAAGATTAATATTTAACAAACAAGTTTAGCAATCACCACACTTATCTAGATGCAAACAAGAAAATAATCCAAAAACGTAAGACATCACATGCTACTATCACAAGTATAATATACTAATATCAAACCCTAAACATCATAACTTACAAACATAAGCTTTATAATTTTAACCCCACTCTAAACCACAACCTCCATCTGTCTAACTATACCTTCATACTTAAACTACACCAACAAGTGAACTATTCGAGACATAAACACAAGGGCATTATACTAACAGGAGTATAACACCAAACACAAGCTAAAAACATAAAGCTTTAAACAACTCCACCTGAGGGTAGTTAACAAACAAATTTCCTTAGACAGGAAATACTTCAGACAAAATTTAAATTACCAATAATTCTCTGTAATTCAACATGTCTCACCAAGTTAAGGTGGAGACATTAACAAGACACTCAAGCTAATACTCAACTTAAAGACAAACAAGTTTAACAAGTAAGGCAACATATTCCTAATTAAAACAAATAAGAAACATTTTGCCTATTGCAGAAACTGTACAAACACACAATTTCCACACCATTCGACCAAGCAACACTAACACACAAGCTGAACTACTACAACATCTACTACTGAACGGAAGTCAAAACAATTGAATTCGGTTTACTTAAATTCTCAAGCACACAAGCAAGATTGATTATTAGTTGGAAACATCATATTCATCTTTAACCACACCTGTTTAACTCAAACAAGATTATCTCTAACCACTAACAGTACTAACATATTTTAACATGTTTAAAGATTAGTAACACACAAGTGACAGTACCAAAACAATCAACAATCAACACAAACCACAAATTCATAACTAAAAGCAATTAATCTAATTTCTTTTTATTAGTGGCAGAACAACACTTTTACTAAAAATTGCACCTAGAGAGTTCTGTAAATCAAACAACCATGCCAAGCTAGGAATAGGTTCTCCTACACATACAGAAGACATTCCAATTGGATTTACTCCAAAATTCATTTCACAAAAATCTACAAAAATCACTAAAGTGCTACTGATGTGTTTACAAGAATCAATAGAACTTTTGTTTTAGGTTTTATTTGCAAGCAAGATCAACTGATCTGGAAAGGTATCACTTCATGCTAACCATAGAATTTTAGTTTGCAATATTTGGAGTTCTAAAACTCTAGATATTAATGTTTTAGTGAAAACTACTCTTTCTGCAAGATTTAATCTATACGACAAATAAAAAATAGATTTTAGCAAGCAACCAACTCTACATGTTTAAGAAAACACATATGAACACAACAAAATTTGAATCACTCAAATATCTAGCACAGGGATTAAATGATGAATTAAAACCTAAACTGAAATCTGCAGGAATAAACAACAGCATAATAGATCTACTAAAAAAAATGTCAGTGGGCCAGATCGGGAGCTGGACCAACAGCACAGTGCTGGGACGGCCCATGACGAAGGGGTACGGGCCATCTTCTTCCTCGTCGACACGCACAGGGGTGCGAGGCGAGCTGGAGCTCCGGCGAAGACGGCGCGGCGGCTCCGGTGGTTTCCTGGGAAAAATAAGGGGTGCATGAGCTGGAGGAGAGCAAGGGGAGCTCGGATATGCACGAATGGTGGATAATGGGGGCCTGTGTCGCACGCGAGCTTCTCTGCAAGGCGGCGGCCAGAAACGGAGAAGGTGAGGTCGAAGACGGCGGCTCCGGGCTCCTAAAAAGAAAAGGTGAAGCCCATGAGAAGGAGCGCGACGAGTGGAGCACATAGACATGAAAATGGCAGAGGATGGAAGCCTGTGTCGACCGGGAGCTTGCTCGACATTTCGATGGTCGGAGCAGAAGAGGACGAGCTCGGCGGCGACGACCCCGGGCTCCATTCTGTGATTCCTCGCACGGAGGGGGAGAGGACAACGCGGCGAGGAATATGGTGGTCTTCGATCTGTGTGGGGCGCTCTCCATCGACGGCGGCAACGATGGCCGTGGCGCTCGGACTTGGAGCTCTTGGGGAGAAAATACAGAGAGATGGGGAGAGCGAGGGAGTGAGCTGAGGGGGCAGAGGAGTGGCGTCGAGGGCGATCTTATCTCCTCCCAGGGGCAAGTAGGAGGGGGCCACGGTGGGCGGCGACCACGGCAACGCCGGCGTGAGGAGCACGGCGCCCGTGCCGTGCAGCGTTGCTGCTACAGGAAGTCAATGTGGAACTTGCAAAGAGCCCCCTGGAAAACTTTCCCAAATTACCTCTGGGTCCTTTTCCGTTCTTTTCATTTTCTTTTTAAAACCAGTAGCGTTTTAGGGAATTAACTGAGGCACTTAGACATTTTTAAAAATTCTGAAAATATTTGGGTAGCCTCCCATATACATGTAGAGGCTCCACAAAAATTGGTTTTTGAAAATAAAATGTTTTGAGCAATATTTGTTCATAGGATTGAAATAAGTCATTTTGGTAATTAATATTTGATACTCCTTTAATATTTTAAAACCAGTGATAAAATATTGTGTTGAACTTTTGGAACTTCTTTGACAAATATGAACTTCAAAATAATTTATATTTTCATAGAGAAAATACTGGTTTGGAGGAAATAGAGAATTTAGGAAGGAATTTATTTATGAAGATCATTTTTAACTCATGACCTTCATTTCCTTTTTTGATAAATGAATTGAGGGGTTTGTTTTAAATCGAAAAGTAGGTTTACTTGAGGAGGGGGTGATATGAAGTGGGGATGATTATTAGTTCATCTCACTCCTAGAATTTTGATAAAGAAAACATAATTGTTTTCATGGAAGGGAGGAATAGACAGAGAGGGAATTTTAACAAAGTTATTTCCCTAACTTAGGACTTTAACTTAGGTGTGGATAATTCTAAAGGGTTTGTGTTTATTCAAGTCACATTCCAATGTTGTTGTAAAGGGTGTTTTATCTTAGTGTTAAGCACAATTGAGGAATCTATCCTCACAAGCAAACAACACAACAATATCAACAACACCACAATCTTAAGATCACAAACATGACCACACAAATCAAACCACAAGAATTTATCATACTATAGTCTCCTTATTTAACAATACTACCATATAATGATCACACTTAATCATGGCAAGATGATGTTTAGGAAATATCTCAACTTCTAACTTAGTAGTTTTCAAAAAGGTTTGATAAAGGGAAATATGTGGAGTAATATATTTCCCATTAGTGTTATTTTCAATTGGAGTGGAAACTTAGGAGTTTATAAAATGGGAGTTGTAAAATATCAGGGTGGAAGAATAGGTAGGAGACAACATATGAATCTCCATATTTTTGAAAACACATAACTTTGGAAATACTTTTACTGTCTCAATTAAAGGGTATTTTATTTGTTGCTAAAACCAAATCATTGAAATGGACCTTGGCGAAAATAAGAATGGAAAAGATATATGGAATATATTCTTGTCATAACATGATCACCAGAGTTTTAAATATATTTTTACTTAGGTTGATTTCTTGGGTTGACATTTACTAGTCAAACAATCATAAACATCAAGTTACACAAGGTCAAGCAGAACAATTTAAAGGAAAACACAATCATTAGTGAAGTACTTCAAAAAGTTTTTGTTGGTTCTGAATTTTGGGTCTTATTTATTCTTATTATAAATTTGGGATGTTACAATTATGCGGGCTAAAAATGATTTCTTTCAGCGAGGTAAGTTTGTACTTGGTAATGGAGAGCAGGTTCGGTTTTGGGAAGATATTTGGCTAGGTTCCACTTCGTTACAGAATGTTTATCCATCTTTATATGCCATTGCTTCAAATAAGCTTAGTACGGTTGCTGAAGTTCTTGGGGCTTCTCCTATTAATCTCCCTTTTAGACGGACGTTAGTAGGACAACGAAGAACGGATTGGTTTCATCTAAAAGAGAAATTGATGCGTGTTACTTTAGTAGATGAACCGGATAAGTTTAGATGGTCACTTACTAATAATGGAGTATTCACAGTTAAATCTTATTACGAAGATTTATTGAATGGTCACACTAGGTACTTGCGTAAATACCTATGGAAGTTAAAAATACCACTAAAAATTAAGATCTTTCTATGGTTTCTGAATAGAAAAGAATTGTTGACTAAGGATAATTTGGCTAAACGACGGTGGATAGGATGCAAGAAATGTGTTTTCTGCGATGCGGATGAGTCCGCAGAACACTTGTTCATAAAGTGCACATTTGCTAGAGATATTTGGCGCCTTGTACACTTTACTTTTAATATTTATCCACCTCATAGTGTCGCCAATATGTTTGGAAGTTGGTTGAATGACATAGATAAAGTGACAAAAGCTCGCATTCGAATTGGTGTAGCGGCCATTTTGTGGGCTATATGAAATTGTAGAAATGATATTGTCTTTAATAAAACAATATCTACTCATTATTTGCAGGTTATTCACAAGGCGTGCTTCTGGATCCACTCATGGTCACTCCTCCTTCCTGCGGATCAGCGTGGTCTTATGGATGCCGGGTGTACCTGATTGTTGACGGTCGTGCGGGCTATCTTCAGCCGGGCTGGGTGGCTTCATCCTAGAAGAATTGATGTTTAGTAGACTTGTATTTGAGTGGCTGATCTTTGTAGCCACCTTATGTGATCCATGAATTGTAAACGGTGTGACTTTGGATGATTAATAATTGCGGATGGCTGTGTGCATCTCTTGGATGCAGAGGCCGGGGATCCGCACCCCCTTATCTAAAAAAACAAATCCACCGGCCCAACAAAAAGCAAAATTTGCCCAAGTACAACCACTGAGTTTCAGTTACTACTTACACACGTCAACATGTTAGTTCTGGAGGTCAAACTTGTGAAAACAGTATCACAGTTAGTACAAACACTCATTCACGGGCATATGATCGATGTAGCAATCATTAGATCCACATGCTGCAGAGACCTATTATCCAAACATGTCCCCCTTGCCACAAATCGTCACTACTGCAAATAATGTCTGGCCAGTACACACATTAATCAACACAATAATATTGCAACATAATCAAACATGATTCGTGAGCATGCATGTTAGGTGCGTTCTTGGACAGTTGTAGTTGGACCTTTGCCTCTCTTGGCAGCACAGCACAGCAGTCTTGCATGCATGACTCACAGTGTTGCAAATCCATCAACCCATCAAGAAAATATTGTGACATGGACGGCGGCTGTCTCGGGAATAAAACTAGTAGGCCAGCATGTGACTTCTTCCAAGGAAAGATTCGAGATGGAAAGCCCAGACAATAATACTCGTAGCGGGTCAACGTTCGTACGTACCCGACAAATATACGCAGCACAATTATTGCAGACTCGTGGTACTAATTTTGTGTTCCTTTGGTATGTATTTGCAGTGTGTAGCCACTAGTAGAAAGAAAGGAACATGTGTGACACATCCGAAGTTCTTGCTAATTAATTGCTTGGAGAAGTGAATTTTAGTTGAAAAGCTTTTGCTTTTGATTTTATGAAATTTACTTATGCTAAGTTCAAACATGTATCGTGGACAGTGGCGGATGTAGAAGTAAATTGTTGGGGGTGCCAAACTCAGTATTCATGGCATAAATATCATTTACGTATTTTTTTAACACATGTAATACACATAAAAGTAGACTAAAGTGGTACTAGATTACAAAATCTATATTTTTTAGGGGGTGCCATGGAGCCATGGCACCCCCACTGGATCCGCCCCTGATCGTGGAAACAATCCGCGAGAACAATTTTTTGCGCAGAGAGTGGGACCGACTACTTCTCACCGCACTTAGAAATATCTATTATTCAGTTCAAATTCATAGCCATTGGATCATGATTATTCCATCTCCTTATACGTTATACTTACACAAAGATCAATGTTTAGATCAGGTTAATAGTGTCAACTCAAAATGGTGATTTTTCAATCGAGAATTTGATTACCTAAATCCATTTTGAGTTCATGTCACTCAATTTCAGGGGCGTATCCAAAGTGTGATCTGGGTAGTCTCATGACCATCCAACAAAGTTAATTTTATTTACTTTGGAGCAGTCAATATCACTAGAAAATTTCACTAAAACTTCAACACGGACAAAGATGAACATCCAAGAAAAAAATCTTGGCTCCGACGGCCAATTTCTAAGTTGTTTCCGTGTAATAATTCTTGTGCCAAGGGTAGGAGCCACTGTTTGGATTAGAAATATCCGTTATTCAGTTGAAATTCATAGCCGTTAGATGTAAATTTTCCATCTCTTTATACTTATACAAATATCAATGTTTGGACCATACGGTTAATAGCGTCAACTCAAAATGATGATTTCTCACTCTACTGAGAAATAGCAAACTCATACAATTAATTACCTACACCACGCTTTGAGTTCATGTCACTCAGTTTCAAGGGCGTAGCCAGAGGGTTGTCTAGGTGGTCTCATGACCATTCAACAGGGCAGAAAAATACTTAGAAGTAGTTAACAATACTAATAAAATTCATGAAAACTTCATGAGAGACAAAGCATGAATATCCAAGAAAAAAATCATGGCTCCATCGGTAAATGGTTTACTCAAAGAGTCTTTCCCTATTTTTAGGTTCCATTTGGCCTACATGTTGACACGACGATACAAGATTGACCAGCTTGTGTGTTCGTTACACATATAGGTTCCAACAACTCATGGAAAAAAATGAGGGTTATGACATCTCCAATGGCACCCACCAAAATGTGTTCGGATTTCCCCAAATTGTGTCTGTCTAGGGGGTGTCCGCACAATTATTCGAACATATGGTATAATAGTACCCAAGGGCACCCCTAAAGTGTCCGACAGGTGTTTGTTTTGGTCATTTTCACAAACATAGATGCCTATGATCTCAAACAATTTATAGACATATAACTAAAACGATGCAATTAGTTGAACATGCTATGGGAGGTGCGGCTCGGGAGCTCCCTGCCTATATGTCCCGTGGCGCGCGGGGGACGCGATCCAGGTGGTAGCTAGAGCTCGTGTGACGCGATCACGTGGCGGTAGTGGAGGCGGCGCTGCATATTTCGCAAAGGGAAAGCTTGACGGTGGCGCGAGAGGCGCGAGAACGATAATTGGGACGCCGACTGGAGAGACGACGACATGGCAAGGCGAGGTGTGCGCGATAGGTTGGTGCAATGTGTGGAGTAGAGAGTGATGTGGATAAGGTGAGGTAGGGTAGGGTAGAGGATACTGTTATGGTGCCCTACACCCTTACGAGTGAGTCCAATGAGGCATGCGTCCAACGTGTCGCCGGATAGGCACATAGTCTGGACACACCCAAACCTCCCCCAAATTTAGTGGAGAAAGGGAGGTAAACGAGACACATTCGGGACAAAATGTCCCTTCGGCGTGTCCGGGATGTTGTTGGGGGGTAATTTTTGTCCCGACCCAAGATGGACATATAGGTGCGTTTTGAGCTCCCCTTGGAGTTAGGGGTGGACACAAAGCTCGAGGCTTGGCTCGGGCTCGACCCGACTCGAAGGTGGGACAAGCCAAGCCTAAACCTTCCGGGCAAGGCTCGAGGCTTGACAAGCCAGGTCGGTGAACCTCGCAAGCCGGCTCGAAGGCTCGATAAAATATAAAAATTGACATGGTCTTTGCTTAAATTGTATCCATTCACAATTATAATCATGAATAGATCCAGAACACAGTCTACAAAGTTTAACAAAGTACCAAAAAACACTACAGTGGCATAGATCACAAGTTTCACCACACAAATTTGAAGGAAGTAGAGGTTGAAGCGATACATACAAGAGACCTTCCAATGCAATACGTACATGTGTAACAATTAGCAAAAAGTGAAGTTGTGCGTGCATGCTGTCAATGGTGAAGCAATACAGCATTGACCGCTGGCATATAGTGCAGATGTTGAATGGCTACTACGAGTACTTGATTTCAGAAGAGAACAAAAGATGCGGGTGGAGTGGGTGTTGTGTGGGCTCTGCCCCGTGGTGTTCGTTGTTGTTGGTGTTTGTTATATGGTTTTCGCCCGGTTTCTTTAACTAATAAACCGAGCACCTTCTGCTTAATTAATATATGGGGCAAAACTTTTGCCCCACAGTTTCTAAAAAAAAAAGCGAGTGAACTGTGACGAGCAAAGCCTCTGATCCTGTTTGGAATTCGCTGCTATAGCTTAGCTAGCTCTGTAATTGATCCTGTTTGGATAGTGACGACAGCCATCGTGCTTAATTGGTAGTTGGCGGAGGAGACGATGCAAGGTGGTCAGGGGCATCGAAGCAGTCTCTCCGGCCGGCGGCGTGAGAATAGATGCGGGTCGCCGGGACGGGGTCAGAGCACTGTATTGTGGCCGGACCGACGGAGCGCCGCCGGCAGACCGGCCGGAGACGGAGAGGTCGCGTGCCGCCGTGTCAAATCTATGTATGCGATTTTTTTGATCAATGGGAAGCCCGGAGGATGAGGACGTGTTCTATTTAGGTCGGGATTAACAAATAGATCGAAGAAGGGATTGGCTTTTGGCGCCCGGCTCGCGAGCCGGCCGAGCCGAGCCGCGAGCCCGATTTCTGGGACATGTTCAGCGGCAAGCCGAGCCAGGCTTGGCTCGACTCTTCTCGAGCTTGGTCGAGCCGAGCCTTGAGCCGGCTCGGCTCGGCTCGATTCCACCCTAGTTGGAGTTGCCCCTAGCTAGCTGTCTTTGTGCTTACATAGTTACATCTCCCAAAAGAAGGCCTTAATTAGCTTTATTTTACCTCACCCGTGCATATGCATAAACACGCACATGCAGAAACGATGTACTCCAGTCCGGGGTGATAAGGGTCTCCATCGGAAAACGCAAACGCAAACACACGTCGTAGCGTTTGCAGTGCAGCGTACGTAAGCCTGTGTAAATGCAGCAGATTACGGGCGACAAATTAACGCAGCCAGCTAAATGTTCGTGGGAGAACTTCTCTCATGCAAGCATTAGTGCATTACGCGTGACAGCGAGAGGTAAGTACGTCTGGCCATGTTTGTCTACTGGCTGCGTTTAATTGCAGGGTTTATTCTGCCGTCCATGGAGGAAAAACATACAGGGCGGCCAGGGTTTTCTCTAAGCCTGTTACCTACCTGCCCACTACTAATAGCAGCGCGTGATGATTGCCAGGTCGGATACAGTGCATGCACGAATCTTAATTGGTTTTCCGGCGTGCAAATAAATCATCTTGGAAATAATTTCAAGAATGCATGCCCCGTAACTCCTAAAGCAACGTACTTGTATTGATTATGGGTAATTTAGCCCATGTAAGGGGACTCATTCATGCTACCGTGTGGACTTTGGCCGCATATATATGCCCCCGGGATGAACAATGAATTCAAAAATCTTATTTTTTATTATAAACATGTCAATCTCTTTTATGTGCATGCAATTTTTTATGAAAAAAGACATGTGTCGTGTCATCGGTAAAAAACATTGTTCTAGAAAAGCTATTTCTTGAGTATCAAATTTGTTTTTCCGCACGTGCAATAAGTTTATGTCTTCACATTAAATGTACACATGTTATGTTTTACATTAAACATCATTTGTTTCACACGAGAACATATGCTCTTGGGAACCGACATGAATACGTCATAATGCACTTTATAACGGAAAAACGAGATCATTTAGCCAATATAAATGTAAGCATGTCTAGATAACATACTCATTGATGTAGAAAATAAATGTAAGCATGTCTAGATAACATACTCATTGGAGTAGTACACAAAGTTATCTGGACATGCAATCTTACCTTTAATTCATTGATGTAGAAAATAGCATTTTTTTATTTTACCCACATGTTAAGAGAGGCTAGTATATATTGTACCCAACATACTACAAGCACATGAAAAGTGTAAGCCATACATACCAATTATTATTTACTTTCATATTTAACGGAATACAGTGTTCGAAAATATTTCAGATAACATGCACACCACCATGCGAAAACCTAATTTTGTAAGCACGAAAAAACAATTTCAATGTTAGAAATAAATTTACTATGACTATGATTAAAGGAGTTACGTCAATGTTCACAACCATTGGATAGATAAGTCTAAAATCCGGGGAAATACTTTTTACGGCCCAGGTCAAAAGTATCACAACGAACTCGTCCTTTTTTATTTTAATGTAGACAATTAAGATTTTTTGACACAAAGTAGACAAATAAGTTTATGGTGCAATCTGCTGCAGGAACAACCTTTTATTTTGAAACTTCTTTATATCTCCAAAATTATGTGGGTAAAATAACACTTGTATCTAAAATTTGTAGACAAATTTCGAGTTAGCCATGAAAGTTCCAAATTTCCCCAAAATATGCAACTAGGAATTTAAGTACTTGCAGATTCCAACACCAGTTTGGAAATAAAGATCTTAAAATGCATACTCTCTCTGTTTCACTATATCTATCACACATGCTAAGGAAGCACTAAACATAAGATCAATTATTCACAAGATAACCTTAAGTACGATTCTACAATAAACAAATCAGCAGGGCAAAAGTTATAAATATGGCACTAATTGCGCTCTCGATTTCCTCAGTTCAGAGTCATACACTGAAACGGAATTTCTCAAGAACCGGAGAAATACATATTTAAATAGATGGAGTATTCAATAAACAATATAAATACAATATATAATTGATGTGTCAATGTGATATCTCATAATTTAATGATATTAATATATGGTAGGTTTCGATCTTGGGTAAGCCCTCCCAATATTACGGTAACTTAAAGGAATCAATTATGTCAAACCAGAGGAAAAATTGCAAATTCATAGCATTACAATTTATGTTGCTATGTTTTTAAAGTGGAAATCCACAATATATGTACCTATAAAATCGGATAAAATTCGCTCGAGAGTCGATCGGTCTTCAACATTTTAGGACAACATATATTTTAGGTATGTGTGGAATATGTACTATTTGGTTACTATTGGAATCGTGATTAGCGGATGGTTATGTGTTTAAATCGAACATATGTACTCCCTCTATTCCTTGTTATAAGGTGTATTATTTTTTGAAATCAAACTTGATTATCTTTGACCAGTATTTTAGGAAAAACCATCAACACCTAAAATACCAAGACAATAATATATGGGAATTTATTTCAAAATGAATTGATATTGTAAATGCTAATAACATTTGACTTTTCAAAAAAACCAATACACCTTATGGAACAAAGGGAGTATAACATAAGCCTATTATATGAAGGCACCACAATTTAGTCAAAATAGACTAGATAAAATTTGTTAGGTTAGACACGATACCACGAGGGGACGGTCCGGTGCCCGTGTTAGGGGTGTCCGGCCCGGCCATATCACGGTTGTCGAGATGTATGATGGTCTCGGCAGGCTTTGTCGTTGTTGTAGTATGTCGATTTAGTATATGGGGAGTATCACTCGTAGTCATACCTCGGGGAGTAGGAAAACTTGAGAATCTCGTCAACAAATTTCGGCATCGTGATGTGATTTCTTGGTTCTCGGTGGGTCAATTGTTTACCTTCGATGATAATAACCTATTTAAAACACATGATCTTTTGCAAGAGATCTGCAGTCGAGACGGATGTAACGAGTAAGCAAAAATAATTGTATGGCAGTCAAATAAAATATGTGTGATATTTGTGAAATTTGGTGGTATTGACCGACCTAGTACTGGTTAGTCTTCTCGGGAATATCTGTGTAAGTTTTCAGTGATTGTCATGACGCTAGAACAACACAACACGTACCACACCTTTGTTTTCCCACAAACAGTTACTATTTACTTTACGCGTTGCTGGACTACCATAACAAAACACGAACGATTCCATGTGCAAGTGTACTTTGTTTATGGAAAAGGCTGTACCGCTAGGCTACGAAATTTCGATTTGAAGGGGCCAACCAGCGAGCCAGAGGTGACTGAAACCAAACCAGACAAACACAAGCCTACACATTGACTTCTTAGAGCATCCACATCGTCGTCTCCCCCATCTCTCTCCCTCCCTCTCTGATCAACTGTCTCCTGTCAGTCTTATATATTTTTCTTGAGCTCTTTTTGCCTTGTGCAGTCTATACTAGTAGCTCCTCCTCTCATCTGTTCAAGCTTAGCTCTCCTTGCTTTCTGTGCCCTCCAATATATCATCTCTCTTCTGAAAGACAGTGTTGGTGTGTCTTCTAGCTTGCCCAGCGCAGAGGTAGCGAGCTGCCTGACTCCTTGTCTCGGCAGCTAGCGAGCTCGGGAGTGTTTAACAAAAGAGGGTTAGCTAGCTACGAACAGAAGCAGCAGTGGGATTCGGTAGCAGCTGCTAGGTGTCGTCGTCGCTGCCTTTGTAGCTTCCTTCTTCTTCGATCTCACCTGCCTCACATCCATCTTGCCTGATGGGAAGGGCTCCATGTTGCGATAAGAACAACGTGAAGAAAGGGCCGTGGTCGCCGGAGGAGGATGCCAAACTCAAGGAGTTCATGGACAAGCACGGCACCGGCGGCAACTGGATCGCTCTCCCGCAGAAAGCAGGTATTTATGTTTGCTGTGTGCATATGTATGAACTCCCGGCCGGCCTCTTATTTTTGCGGATGAGATTTCTTCCTAATTTCTCTTTTGATTTGTTTCCGTTCTTTGCGTATTCTTGACTTCGTTCACCCTAGTTTGGATGAAAAAATCTGACGCGTCTAGAACAAATGCCCCCTAATTAAGCATGCCATGACTCTTGAGTCATGAGTCTCTCTCTCTCTCTCTCTCTCTCTCTCTCTCTCTCTCTCTCTCTCTCTCTCTCTCTCTCTCTCTCTCTCTCTCTCTCTCTCTCTCTAGTATGATGGACAGAGACATCACTAAGCTGAAATGCTGTCGTCTTTTGTGGTAACTTCTTCCTTTCCAATTTATTCTATTCATCATTTTCCTCTTATTTAATTATGATCAGTACCTTCTCTAGGATCATCACTTCTTCTGAGCCAAACAGGCTTTGATATCATCTCTACCTCTTTGTTTATCTCACAAATATGCACACCTTTTTCCTAGCTAGGGCTATCTAGCATACAATTGGTACATTGAGAATTGTGAAACTTGCTGTGCTATGACTCTTCATTGACACTGATTCCCCTTCGTTACAGCCTTCTCATGAATCTAAAATTGTATGTATGTTGTTTTTGCTCTGTGGTTAACTGCCATGCTACATCTGTTTCTGTTTACCTTTTGCTATGCACTTCTCAATCAGTCTCTAGTTTAATAGACATTATTAATGGACTCAATTTGCTATCTTTATTAGGGTTGAGAAGATGTGGCAAGAGCTGTAGGCTTAGATGGCTAAACTACCTGAGGCCTAACATTAAGCATGGGGAGTTCACAGAGCACGAAGATAGGGTCATATGCAGCATGTATGCTAGCATTGGAAGCAGGTATCCAAGACACACTCTCTCTAAACAATTATGAGAAAGTTCAAGGATGTAGCTAGTAACATGTTAACTCCCAATTTTCATCCAAAAAATATGCCTATTGGTTGCTTCCAGAAATTTTTCCTTTAATATGATTCTGAGTTCATTATTTCCTTTGATGACATTTGACAGGTTTCCAGGTTATACCATGCACTATTTACCACACTAACCCTACAAAACTTGCATGACTGTTTCTTCTCCCAAGAAGAATCTGTCGAAAACAATACACATTTTGTACTATCTTGTGTTCAGAAGTGAAGACCCAACTATCATAGGTCTAGCCAGTTAGAACTTACAACATAGAAGCATTATTAATTCTCCTTGGCACTACTAATGTGCTTTATGCTAGTAGATAGCAAGCTCAAATGATGAGAAACGGATAACAATCAAAGTAAATATATGGAAAGAATACGCACATATGTATGAGTCGTGAATTAGGGCTGTATATATGATCTAATGTTCCAATTAATTTCAGGTGGTCGATCATCGCGTCGCAGCTGCCTGGCAGGACGGACAACGACATCAAAAACTACTGGAACACCAAGCTGAAGAAGAAGCTCCTGGGAACCACCACCGCCGGCGGTCCTCCGCCGCGCGCCCCACGGCAGAACCACCACCAACAGCAGCACCGGCCGGTCCTTCTCCCCTACTCATCGTCACCCCACTCAAACTACAACAACTTCTTCCCCGACACCGGCTCCCTCATCCAGCAGCAGCAGGCAGAGCCGCACCTCTCCCATACCCTAACCCTACAGCCTCACCAAGACTACATGCTGAGCAGCTCAAGCTCCATGAGCGCCATGACAAACAATGGCGCCACCGCACACCTGCTTCATGCAACGACGGCGCATCGCCAGCTCCTGGTGAAGGAGGAATGCATTGGCGGCGGCGCCATGATCGCGTTCGGCTGCGGTGACCAGCAGAGCTGCAGCTCGTCGGACGGGACGACGGCTCAGTACGGCGGGGGCGGCCAGTTCGGAGGCCGCCACCACGGGAGGGAGCTGAGCTTCGACAACAACGGATACATCAGTTACGGCGCCTACAGCAACGGCACCGCCGAGCAAGACCAGCAGAAGCTGTTCCAGCAGCAGCAGGCGCAGCTGGACTACGGCTACGAGGAGATCAAGCAGCTGCTCATGACAGCCGGGGCCGGCGCCGACGGCGGCGGTGGCCTGATCCACGATTCGGCGGCCGCGGGGCTGATCGCTGCTGGCAAGCTGACGATGATGTAAATCTGAGTAATTAAGCACGTAAAGAAGAAGAAGATCAAGGACGAATTGATCGAAGGTGTGTTAGTATTTTTTTTACTGCGTTTCTTTTTCCATTGATGATTTGTGTAGTGTAATGAAATGAAGAAACTCCCGTGTCACGGCTGCATGCATGCGCATGCACGTGCTTGACAGCGCTGTATGTGAGCGTGACACGGGATCTGGGGCTCGATCTCTCCCTTACTTGCTGTTACTGTGGTTGTACTCCCCTCTTCCTTTTCAGCAGAGGTATAGTGATATCAAGTTCATATCGTACTACTGTGGAAACAGACTGACAGTGTTTGTTTGGCTAGACTTTCATGTTCACTCGCTTGATCTGGTACTCGCTTGGACCGCAATGCTCTGGGTGGTTGGTTTATACGACTGTATATATCTCCTGTGTCCAACATTTCTCTCTCCCCCTCCTGTGGTTGCAGTGCATAGGACAATCAAAATGCATATGGAAACTAACAAGTTGGGAAGCTAAGCGGAATTCACTTTGGCACATGGAAGCATATACTCCTGCCACCGGAAACAATATTTTGAAACGTTAAAAGTTTACGAACAAAAATTTGGCGTGTATATCTCGACATTATATGTGCACACGTCAAGTTTCGCTGGAAACCGAATTTTTTGTGGGTTGTGTAAAAAGACAAGAAAACTCTCGTGAAAATCATTTCTAGCACCAAATTTTGTCTTATTTACAAACGATACAAAAGATGTCCGTTTTTTGTGAAACGGATTTGTGAACATATAGACTGCCGAGATGTACGTGCGGAACTTTTGTTCATTTTTTTTTGACATTTCAAAATGCATTTTAAAACCGGAAGCCAAAACGCCACTCCCATAAGCTAAATCATATGGATTGAAGTTGTCAAGAATGTCGACTTATGCAATTTTCTTTTCATTTTGTCCCATAGTTAAAAAACCTTCAAATGTTGCCACTCTCATGCGGAATCAAAATTCTGCCGAATATTAAAAACCATAAACAACCATAACAAGATATTTGTTTCTAAAGACGCTCCTGGGATTACCCGTCGTACAGAACTTAGGAAACAAAATAGAGATATTGTTAGGAGAAGAAATGGTAGAAAAACATATCGTGTCAAATAAAGCAAGTTTTTTTTTGTAGTTTTAGACCCTCTATTTCTTAGTTGACTACAAATTCTTAGTTTTCAAGTGAGCAAAATTGACCATCTTTTTTATTCATCAATATCTATATAACTTCACATTTTACAAAAAAGTCTTGAAGTGTATGATTGTGCAATTAGAAAACTTTTTAATGTAACATTGACTTTCCGTCTGGAATTTGTCCCCGGTATACATAATTAAAAGTAATTCTTTTGCGCTCTCTTTGTCTATTTTATTTTAGTACCTTAAGTACAAAGACTATGCACATTTCATTAGTATTTCTTCTGATATAGATTTTTAATTGTAAAAATAAGGTTTCACGACAAGCTCGCAACGAGCTATTTAGTGCCAAATGACGAAGATCATTGCCTGATGAACTCATAAAACTTAGGATACTCTTACTATATATCATAGTAATTTGGGAAACGATCAAACATACCATTGCATATGAAACACTAAAAGGGAACAATGAAGATATAAGAGTGGATAAGAGAAGAGTAATAAATAACATAACCAAAAATCTATATTTTCTTTGGAACTATCTATATCTATGACAATTGAAAAATTCTTATCTCTTAGACGAGGAGTCGTGCAACTCGAAGTGCATTGATGTTCCACATTCAAAAACTAAATTTGTATGCGAAATTATTGGCAACGTTAAACTTGGTGACGTGAAACTCATTCAAGTTAGAAATGGTTATTTCTTAGATATTATTTTTTAGATTAAAAGGGCTCCCTGATTTCATTGAAATCACCACCAGAGTCGAAAGTTTTACATCCCCAGGCCACATTGACTATGTGAAGCCAGGTCTAAACTAGCAATTAGATGATGTCGACGTCGCAGAAATGACAAATCTCCTTTTCTTTTGCGGGTCATATATTTAGAAGAAAATAATATCGTCGACATGGCAACGAAACGAGTCTCCTGTATAGATCAGTACGAACCGCGAGAAACGCGCCTCTTGTCAGTGTCAGGCACCCTGGCCATTGTTTTCTGGCACTTGCGGCTGCAGAAGCTGGCATGCATTGCGATGCACAGAGGGCAGAGAGATCGATGAAAGATTCCGTGTGAGATTAGAGACGAAAAGATTCCTCTTGTTAATCTATAAGATTAGCTCATTTTGTTAGTGCATGTGTGGACACACTGACAGAGATCGGCCAACAACGCCAAGGATATCCGCCTCTCTGTCGTCCTGCCTCGTGCACATATACAATTGTTCTTTTTTTTGGGGTTGAAACTTGTGTTTACTAGTGAAATCTCTCTCCCTATCTAGTAACAAAAAGCAAAAAATTGAGTTGTAGATGTGAATATTGCTATTTTTCCATAAAGTTTGGTGAACTCAATAAATTTGGACTTCGTATAGAATCTAAAAGTACAGATATCTATGGATAGAGAGAGTAATGTGGAAATATGCATCCGCATCTAGCGCAAAATGGCAGTACACTCCCTCATTGAAGTCGTACAAAGCAATATAAATAGGGTCTCAGTCATACTCGGTTTTGTTCAAATCTGTTACATTTCTTCTATTCTCTCATGCTCTTTCAAAAAAGGCCTTGTAAATGTCCGATCGTTGTCATCCAGTCAAGACCCTTTGATTGTCACATTGCTTTTGCGAATGGACCCTTTGATTGTCACTTGGCTAAGCTCCTGACACGAGTGCAAGTTTTGGGGTCTCTTGGTCCCACTTGTCGGTAATTTGCATGTCCCACTCTCATGTCTGGGTCACGTGGTCCACCCGTCGGCATTTTCCGGTCCCACTCATGTCAAGAACTTAGACAAGTAACAATCAAATGGGGTTGACCCGACGGAAATTATTCATGTGGGCATTTGTAAGGCTGGTTTGGAAAGAGGAGGGGAAAAGTGAGAAAAGTTAGAACTAGTGCAAAGTAGTGTAAATGTAGGGTTAAAACTAGTGCGACATAATAGAGTAGACTCTAGAGAAATCGAGTACAAATTAGTGCAGAAAAGTTGTAGAAACTATTGTAAAATGCAGTAGAAACAGCTGCAAAATGTAGTATATGCCCAAAATGGTACATCATAGACAAGCCTAAAATTGCACGCAACTAGTGTAGATATATTGTAGGAACTAGCATAAAATGTTGTTGACTCTGAAAGGTGCAGTGCACGCTAGTGCAAAATACATTAGAAATTAGTGTAAATGCAGCACACACTACTGCAATGCAATAGAAAAAATACTAATTTTGAAAATGTCATCAAAACAAAGAAATCTTGCAAAAAGAAAGTCGACATGGACCCCGTTTAAAAACGCGATCTACAAAAGTATACATTCAATAGAGGAGATATCTAAAATACACCCCCCCCCCCCCCCCCCCCCCTCTCCCCGTTTCAAAAAAGTTGTCGTGGGTTTAGTTAAATGGTGAACTAAAACCATGACAACCTTTTTAGAACGGAGGAGGTAGCTTTCATTTTGGTTTGTAGGAATCAGCTATTTTTCTCTACCTTCGAGCTAAAAACACTAGTTGACGTGTCCAACCGAAAATCTATAAGAAATCTTGTGGACAGTTGTTGAAGGAAATTTCCATTAATAACACGGAAGAGTTTTGCTACCAAAAGGAATGTACAAACCAAGACGAATCCGTAAGCACATGCTTGCAAGCTAGTCAATCATTCCAACAAGAAAGTAGCAACTAGCAACTTCTCTAGTGCTGTGAAGTGAAAGGATCCCTGATTCCCTGTCATTTGTCTTGTACGATCGATCTGAGAGACGGAAGAACTCACATGTTTTTTTATAGGATGGCACTGTCAGTTGGTGAGTTCGATATAGCTGGTCTCATCGATCGTGCATCATGCTAGCTGCGGAATCGTGGTCGCAAGTTCGTCAGCTTGCACATCATCGTGTAATCTTATCCATCGGAAAAGGTCCCCGCTGTCTAGCTAGTAGTATACTCTGAGACCTGGACCGAGTTTTTTTTTTAGAACAAAGGCCGAAGCCCAGCGTTAAATTAATAACGCCCCAAGGCGGAAGATACAGAGTACAAACCAGCTTACAACCAATGCTACAAAAGAAAAACTAAAGCTCCTAGAAAACAAGGCACCGGAAGTAAGCCTGACCAACAAACAAAGCAAAACAGAAGAAGAGACCAATGCCTAAGGAGAACTACATCGAGGAGTACATCTTTGCTGGACGGGCAAAGTCGTCTCGCCTTCAGTCTTTGTCGTCGAAGGGAACCCCTGTTCCAGGACACACAAAAGACGCCAATGGCGGACCGGAGCTCACCCTAGAACTCGGGTCGGCGCACCAACAAACATTGCACAACGTCGAGACAAGCACACCTCCATCGCAGAGCACGCCACCAGGAGTCGACACCGCCACTGCCCATGCATTGCCGCTGACAGAGAGACGAACAGAGGTCTCAAAGACGGCGCCTTCAGGAAGGGCACGACACCAAAGTTCCGCCACCGCCCGATCCGAGGGGATCAAGGTTTTCACCCGGAGAAACGGTAAAGATACGGAGATAGCCGCGGCGGCGCCTTCAGGAAGGGAACGGCGCCCATGGGCGTCGCCGCCGGACCCGGCACGCCGGACAGGTTTTCACCCCGGCAAAGCTCCACATCTGAAACCGAGCGTGGACACCCAACTTGGCAGACTACCCCACTGTTTGCCGCTCCCCGGTCGTCACGCCGTCCATGCGGCCATGACCACTGGGAGTACTCGAGCCGCGATCCCCGCCGAAGCGTCACGACCACCACCTACCAGGGCCGCCGCCCTGAACGCCGAAGATGCCAACCTCGCCCGTCACCGTGGAGGCGACAGTCCACCCCATGCGTAGCCAGCCGACCAAGCTACCGCGTAGAGCAACTCCTCCAAGCTCGACCGAGCTATTTTTTCGGTGTTGGACAACTGTAAGTTTTGGTTGCATTCTGTCTTATCATTTTGACAAATAAGTTGCTCTTTGATGTCGTTTGGTTTGAAAAATAGTCTCAGTTCAACGTATGGAGAGACCGCGTCGCCGTTCTTCCTAAGGATTTGTTTGTTTCTAGAGTTTTTGTGGGAATTAATGGGGATAATCCCCACAGGGATCGGGTGAAAATCCATACATTCACCCAATCCACACAATTTTCCAATCCCCAATCCACTAGGGAGGGGTAGTGTTTTGGGTATTGAAAAAAATAAACTAGAGTTTGGGGAATTCTGGGGAAAAATGCGGATAAAACATGTCAAATACACTAGAAACAAACGATACTTTGGTGATATGTGGGGATTTGGGTTTGACCGGGATAATCCCCACCAAACCCCACAAAATTTTAGAAACAAACAGAGCCTAAAGGGGAGAGGAAGATAAGGGTACCGGTTTGTTGAGATAAAAAAAGAAGACATCGGCACTGATCTGTCTCGATGTGGGATGATACGGGAGGAGGCGGCACCAATCTTCCTAGAGGTGGGAGTAAAACAACATCTTCGTTTGTCCGGAGGAGGGAGGACGAAAGATGCTTTCACAACCTAAGGGCATCTCCAGTCGTTGACTCCCCCAGGATGAAAAACGAGACGTCCTGGGGGGCCAAATTCTTTCGCCGGCGCAAAACGAGTCCCTGGGGAGAACATTTTCCCAGCTGCACCCCACCCAAGATGAGAAGATGAGATGAACTCAAGTAAAAAAAAATCAGATGAAGGAAACGAGCTCGGCAGCTCCGCCGGCGCGAGCTCGAGAGGCAACGGCGGCGAGCGCCCAAGATGCAGCCGACGGCGAGCGCCCGACAAAGAGTGCGGCGAGGTCGAGGAAGCGCGGGGTCGTCTGCTCGCTGCCGGCCCCCATCCCCCATCGCCCCGCCGCCGATCGAGGAAGCACGAGGTCAAGGAAGCGCGGTGTGGCACCTCCGGCCCCATCTACAGCGTCAGGGATCGTGGTAGCGGCGGGCGAGCCGGAGCCGGCGCTGTCGTCGGAGACGTAGACGGAGGCGGCCGAGTGGGCGACAACGGGGCGCGGGAGCAGGCGGAGGTGCGGCTTGGACACGGAGGCGCGCGCGTGCGAGAAGAGAGAGGAGCAGTTTGGTGGGGGAAAAGGAGGAGAGAGAGGAGGGTGCCAGGGTGGGTGGGGGGGGGGGGGGGGGGGGAGTGGCTGACTGTGGCCCTGCCTGCATGCAAACATTAGCGCCGGCGCCCCCAGCTGACCCCAGCGCCCTGGGTTTGGCCTTGGTGCGCCGGCAGTATTTTTGGCCAAAACGGCACTATTTGGACTCTTGGGGGGCACGACTGGGACATTTTTTTCTACACTTTTTGCACCGCCGGTGCTAAACAAGCCTCCTGGGGGCCTCTTAGGGGGGACGGCTGGAGATGCCCTAAGAGGTGATACAGGGAACACAGATGTAGGGCCCTCGAGAGGGGAGCGAAGTGTGGGGTGTTCCAAATGGGGACCAATCACCCTACAAGAAAAGCACACATGGCCAGTAAACATGGGGCCTAACTCTTGATGCAGAGCAATGGGAGGCTAACAGGGGAGCGAAGTGTTCTTAGTATGAGATGGGAACTAAGAGCATATCTGATGGAAGGTGTAAGTTTGGTGAGATGTTGTTGTCAAATTCCAAGCATGTATATTCACCCAGCACATGCATAAACTTCTGCAAGGCCAACCGTACGTACGCACAGCACATGTCAACATGCGTTGGCACATACTACATTCGAAGCATCCAACCTAAACACCGGTGGTGATTTTCAAAGTGAGTTGGTAGACGGAAAAGCTCCGGGGACAAGTACGATTTACACATTTGTTTAGGACGACAGCCAACGGAAAATGATATACATTGTTTACTGGAAAAAGTAGTTAGACCGAGATTACGTTTTCAAGTTAAGTCGCATCTAAGTCATCAACAGAAGTGTCCAGGTGAAGGTGGTGCACTCGGAAAAATAATTCAAAATCCCAGCCTCTGCATTAAAGATTGGGTGGAGGCAACTCAGGAAAATACATTGGGAATACTCATAAAGAAATTACCGCTAAGAAAAGCCGACGAAAAACATCTTTTCTACACATGAGGCAGTTTCTTGGTCAATTCTAATGTTAATGTCAAAATAAAATTCTATAGAGAGATCCAACCCGACATTCATCCAAATAAAACTTTTGTTCCATCTCCGTTCCCAAGTTATTTGGGGGGGTCTAGAACTCTAGATTCAGAGGCGGGAAGTTGAATGATTTTGTGGTTGTATATATCGTGCACCACGATCCAAAAATCACTAAAGCTCCCATTCCTACAAGAAATGCATGCTGACTAGCTGACACACACTTGTAGCCAGGTGCCCAGGTGTTTGAGTTACATCTCTTACATAGATGAAATTCTTGCTTTCTCCTTCCTATTTTACTCTTTGCAAGGATGATTTTCTAACTTGGAGAAAGAGTTTTCAGTGGCATCTAGGGGGGTTTATACACTTCGATGGATGCAGTTCACCCAACACCTCATGCCAGAATAAATAATTATGCACTCTGCTAAGCCGTTCTGTTTGTGAAATCTAGACGGAAGACTCGAGCAGAGCCCAGCTTTAAATTAATAAAACCATCCGGCCAAATGATCCACACATACATGAAGGCTTCCGCCCACGGCGGTTACAAACTGAGGCACACGATAGCACGAAGGCTATAGTCAGGGGGAGAGAACACCCCGAACAGACGAGCTAGTACAAATAGGCCTAAGGCGGTAAAGATACAGGTATAGGCAGTCAGTCCGGTCTATCTCGGACAGAGTTGTGAAGCGAGCGAATCCTGCCAATTGCTTGCTCCAACGCTCCACGGTCTTGCCTCCTAGCCACTGGCTTCCACACCTGCACATATAACGCCATTTTGTATAACCCGTCAGCCGGTTGAGAAGGAAACACCCCCTCAATCGAGAATTTATTCCTCATGTTCCACAAAGACCATAAAAGAGCCGCACATCAAATCCATAAAACTCGCTTGTGTTGTCCCGACTCCGCAGTAATCAATCTAACAAGATCCGCGAAACATGAGGGGTTCCAGGAGCAGAGCAGCAGTTCCCTAACTGTGCTCCACATAAACTTTGCCAGGGGACATAAAAAGAAGATATGATTCATATCCTCTCTCTCCTCACAAAGGGCACATCTGCCGGTAGAGGGACCCCGTCTCCTCGCAATATTATCGTTGGAGGGTAACCGCTTCCTAGCCAATTGCCAAAGGAATATCCTGATCTTAAGGGGTATGGCGATCCCCCAGATCTCCCTATAGTGATTCCTAGGCGTGCCGTCGCAAAGTTTGTTATAAAGGGACCTAACCGAGAACTTCCCGGAGGGTTCAAGGGCCCAAGATAGCTCATCCTGGTTTGCAGCTGGCTCGAAAACCGGGAGCTCCCTAACTAGAGAGCTCCATTCCGCAGCCTCGGCTGGTCCAACCGACCGCCGGAGGGGAATGTACCACCCCCCTCCCGGTGGGCCTGCGCCACCGAGGTGTCTGGTGAAGCCACAATGGCAAAAATCGCTGGGAATCGATCCCTCAGGGGACCCGCCCCCGTCCACCAGTCAATCCACAGTCTAGTGGATTTGCCATTCCTCACCCGGTGTCTCGCCCCCAGACATAGGAGGTTCTTAACTCTCTGGAGAGCCATCCAGAACTGGGAACCTCCCCCGTGGTCATCGACCAGGATGTCCTTGGATCTCAGATACTTAGCCCTGAGTATGTCGGCCCAAAGGCCAGTCTCCCCAGTCAAGATCTTCCAGACCCACTTAGCCATGAGACACCGGTTCATGAGTTTGGTATCCATGATACCTAAGCCACCTAAGGCCTTGGGTTTACACACTGCATCCCAGCGTACCCAGTGGTATTTGCGTTTCCTCCCGTTCGCTTCCCAAAAGAAACGAGAACGGTAGCCGTCCATGGTCCGATGGACCCCATCCCCAGTAGGCAAACTGCCATCGCATGGAGGGGAAGGCTAGACATGCACGCATCTGTGAGCGTCAACCTTGCCGCTGAAGACATCAGCTTACCCATCCAGGGGTCCGCCCGTTTAGCAACCTTACCGGTAAGGTGGCTCCAGGCGCCTGCCGTGAGCGCACGGTTACTAATGGGAAGTCCTAGATAGGTGAACGGGAATGACCCCTGTCTGCAATTAAGCATCTGGGCCACCCTCGTCTGCTCATCAGTACTAGCCCCCAAGACTAGTACCTCACTCTTGTGGAAGTTGATCCTGAGACCCGACATGCTCTCAAAGCAAAGCAGCATGAATTTCAGGTTGGCAATAGCCAAATCGTCCTGCTGGATCATGATGATCGTGTCGTCTGCATACTGCAGATGCGACACTCCCCCAGGAATCAGATGAGGCACAACACCCTGGATGTGCCCCGTCCTCTTAGCCGCATCCAGCATTGCTGCTAAGGCTTCGACTACAAAGTCAAAGAGAAGGGGGGACAAGGGGTCTCCTTGTCTAACCCCCTACCATTACGGAAGAAATTACCCATTTCCCCGTTAATGGTGATAGCCGTCTGTCCGCCAGAGACCAGACTGAGCGCCCTATGGACCCACCCAGGATCAAAGCCAGCTCTGAGGAGGACTTCCCCTAGGAATCTCCAGTTGACTCGATCATAGGCTTTCTCAAAGTCCAGCTTCAAGAAGACACCCCCTAGTCTCTTGGAGCTGGACTCATGGATAATCTCTTGTAAGGAAACGACTCCCTCGTGCAAAAGGCGGCCCTTGATGAACGCGGATTGAGTGTAGCTAATCGTGCGATGTGCGATCGGGCTAAGTCTAAGCGCAAAAGCTTTAGCTACAAACTTGAAGATAACATTGATCAGCGCAATCGGTCTAAACTGACGAATATCCTCGGCGCCTTGGACTTTGGGGATTAACGTAAGCACCCCAAAGTTCAGACGAGCGATGTCGACTCTCCCTAGAGCAAAATCGTTCGTAATGGACATAACCACCGGCGAAGAGTCTTCCAAAACGCTTAAAAAAGCATACTGGTAGGCCATCCGGGCCCGGGGCCGTGTCCACCTTCATGCTTGCTAGGACAGCGTCCAATTCCTTCTCCGTGAAGGTTAGCATGAGAGCGGAGTTCTCCTCCTCTGTGACCCGCGGCCGCGAATCCCAGAGGGATGGGGAGAGCTGGAACGCCGGGAATTCCCGGGTGTCCCCATAAGATCACGATAAAAATCGTAGATGTGTGCTTGGAGCCCGCTGCCTCCACAACAACACCCTGGGCGTCCACCAGCCTAGAAATGGCACATTTCCTCCTCCTGCCATTAGCTATGGCATGGAAATACGCAGTGTTAGCATCCCCTTTAAGGGTCCAAGCAAGCCTGCTGCGTTGTTTCCAATACTCCTCCTCCACCTTAGCGAGGTGGCAAAGCTGGTTCTCCAGATGATATCGAAGGGCCCACCCCTCATCATCCAGGTCAGAGGCATCTGCACGCGCGTCCAAGGCGCGGATCTGTGTCAAAATTGCCTCTTTCATGTCCCTCTCCGCCCGACCCAGGTTGGCACCCCAACCCTTAAGGAATTGACGGAGGCCGCCAGACAGGTGTTGCCAGCGCGAGATGGAGTCCTGCCCCTCCACCCTGGGGTAGAAAGATCTCCCCATTTGGACTCGACCAGATCCCCAAACTCCGGTCGCTCTAACCAGCTCTTCTCGAAAAAGAAGCGAGAGCTCCTCTTCCTGAAGTCCTCCCCGAGCTCAGGATCAAGGCCGCGTGGTCCGACCCAACAATGGGCTCTGCAACTAACGTGCAGAGAGGAAAGAGGGTTTCCCAATCTGCGGACATAAGAACTCGGTCGAGTACACACCTGACCGGGTTCAGTTGTCGGTTAGTCCAGGTATAGCGCCCACCACTCCGACGGACCTCTCGCAACGCGAGGGAAGCAATGCAATCATTAAATCTATGGACCCTGGGCCAATTAATGTTCGCATTGCTCTTGTCCTCCGCCCCACGGATTAGGTTGAAATCGCCTCCAATCACCAGTGGGTGTGGGCACGCCTGCACTGCCACCGAGAGCTCAGCCAGGAACTCTGGCGACCGTCGATGATCAGCCGGACCATACACCACAAAGAGGGACCAGGTCTGGGTGGTATCCAACTGGAAAACATCCACCCGGATGAAGAAGCGCCTGAAACCCAGGCCCGTACCTCAAATCTGTCCTCGTTGACACCCAACAGCATACCCCCGGAATGTCCACAAGCTGGGACAAACTGCCAGGCGAACCGCCCTCGTGGGTCAATGCTGAGGAGCTCTGCAGGGGTGAAGGAGGCTTTAATAGTCTCCTGCAACCCTACAAAGTCGAGCTGTTCTCGGGAGATCAAATCACGAATCTGGGTGCGTCGTCCCGGCCGACCGAACCCTCGCATGTTATAGAATCCGGCCCGCATCTATGCGGCCTTCTTCCTCCGTCCACGACGGGAGCCCTGGGCAATGCGCCCCCCCTAGCTGGGGCCGAGGTAGGGCAGATGACCAGCCCGCCCGGGTCTGGTGCCGTACCCTCCTCCCCCTCCACTCGCGCGGTCTCGACCACTGATGGCTGGGGAGGGTTCTCTCCACTCGCCTGGCGTGCAGCTTGTTCCTTCCTGAACTCTGCAAAGGCGAGGGAAGCCTGCGCCTCTTCCTTGGCCCGAACCAAAGAGAGGATCTCCGAGGGCGAACCCGCCTCAAGGGAAAAAGCTAGGCCAACGTCGTGAACCACCGAAACTAAGTGCGAATCAGGAATCTCTTGCAGGATCGCAAAGGGGTTTTTGAGATTACCTGAGTGGTCGAGGTTCTTGGCCGCCGCCCGCAGCTCCGCACGCTCCGCGACTGGGACCGCCGCCACCGAGCTCAGAAGCCGAGCGCTCTTGCGCCGAGGTCCAGCAGGGACCGACGTGGTGCGCCTCCTCCGCTGGATCACCGCGTCCGCATCCACCACCATGTCCTCCATCTCCGAATCCGTGTCCGTGTCGGTGACGTGGATCTCCTTGTCGCTGATGTACCGGTCCGCCGAGGTCTTCGCCGGCGACCCGGACTCACAGCCAGCCCGCCGACGGAGAGCAGAGGCATCCGGCGGTGAGGCCGGGACAGCCGGGGCGGGAGACGCGGGCCGGGCCTGCGCCAAGATCACCGCCTCCGCAGCACGCATCCTCTCCAGCGCCGCTAGAGAAGGAGGCCAAGAGCTAGTCTTGGAGAGGCTCATGTTGCTGCCAAACTGGTCAAGCACCAACGAGTCCTCCTCGGCCGCAGCCGGCTGTGGGGTCGACCCCACCACCGTCGTGTCCGACTCAAAGCCAGAACAGACGCAGACGTGGAGGTGGGGCCGAGGTAGAGCTGCCTCCCCCAGTCCCCGAGGTCTTGGACGGCTCCAGCGCCCGAGCCTTGTCCTTCGCTGCAGCCTCCAACCACTCCTCCGAGAGGTGCTCCTCCTCCTCATTGTCCTCCTCCATGTTATCCATGGGAGGCGAGGTGGGTGGGGTGGGGGCAGGGGTGAAACCCGGCTCCACGTGGATGCCCAGGTTGAAGCCCTGGTTCTTGTGGAAGAGCTGGATCAACCCCTTCGCCTTGGAGGGGTCTCGGCACGCCAGCTTGACGCGGACCGGCTGGCGACCGGGGAGGGTGCTCTCGTCCACCTCGATAGGACGGCCCATCATGCCTAGACCCGCCAAAAGACGGTCAGCACGCCTCAGGCGTCTGGGGAGGCAAGAAACCTGCGCCCAGTACTCCCGGAGGGTCTCGGCCTGACATTACTGTTGTGGATGTCACCTAGAAAATCTCTTCCTATTACGGGAAGAACAGAATAACCTAGCATATGGTTGTTGCAGTGACAACAACGGCATTTTTAAGGAGCAACCAGATAATAATGTATACAGATCATATGATTGCATTGACCTTTAGCCTTTCACGTATGCTTCGAAACTGTTGCTGACAATCGGCATTTGATTCCGTCTATGATTATGGCTATTCTATGCAAAAGTTATAGACAAAAATGCCATATTGAAGAGCTTATAGTCTCTATCTTTTTTTCGGGTCAAAGCCCTTATAATCTAATAATTTGAATGGTAGCATAAAAAGAATTCTATGCGCTTTTTTATAGGGAACACAAGTCTTGTGTTTCTTATGACATCACTACGCTCACTTGATCCATCGATCAAGGTCACTTCACGCTATTTGCTTTTATGTTTGGTACTTCTCTTCTTCATCAGCTTCTTCTCCGTCTGTTCTTCACCATGACCAAGATTTTCTTAATGGGAAATGCACCTCCTACGCATCTTTCTGTTCTCCTCTGCTCCACCTCCCCTCCCATGTGGATCATCGTCCCTCATACCTGGCTAGAAGAGCACACTGCCACAGACGCCATGTTGGACCTCAAATCTTGTCCACCACACTTTCGATTCTAAGGAAGATGGTGTGGCTAAGGAGAGTGAGTTCTGAGTTACTTGATGGCTCTGCCGATCCAGATTTCGCACCGACATGCCTAAGTTGGTGGGGTTAGAAAAAATGTAGCCAACATTAGCATTCAACATGCTATAAAACAAATACATTGTTTGTTACATACACACGGTAACATGTTGTGATGGTTCGGGGTGTATGTTACAAATACTGCATTGATGTTGCAAGTTTTTACCTTTTGTAGGAATTGGCTTTAGTTCACCTACATGCTTATGGACGGATTTTTTTGCATCCATAAAATAAAATTCTGCATCGACAAATGTTCCTTTTGCATTTTTATACATACCGTAAGCGATTTCTTTGATGATGTTCAAAAGAAATTGTGCCAGAGACTTAAGGGGATCGGACAACCGGGGAAGCGATCGATTTTTTTTCTTCGAGCGCCCGACACAACGCTTTTTTTCAATTACAAATATATTGTCTTGTTGCGCCAACAATTGTATATATTTTTGGCTCAAGAAATGTTTTGATTTTCTTTTTGAGACAAATGTTTTGGGTTAGTGCATGACACCCATATGTGTTGGTGAGTCTGCCAACGGCCCACACAGCCCAAATTATAGCCTAGTTACTATGCCGGCCTTCTTAGCCCATCTGAAAGCAGCAACCATTTCTAGCTAGATCTCGAAGCTGACCAACCCAACTCCCTCCACTCAGGTTTAGGGTTCCGGCCGCCGGAGAAACTCTCCCGGAGAAGCAGAGGGCGAGGAAGATGAGCGGGAGCGCGTTCAACGCCTTCAAGTCCAAGGTGCCGGTGGAGTGGAGCCTTCGAGCCACGTAAAATAGACAACTATACACATTTATACTAAGCATTTTCACCTTTTCACTTATAATGCATTCTCTCGACTTATGATTTAACCATTATATTGTTTATTATTAGCAAATTACCACATGATAGTACAATTATATATGAAGATCTTATTGTTTACATTACATAATTTTAAGTTCAACATTTAATATTGCACTTACACTAAACTTGAGTCATACAGAATAAAAATTGAATGTCTTCACAAATTAAGTCATGCCAATTAGGTGAGCTCCAAATATTTGAAAGTGTCCATGTCTATTTTAGTTTTTAAAAATATCATGATCCTGACTTTAAAATATGGGAGAGGTTTCTTGAATGCATGAATTTATATTTTAGTTGTAACGGAAGAGAAGATATAACAATAAATGTGTAAATAGGAATTTCTAGAGTATACAAAATATCTATGTGTTTTTTATAATTATTACATTGCTTGTTCACTAGTTCGCTCATGGACAAATATGTCTTCCACGTTCTCGGATTAAACAATTAGTTGGCACTACATAGTTACTTTTCTATTACTATCGAAATAGTATCGTCTGACTCAAGTGTGATAAAGTTTTGCTTAGTTATTTTTGTGTTTGATCCATAATTTATGAATTAATTGCCATGTACAAGGTAATATATAGTAATCACTTGCCATATATGCAATGATTTAATCCATTAGGTTGATGTCTTGGTTTAATTTGTTGTATACATGCAATGTATAGGACAGTGTGTGCCGCACACACACCCAAGATGTTATCTCAAATTGGCTACGACGTGAATTATTTACTACTCACCAGGTAGTGTATGATGCACACCTAATCACATCACTACATCAGTGTGTCGCGATTGACTGAATAAGTTTTTCCCGCACAGTTTACAGATAACTCGGATATGAGATAGAAGTAACAACACATTGGTGCTTATCTGCTCTAAACAACTTTATTTAGTGTGTATGCTAAAAAACTAAGCCATGATATTAGCAAGTTGAACAAATTGTTAGATGACCCCACGACCCAATTAAACAACTGTCATTCAGCTCATAATTGCGTATATATATATAAACTATACAGTTATATGTGATGCACATATATGGTCCCCTCACCGGTTTGGGCTCTGGGCCGTGCATTTATCGCTTTGCCCAGGGACGGCCATATGTCTCTCTCTCCTTATGTTACTCACTCTAATTCATATTGATTGTCGCTGAATCAGATTTACATCCGATTTGACGACAATTACTATGTATCAGATTAGTACATTATTCACCTTACACTCCACTAGAAAAAATCAACTTACACAAGTCTTGTTTTGTTTAAAAAAAATAGTTATTTGCGATGTTGCTGGCACATCCCAACCATGCCTATTCAACCGGAACATTCATAAAATTTCTCAAGGCCAACCATACGTAACATACACGCATCACAGGTCACATGCGTTGGCACATACTTGCTCCGTTGCTAAATATAAGCATTTCTATATACTTAAAAATACATGCTAAATATGAAGTTAAATGAGTGATTCAACATACTAAAATACGTTTAGATACATACAAATCAATAAAAGGGTAACAAAGGCTTATAATTTGGAACGGAAAAGTACATGGTAAGCAACCAACCTAAACACCAGTGGTGATTATCGAATCGAGTTGGTAGACGATGAAAAAACTACAAGGACAAGTACGATTTACACATATGCCGGGAAGATAGCCAATGGAAGATGATATACATTGTTTACCGAATAAAGTAGTTAGACAAGATTACGTTTTCAAGTTAAGTCACATCTAAGTCGTCAACAGAAGTGTCCAGGTGAAGGTGGTGCACTCAGAAAAATAGTTCAAAATCCCAGCCTATGCATTAAAGATTTGATGGAGGCACCTCAGGAAAATACATGCGGAAAATACTCAGAAATAAATTGCTGATAAGAAAAGCCGACGAAAAACATCTTTTGTATGCATGAACTAGTTTCTTGGCCAACTCTAATGTTAATGTCAACATAAAATTCTGAAGAGAGATCCAACTCGACATGCATCCGAATAAAACTTCTGTTCTACCTTCATTTCCAAGTTTTTTTGGGTCTAGATTCAGAGGCGGGAAGCTGGATGATTTTGTGGTTGTATATATCGCGCTACACGCTCCAAAAATCAGTAAAGCTCCTAATCCTAAAAGAAGAGCATGCTGACTACGGAGTAGCTAGTTGCGTGACACACTTACAGCCAGGTGCTTGAGTTACATCTCTTGAGTAGATGAAATTAACTGGCACCTTGTGTCTTGCTTTCGCCTTCACATTTTCCTCTCTGCAAGGATCGATGATATTTTGATTTGGAGAAAGAGTCTTCAGTTGCATCTAGGGGGGATTATACACATGGATGGATTCAGTTTGTGACATTTCGTGCTTCTGTTGAAGAACCTAGCTTGTGGTTGTTGCAGCAACAGCGACTGCGTTTTTTCAAGCGCAATGACCTTTTACATATGCTTTGGAGACTGTTGCAGGCCATCCGCATTTGATTCCGTCTATGACCAGCGCTATTCTATATGCAAAAAAAAAAAAAAACTTTAGCAACAAAGCCATATCAAATAGCCGATATTTTCTCTCTTTTTTGTGGGTCAAAAGCTTATTGTCGATAGTTGATGATAGTAAAAAAGAATATTTGTTTTCTTGTAGAGAACGCAAATCATGAGTTCTCATTTGGAGATGATTCCCTACCCTTGGCCACTAGTCGATTGGATTGACCGAGCTCGGTCCACACTCTCTCCTTCTGTGATAGCTTACTGGTTCATCCTCCACAACCATAACTTTATCGCAAGAAGATGGTCCTCCGCAACTTTGTGTTCCCCGCCTCTTCTCCAACGCCCCTTCGCTCAGGGAGAATTGCATGGCAGAGGGGATGGATTAGGGCTTACTAGAGACGACACTTGTAGGGTCCCAACAAGTTGAGTTTGTCGTGGCACGCCTAACTCAGCGAGGTCAGAGAAAAATGATGATGGCAATTTGGATTCAGTGTTGTGTATGTTCGATTGACATTTGTAAGGGTATACATTGTTTTTACATATGCACGGAGACATGTTGTTATTATTCCAGATGTGAGTCACAAATGTTTTTTATTTTTTGTTGTTGCAAGCCTTGAATTTTATGCTCCATGCATAGTATGATATTCTCGACGATTGTTGGGATGAGTGGGGTTATGTTGCATCCATACGAAAAATTGTAGTTTGTATGTGTTTAAATTATGAGATCTTTTTCATTATGGCTGATTTTCCCCAGCCGCCTAGCAGATGGTGGCACGCCATTTTCTTAGCCTATAAATTTTTTCTCATCGTTCCAACATTTTTTCTTCTTTTTCCCGAAGAAAATGTTTTGGTTTTTTTAGCAGTGTTTTGGGATAGTGTGTGGCAAGGTGAGCAATTGGTTAGGGAGAAAAGGCAACGCAGGTTTAGGGTTCCGGCCAACGGCCCACACAGCCCGTATGAGTTGGTCATTCTGCCAACGGCCCACACATCCCTACCCGTAACCTGGCGACCATGCTGGCCCATTTCTAGCTAGATCTCCAAGCTGACAAGCTCACAAGCCCAACTCGCTCCTCTCCGGCAAAAGGCAACGCAGGTTTAGGGTTCCGGCCGCCGGAGAAAGTCGCCCGGAGAAGAAGAGGGCGAGGAAGATGAGCGGCAGCGCGTTCAACGCGTTCAAGTCGAAGGTGCCCGTGGAGTGGAGCCCGCGCCTGTACATCACACTGGTGCGGGGGCTCCCCGGGACGCGCAAGCTCCACCGCCGCACCCTGGAGGCCATGCGCCTCCGCCGCTGCCACCGCACCGTCGAGCACCGCACCACGCCCTCCCTCCTCGGTATGCTCACGCAGGTCAAGCGCCTCGTCGTCGTCGAGACCCAGGAGATGTACGACGCGCGGAAGCTGGCCGACGAGCAGCGCCGCGCGCCCAGGCCCCCGCTCGTCGTCTCGCACGCCCCGCCGCCGCCGCCGATGGCGAAGGCCGCTGAGGCGGGGCAGTAGACTCGGGTTAGTCGATGGAGTCTTCTGTTGTTCGCCCATGGTGGTTCGATTTCCCTGCCTTTGCCTGCTTGCTCGTGTGGTGTTCGATGTAATGCCTTTGAAGGGCCGGATCTTTGTTTCTTCTGTCTGTTGGTAGGATTTTCGTTTCAATGCAAATGTTGGAGTACTCTTGTGACATCGATTTAATGAAAATAAATGAGAAATTTCTTGTGATCATTCAATTTTACTGCTGATTGTTTGACAGTTTATTGAAACGTAAGGCTGTGAGTGTTGAATAAAGATATGCCTGAAATACACACAGGAAGAACTCTTGAAATGTAGTAGGTCCTGTGCTGAAATTCACTCCCAGTCTCTCCGTCTCAGGTTAGCTGTAGCAGCACACCAAACAAAGTAGCAGTCCAACAGAAATTGCGATGCAGAATCAACAGAAATTGTTGTTTATGTGGTCTGGGGTCGATTTTACCAAATCCAAATCTCATCACCCCACACTATCCGCTTGTTTTGTTGTAATTTGATGTGTGCTCCTCAGGTTGCAATCACGGTATGAGTGAGGACTAGTCCATCCTTGTGTGTGTCGCTGTCAAATCTGTCGCATTTGCTCTTTGGAATCTCTGTTTTGCTCAACTGCAAAATTCTACTACTGGTCTCGCTCTACAACTCAGTCTGCACACGTTTTCTTTCACAAGTCTTTCTTCCATTCTTCTACTTTTCCTGACCTAGGCATCACGTTCAGGGTGTGACAGCACCATCCTGCATGAAGTCAGTCAACTTAGTCAAGCATAACTCCAGGCTCCCTGTAGACGTTATCCTTTAAATGACATCGACACACAAGCTCACACAAGCTCGAGCCTAAAGCACTCAAGTTTTTGCAGTTCTTGGTTCTTCCACATCCTGTAAACTCTGTTCATCATGCCCACAATCATGTCTCTGTTCTGTACTTTAGGCATCTTTTTCTCCTTTACCACTACAGTATTGGCAGCAGCGCCAACAAACAAGTCCGAGATCGACCGCCATGCCCTCCTTTGCTTCAAGTCTGGTATCAACTTTGATCCCATTGGCATCCTAGATTCATGGATCAAGAACTCACTTAACTTTTGTATCTGGAAAGGGGTCACTTGCGGCACAAAATTTCCACTCCGTGTGGTCTCTCTAGACCTCACCTCTGCACAACTCTCTGGGCAAATATCTGGATGCGTAGCTGACCTGACTTCTCTATCCTTGATAAATCTTGGCGGTAATCATCTGTCGGGAACCATCCTTGAAGAGTTAGCTAAGCTTCCAAACCTTCATACAATGAATCTGTCGGCAGCAATCTTGAAGGTAACATCCCTGATTCATTAGGCACTAGCAATTTTCTTAGCTATGTCAATCTTGCGAACAACACTCTTACCGGTGGTATCCCTCTCTCATTGACCAATTGCTCCTCACTCAGCACACTTATACTGTCACGTAATAACCTTTCTGGAGAGATCCCTTCTACTTTGTTTGATAACTCATCTAAGCTTAGTATGGTTGATCTCGAGGTGAATTCTTTCACTGGTGCCATCCCACATTTCCATAAGGTCATAGCTCTCAAATATCTTGGCCTGACAGATAACTTCCTCTCTGGAAGCATACCTCATTCAATTGGAAATGTTTCTTCCCTCACTTCTATATTGCTCGGCCAAAATAAGTTATCAGGATTAATTCCAGAAACGTGGGGTCACGTTGCAAAACTGCTTGAGCTTGACCTAAGCTTCAACAGTTTATCAGGGAATGTCCCGCTGTCTCTTTACAACATGACATCACTCCAATACTTTAGCGTGGGCAGCAATGGTCGTGTTGGACAGATACCATCTCACATTGGTTACTCACTACCGAATCTCCAGTCCCTGGTCATGGGAAACAACAGGCTGAAGGGTGTGATCCCTGCTTCACTAGCCAACATGTTAAATCTCCAAATGCTTGACCTGTCAAACAACTTGCTGCATGGCTCTGTTCTGTCACTTGGTTCCTTGGCAAACTTGGGTCGGTTAGTTTTAGGGAGCAACTTTCTGGAAGCACATGACTGGTCATTCCTTACGTCTCTAGCAAATTGCACCCAGCTGACAAAGTTGTCCTTGGAAGGGAATGCTCTGAATGGCAGCCTACCTATAACAGTTGTTAATCTTTTCACGAGGCTAGAAGATTTATCGCTTGGGTCAAACCAAATTTCGGGCTCCATACCTGCTGAAATTAGCAACCTTGTTAGTCTCACTTCACTTAGGATGGAAAGCAATTTTCTTTCTGGAAGCATACCTTCTACCATTGGGAAGCTGCAAAGCCTATATATCCTGAATATATCAAAGAACAAATTGTCAGGTCAGATCCCTACCTCGGTTGGTGACATTACTCAGCTGGGCAAGCTTTATCTTGATGATAACAACTTGAGTGGAAACATACCTGGTAGTTTAGGTCAGTGCAAGGGACTGCTTGAACTAAACCTGTCTACCAACAGCCTTGATGGATCAATGCCAGTCAATCTTTTTGATGGCCCTCCACTTTCCTTGGGTGTGGACTTTTCGTACAACAAGCTCACAGGAGAAATACCATCAGAAGTTGGTCATTTGGCAAATCTTGCTCTTCTGAATGTTTCAAACAATCTGTTGTTTGGAGCGATTCCTGAAGCTCTTGGAAGCTGTGCCACTCTATTATTCCTGCGTATGGAGAGAAACAAGCTTCAAGGACAAATCCCTGAAAGTTTCAGGAAGCTGTTGTCCATCCAGCAGATTAATTTAGCTCGAAATAGTTTATCTTGTCCGGTGCCAGAATTTTTTGTTAATCTCACTTTCTTGGACAAGCTTGATCTATCATACAACAGCTTTGAAGGGCCAATTCCCTCTGAGGGATGCTTTCTTAACTCGAGTATGGTAGTTTTGGATGGCAACAAGATGTTATGTGCAAAAATCTCCATGCTAGCGCTTCCAGTTTGTGATGGTACCTCATCCACTCATGTGCCTTTGTCAACAATAGTAATTATAGTTACACCGTTACTTTCTGGTTTCCTATTGTTATATTTGGTTGTCACTATTTGGAAAAGAAGGACACAGTGTGTTACATGGTGCAATAAGATTCTCATGTGTTAAGTTTTTGCCCACGAAGAAGAAAAGAAGTTGTTGCCCACCAGAAGACAAGAGAAGTGCTTGCATGTTCTAACCATAAGGAGACACTGAAGAAAATATCATATGGCGACATTCTGAAAGCTACCAACTGGTTTTCTTTGGTCCATACAATCAGCTCAACCTGCACCGGATCAGTTTATGTTGGTAGGTTCAAGTCTGACAGAAGCCTAGTTGCCATCAAAGTATCAACTTGAATGAACCTGGTGGATATGATAGTTAATTTATTGAGTGTGAAGTGCTACGAAGCACCCGCATCGGAATATAATGCGACCTGTGACTCTATGCTCAACATTGGATTCACAAAACCATGAGTTCAAAGCACTGATCTTCAAGTTCATGGTTAATGGCAGCCTTGAGAGATGGTGCACTCTAAGCAACACAATGGAATCCAGACAGAATGCTAAGCTTTGGCCAGAGGATATGCATAGCAGCAGACGTGGCTTCTGCTCTTGATTATGTCCACAACCAACTAACGCCTCCTTTGATCCATTGTGATTTGAAGCCACACAATATCCTTTTGGACGACGACATGACTGCACGGCTGAGTGACTTTGGCTCAGCGAAGTTTCTGTTACCAGGTCTTTATCCGTAAAAGCCTGGTTGACGTCGGAGGAACAATTGGATACATAGCACCTGGTGAGTCTGTTTTCTGACCTCACACTAATATAGTCTGCCTTGTATGTACGTGTTTCATTCACGTATACAAAGTATTTTTTTTATCTTTCATAGTATGCGTGGATTATTGAGTATTTAAGTGCATTACTTGCTTTTGTAGAGTATGGGATGGGCTGCAAGATCTCTGTAGGAGGTGATGTGTATAGTTTTGGAGTACTTCTACTGGAGTTGCTTACCGGAAAACGACCAACTGATGATATGTTTGCCGATGGACTTACCATTTGCATGTTTTTCAGAATCCATGTTCCCTGACAGAGTTGCAGAGATTATCGATCCTCATAGGCACATGAGGAGATCAGGGTGCGTAGAAGCATGGATGCAGAGATACATTGTCCCGTTGGTTGCTCTTGGTCTGTCATGTACCGTGACAGCTCCGAAGATAGGCCTGGAATGAAAGATGTTTATGCAAAACTATCTGCCATGAGAGATGCTTTTCTGGAACGTCATGATGATTGAGGAATATTTCAGTTCTGTTGCAGTGTGCCGACTTGTTTTCTGGACGCACTCTGTGGCAACGCCCTCAGCCCTCAGAAGTAATGTTGATCTAGCTTTCACAGAGAATCGCTGAGGTTTTCAATCCCCATATTCCATCTGAGGATTTAGCTGCCTCTCCACGTATGCAATAACTAATATTATACCTTTGGTTGAAACTGGGCTAAAGTATACCATGGAATTACCAAAAGATAACCAGGAATGTGTGATGTTTGTGCCAAAATTGTGGCAGTCAAAGCGGCATTTGTCAAAACCTGTGATCATAGCACATTAGTCGGATGGACAGCTAGATATCAAGTACAGTTACTACGCTACTCAAAATCTTATATACAATATTTAGTTGTATATAACTTGTACATTGGTTGAAACTGGGCTAATGTGTACCATGGAATCACCAAAATATAACCAGGAATTGTGATGTTTGTGCCAAAATTGTGGCAGTTAAAGAGGCATTTGTCGCCTTGTGATTATAGCAATTAGTCGGATGGACAGCTAGATATAAGTACAGTTACTACGCTACTCAAAATCTTATTAGTGTGGCCGTGTGTGAGGTCTGTTATATACCTCCGTGCGACCTTCGTTTGAGAGAAGTTATGAGAAATTGAAAAACACTAATCCGTCCTAAGTTTACTATTGATAAAAATGGGCCAACATTTACTACTGCCAAAAATTAAGCAGTGGATTGCAATGCAAAGTAAAACAAGACCAAGTGGGACACATAGAAAACAAGTTTGTTGAAGCATTGATGAGCTTCAAGCACATCCAGAGTACTCCACACCAATCATCCTAACAGATTATGTTTTACAGAAATGCGCAGAAATCAAACAAGGCTCGGATTGAAAATGCAACTGCAAGTAGTACAACGAGTTAAAGCATAGGCACCAAAGATCAATACAATAAAGTTTTACATTCACACCATGTGCTAAGACCAGGCAACACATATACACCTGAACAAATATTACACCCTGTTTTTTTTTTATAATACATTTTTTTAATTAAATTCGAAAATATTACCCAAAATAACGAAATTTCAAAATAATACGGGCTCGGCCAGGCTGGGCCGATTAGAGCCTGTCGGACAGAGCTGGGCCGATAAGGCCTTATCGGCTCTGTCTAAGCCGACAAGGTTGCATGGTGGGCCAGGCCTGCGTCCGACAGGCCGTCACGCGTCACGGGTGGGTACTAATTCGGCCAACTTTTAGCCGACAAGCCTGTCGGCCAGTACTGGGGCCGATAGGGTGCTGGATAAGGCCAATCCTGGCCACATCTTCTTCCTCGCGTCCTCTCTCTCCTTTTCTTCTTCCTCTCGAAAACCAGCAGCTCCTGCTGCGTTTCAGCGGCGATCTGTCCATCCAGCCACCAATCTTTTCTCCTAGAAATGTTAGAGAGTTAAGGCAGCCAAATATACAGATGGGTTAGGTTTTTGAGTGATTTCGTGTTGTTTGTTGGAGCAATGATGGAGTTTAGGTGAAGGTTCGTGTAGG